>CM042864.1:8257407-8259907 GCA_023658055.1 Thaleichthys pacificus
GGATGACAAGAGGAGATTTACTGAGGAGTAGATCAGAATCCAGAGAATACAGAGAGAGAGAGAGAGAGAGAGAGAGAGAGAGACAGATACAGAGAGAGAGAGAGAGAGATACAGAGAGAGAGAGAGAGAGAGATACAGAGAGAGAGAGAGAGAGAGAGGGACAGTGAGACATCTGTGATCCACCCTTTCAGTTCCACCTCCAGCAGGCTCCTCCAGGTGCCCCCTCTCCCTCTCCGTCTCCCCCAGGGCCCAGGGCCCTCTCCCGGGCAGGCCGCCCCAGACACGTGGGTCTGTCTGCTCTGGTTCCTCTGACAGACAGGAACAGAGTGAGCCCTCATGAGGGGGGGGGGACTATGGGGGTGGTTTGTGTTTAGCTCCGTTAGAGATAAGCACTGAGCACGCTCAGTGCAGATTACTGTAAGGGGGGGGGGGGGGGGGGGGGCAGGGGGGAGGGGGGCTGAAGGGGAGGGAGAGAGGGAGGACAGGCCCCTGGCTGGTCTCTCCCCCACACTCTCTCACAGCCCAGTCTCCAGATCAGGGTCAGTGAGTGTGTACTCACTGACAGGCTGCACTCAAGTGGTCGCCCAGAGAAGTTCCAGATGTGTGTGTGTGTGTGTGTGTGGTGTGTGTGTGTGAATATGAGCTCCCAGATAGCCCAGAGGGCCGCATCACTTTGCATCCTACAAGGACAAATAAAACAAAAGGAGCAGACACCAGTCAAGCTTAACACCCCGCGCTTCAACACACACACACCGGGCCCCCATCTCACACACACACACCGGCCCCCATCTCACTCACACACACACACACACACTCGTTCAGTTTACTGTGGCTAAAAGAGTCGTTCCTTTTAAAGAGGGGATTTATTAACCGTGTGATGAGGAGGCTCACATTCGCAGTGCGTCCACCAGGGGTCCTCCCTCCCCTCCTCCCTCCCTCCCTCCCCCCCCCCCCTTCCCCCTCAGTCAGAGAAACTCCTGGGGATCACCCCAACCCTCCCTCCCACACAACCTCTCTCTCTCTGTCCTGTTCTTCCACCCCCGCACCTTCTCCCTCTCTACCTCTCTCCCTCTCCCCCTCTCTCCCTCTCCCCCTCTCTCCCTCTCCCCCTCTCTCCCTCTCCCCCTCTCTCCCTCTCTCCCTCCCTCCCTCCCCAGGCAGAATGAGGGTCTTATCTCTCAAAGGCACTTGAGGAGAACATGCCCACAGCGGTGTGTGAAGACATGCACACACACACGGATAAAAGACAAACGTCTACACACTCACACACACACACGTGTGAACACGCCCCCTCCACACACACACTCACACACACAGATGCCCATGCAGGGTGTGGAGGGGGATAATGAGATCAGAAGAGAGGCACAATGGAGGAGGCAGAGACGTGCAGAACTAGCATCTGACTTCAGCCGAGGTAACGACTCCGACAGGACGGCTATATCACACAACATTCTCCATCACAACAGAACAACATCCTCCATCACAATCACAGCCTGAGGATGTGACTGTACGTGGGCCTGGAAGACTGAGGAAAGGCGATAGCATATGTTTGAAACGTACAGTTGGAGAGGGTGAAAGGCTCTGCGTGCGTGTGTGTTCTGGGTGTGCGTCTGCGTGTGTGAGGGACAGACTTGAGCGTGTGTGTTCTGGGTGTGCGTCTGCGTGTGTGAGGGACAGACTTGAGCGTGTGTGTTCTGGGTGTGCGTCTGCGTGTGTGAGGGACAGACTTGAGTGATATTTTAGGCTTCAGCTGTCATTCAAACCCATCAACACTCCTTGTAATGGAAACACCACAAGAACCTCAGCCAAGAGCACTACTGAGCCTACTGCCTGTCTGTCACACTCCTCATCCTGCTCCTCCTCCTGCTCCTCCTCCTCCCTCCTTCCTCCTCCTCCTCTTCCTCCCTCCCTCCCTCCCTCCCTCCCTCCCTCCCTCCCTCCCTCCCTCCCTCCCTCCTCCTCCTCCTCCTCTTCCTCCCGTCCTTCCTTCCTTCCTTCCTTCCTCCTCCTCTTCCTCCCCCTCCTCCTCCTCCTCCTCCTCCTGTCTTTGTTCCCTCTTCGTTGGTCCTGAGGGGTAATTAGAACCATCCCAGTCCCCGTACTGGATCCAGTGATGGAGGATGAGAGATGGAGGATTAGAGAGATGGCTGTTTGACTTAGCAGCCCATCTCTGCTTTATCAGCTGCCTGCAATACGACTTAGAAAATCTATGAAATTCGCAAGTGACAATTCAGGGCAATCAGTTTTAATAGCAAGTCTTTTAAATACATTATACGCCCGTCTATATAAAACTGTCTTTATATGAAACCGCCAGGCAAAGGATTTCATTTGAAAGCTTCATGAAAGCTTTCTAATTACAAATGACATCATTTAGCGGTGAGATGATAAGCCGCTGATGCAAGTGGAAAATGAAAGACTTTTTGAGCAGTTTCAGCACTAAAGCCTTTCTCCATATTTCTGAGGGGCTGGGGGTGGAAGAAAGATGTGGTGAGGGGGGGGG
>CM042864.1:8264907-8267407 GCA_023658055.1 Thaleichthys pacificus
GGAACGTGGGAGAGAGAGGGAGAGATTTACGAGCTGCTAATGTAAACGAGGGTACAGGGACCTGAGGAGTGTGACTGAGAGAGAGAGAGAGAGAGAGAGAGAGAGAGAGAGAGAGAGAGAGAGAGAGAGAGAGAGAGAGAGGAGCCAGTCATTGAAAACAGACCTGCTCTGCAAGGTTAGCATCCTTTGTTTTAGATAGCAGTCCTTCATGGGAGGGGGGAGGGGGGAGGGGGGGAGGGTACTCAAAGAGAAGGAGCGAGTCTCATCCCCCCTGACCTCCCCCCTAACCCCCCCGCCCCAGGCCCCAGGCCCCCCGCTCTCTCACAGCGACGGCTCCTAAAAACGACAACCATTAAAGCTGCTAATCATGTTCAACAGCTGCATCCTTCACCGTGTAAATCCTTCACACTTTTCTCTCTCTCCCACCCACACACACACACACACAGACACACACCTCTCTCCTCTCCGGGCTAGCGGCGGGCCTCGGCCCGCTGGTGTCTGAAAGCGCGGGGCTTATAGCCACGTCCTCTGATAAGCCCCCACTGAGCTGTGAAAACACAGATTACATTTCTGAGGCTTATTACAGCCAGCACAGCCCTCTGCCTCGCGACAGCCCTCTGCCTCGCGACAGCCCTCTGCCTCGCGACAGCCCTCTGCCTCGCGACAGCCCCGTAATTGCAGCCCCCCTAAAAACCGCAGCCTCCGCTTGATAGGAACCCCCCCCCACCTCTCCCACACACCCACCCATCAGAGCTTCCACAACCATGCCCCCCTGCACCCGGCGGGGGCCCGGTTGTAAAGGAGGTTTGAAGCTTAACGGTTTGTTCCAATGTCTTAACATTTCCTGTGCAGGATACAAGCGATATCCTCAAGTAAGGAAATTGCTTTTCTAAACGCAGGATAGTTCTGATGCTACTGCTGTACTGCGAGTTGGGATATCCCTTCTGGAAACATCCATCGAGTGACTCGGAGAGCCAGGAGCCAGCTAGGCCCAGATCAGATCCTGGTTGGTCCGCCTGGCAGTGCCTTTAAGTGACTCCATCTGCAAATACTTAAAACCGTTTTTTTTTTCAGGCTCAATCAGAGATTAAGTCCACTGTGCTCCAGGTCTCTTACAGCGAGACAAACCTCTCCAAAAAAAACTTGTAGAAAACAATCAAGACAGAGTAATTACAGCACTGGTCTGGAATTCTCTGGGAGTGCTGAGATGAGGGTGGGGTGGCGTGGCCTGGGGAGGGTTTGGGGTCATAACGCTACGTTATCTTACACTGACTGTGACCGAGCTGGTGTTGTCCTCTTATCAGCCCGAGTGTGATGTCATGTTTTGCTTTCAGACATGGTAGGCAGGGAGCCAATCGACCCAGGGGAGGGCTCTGATTGGACAAGAGGGTCTCCGAGGTGCCCGGCGGAGTGGCCTAAAACCTTCTGCAACGGTGCGTTTGCCCATGCTGGGGCCCCGCCCCCTGTCCCCAGGGTTACTGATGACATCACATCCTGGGTTGAGGGTCTGGCCAGTGATGCGTGTTGCAGACGGCGATGGGGTCGACAGGACCCAGGCCAGCCTGCTGGCAGGGAGACCAGGGTCAACAGGAGATGAGGACACACTGAAAGATCTGTTAAGCCACAGATTCATTCAGTCTAGTGACCAACAACACTGAAGGGATGGCGTGTGTGAGTGTGTGTGAGAGTGTGTCACTATCCAGCGTGTGAGTGTGTCACTATCCAGTGTGTGTGAGTGTGTGTGACTATCCAGTGTGTGTGAGAGAGTGTCACTATCCAGTGTGTGTGAGAGTGTGTCACTATCCAGCGTGTGTGAGTGTGTGAATATCCAGATCACTTCCAGTCAGCCTCACCTCCAGCCCTCTCTACCTTTACTGTGAGAGGGGACTGTACTGTGCAGCTGGCCTGCTGTGTGTGTGTGTGTGTACGCGCACGTGTGTGTGTGTGAGTGTGTGGTGTGTGTGGGGGGGGGGGGTTGCTTGTGTAATGTAGACCAGCCCTGGAAATCAGACATGGCCAAGGGTGCTTGGGGGCTGGTGAGGGGGGGAGGATAGAGGCAGAGGTAGGGGAGCAGACGGAACTCAGTGGATCACGCACATTTTCCACAGTCTGAGAGAGGCAGACAGACAGGGGAGGGGAGGGGGAGGAGGGGAGGGGGAGGAGGGGGAGCCAGGGAGGGTATACACCTGAAACTGCCCCAAACTGGAACTGGAAGAAGTCCTTAAAGACCCAGACCATCACTCTGCCTCTCGGTTCCTGATACGTCCCCCAGACCACCGCTCAACTCAGTAACACCAAACAGGTGCTACAGTGTGTGCGGATCCATCTCTCTCTCTCTCTCACACTCTCTCTCTCACACTCTCTCTCTGTCTCTCTCTCTCTCTGTGTCTCTCTCTCTCTCTCTCTCTCGTACTCAGTGAACCCTTGAGCATGACTTTACCGTGGCGACGCCATGACAACGACTTAAAGAAGAAGCTGCTCTGTGTGTTCGTCCCCAGGT
>CM042864.1:8269907-8407407 GCA_023658055.1 Thaleichthys pacificus
TCTCCCCCCCCCTCCCCCCCCCCTCCCCCCCGGCTCCTTTTCAAAGTCCTTTATGGTGTTTACACTCCTTCAATCGGCCGGTGAGACTTGCAGGAGTGCATTGTGGGCCGTGTTTACATTGCGGTCCTCCCCCCCACCAACACACATCCGCTGTCTGAGTCCCTGGAGGGCCCGAGTCCTAGGTGGGGCTAAGGTGGGGGGGGGGGGGGGGGGGGGGAGGAGGGGAGGAGGAGGGAGGCTCCTCTCACTGAGATCAGAGGAAGTTAATGGCTTGCCTGCGCTGGAGGGGAGAGGGGGGAGATGGGGGAGAGGGGGGTCACAGACCCAACACCCCCCCCCCACTCCTCCGCCCCCATCAGGCCCGCTCTCCTCAGCCACACACACAGAAAACCAGCCTGCCTGAAGCAACTCGTCCAGGATGTTCCCCTGACAGACAGGCTGGTTCTGACAGACAGGCTGGTTCAGACAGACAGGCTGGTTCAGACAGACAGGCTGGTCAGGAGCAGAGCTGGTGGCTCTGTGGACCTGCGTCCTCTGAAAGAAGCCTCCTGATTGGACCATTAGAAACGGCGATGTGGTTTCAATCAGGACGTCACCGCGATGAAGGAAACGCTGTGAAGACGACTAAGCACGTCGGAGGGGAAACCTTAGCCCGTGGTCGTGATCAGAGTGTTTGAATAGGAACCATCGATCAGAACATCAAGACATGACGAGAACAACCTAACCAACTACAGGAAAACCCCCGAGGAACGTTCTCATCCGGCTCTGAAGGAGAACATTGACAGCACGCACGAAACGTGGTTTCGTTCTAGAAGGTTCTGTAAGAAAGAACAATACTTTATAAATGCTCCGAGTTCGTCTCATCCCTCCAGTCCTCAGGAAACATACTTCCTGTCTGAAACACATAAGGAGGCTATTAGGACACACGTGTTTAAGGGTGTTTTATTAGCATGGAAAAGGATATAGATACCCTGGTTAGACTTTCTGGCTGAAACACCACAGAAACACCACAGAAAACTGTGAGTGTGGCCTGTGTCTAGACTGTAGTTCCAGCTCTACGGACAGAGCCCACCTGGAAGGTTTGAAGCACATCGGTTTGGAAGGAAGACGAGAATTGATTTGATTATTATTCAATTCATTCCATACCCTCGACCCACGCCCACACCAGGGCTCCCTAGGGCAGGAAACCGGTCAGAAATACCTGGACAGGACCTGTCTTATGAGTTCAAAGAGAGGAGGGGAGACAGGATGGATGTAATACAGCAGGTATGCGAACACAACTTCCTGTTCCCATAGTCATCCACCTGCCGCCACCAGGAAACAGACTCCGGCCCTCGCTCCCCCCCTCCTGCGCTCCCCGGGTCAGGACAGGGGAACCCACCGTGGGACTTCCTGTCCTGACTCGATACGACGGTCCGACCCCTCACCCCCCCCCCCCGGTGGTCCTGCACGTGTGAACCACCGAGCCTCACTGCCTCCAGAGGCCAGGGACTCCCCCTAGCCTCGCTGCCTTCAGAGGCCAGGGACTCCCCCGAGCCTCGCTGCCTCCAGAGGCCAGGGACTCCCCCTAGCCTCACTGCCTCCAGAGGCCAGGGACTCCCCCTAGCCTCGCTGCCTTCAGAGGCCAGGGACTCCCCCGAGCCTCACTGCCTTCAGAGGCCAGGGACTCCCCTGAGCCTCACTGCCTTCAGAGGCCAGGGACTCCCCCGAGCCTCACTGCCTTCAGAGGCCGGGGGCTGAGGTAGATTGTAGATAAAGAGACAGCCAGATGACCCGTATCCTCTCCTCCAACAGGAGGATCAAACGTGGAGATGCTCCCAGCTTTAATCCCCTGGGGGCTGGGGGCCGGGGGCCAGGGCTGGGGGCCAGGGCCGGGGGCCAAGGCCGGGGAGGTAACGAGACCAGTTTATCTGAGCAGGGGCAAGGCCACTTAACACCATTAATCTCCTCATATCTCGGAGGCTGGAACTCATCTGGAATCACAGCAGTCTGCGCTGACACACACTAGGGGGAGTGTGAGTAGGAGAGCGTGAGAGCGTTTGTGTGTGAGAGCATTTGTGCGAGAGAGAGAGAGTGTGTGTGTGTTACGCACAGCAACACAACTTGTTTAGTTTCTCTAGACCTCTCTCTGTCTCTCGACCACAGAGCGACCTCCCCGGAGGTCTGTGGTGTGAAACCCCCCGCACCGCTGAACCAGCCTGGCACCCGGCGGGCCCTCGGTGGGCGTCGGCTCCCTCTCTACCCCCCCGCCCCCCCACCCCCCGGAGCTCTGGGCCCGGGACGAAATAAACCCCCACCAGCAGAACCAGTCCCTCAGCTGACAGCCTGTCTCGGGCCCGGCGGGTCTTCAGGGAAGGAAGGCTGACAGCTTCAGTCCATGTGTTCTCCTGTCAGCGCTGACGCAACACTGAGACGATAAGATGTTCTACAAAAAGTTTCCTAGAAAAAGTTTTGAAAGGTTGAGAAAATGTTTTCTACATAAAGTTTTGAAAGGTTGAAAAATTGATATTTTTACAAGAACTTTTGAAAAAATGTTTTGAAAGGTTGAAAGAAAAAATCTACAAAGGGTTGTGAAAAAAAGCTTCAAGAAATATTTTTCTGTCCAAAAAAAACCAGTTTGCATTATTGATAAGTACTTGACTTGGACTATACTCTACTGTACCCTGGTTGACTCTACTCTGTTTTAGGCTTCTCTCCTCTCCTCTCCTTCCCTCCTCCACACTGGGGGAGGAGGGCAAAACACTATGAATTTCAGCATGATAAAAATCAAAAGGAATTCCTCTAGATTTCTGACTGTGGGAAAACTCCTTGAGGAAAATAATGGACAAAAGACAGATGTGGCAGAGAGCCAGAGAGGAAGGAGGAGGAGGAGAGGAGGAGAGGACAGAGGGCCAGAAAGGAGAGGAGGAGGAGAGGAGGAGGAGAGGACAGAGGGCCAGAAAGGAGAGGAGGAGGAGGAGAGGAGGAGAGGTGGTTGGGGGCATCATTCTGCTGTCTGCAGGTTCAGCCAGGTTCAGAGGTCACGCTGGTGGAGAGGAGGGGGCCAGAGGCTCTGCAGAGCCCAGCTCTGGGTCAGCGACCTGGCCAGGAGAACACACACACATCCTCCAACCCCCAGAGGGCCTGGGAGGGCTGTCACACTTCAGCACGCCTGTCAGTCACACCCAGGACACCACATACAGCCCTGGGTCTGCTCTCTCGCAGGTCCGGTTCTCGTGTGTGTGAGTGTGTGTGCATGTGTAAAAGTGTGTGTGTGCAGTCTATGTTGGTGTCAGTGTCGTCTCCGAGGTCAGGGGGTTAAGGAGAGCATGCGTCAGACAGGCTAGGTGTTGACGGGCCGGGAACACACACACACACACACACTCCTCCTCCCCCCTGGGGGGAATGCAGGGGACAGGAAACAGTCGCTGTCCTCACCATGCTCTGAGTCCACCCTGGCCAGGCTGCTCTGCACAGGGCGTGACAGCCTGTGTTTGGACCATGATGTCTGGATTCCAACAGCAGAAACTGTACGTGTCCCAAGACTCATTTGTCTCAGGACTACAAAAGCCAGTTTTCTCTTATCTCCTGCAGTGTGTGAGGGACAAAAGCTGCAGAAGAGAGATGTTGAAAGTCCCTGTTACGTCATGACCTCCACTGCACCTCCGGTCCAAACCCACATTCACGTCTCTGAGTCTGTCATCTCCGCAGTGTTTGGCGGCAGGACCGTGCTTGCTGGTGTCTGCTGTCAGGGCGACTTGGCGGTGGTGCAGTGGTTGTGCTCGGGTGGTTGTGCTCGGGTGGTTGTGCTGGGGTGGTTGTGCTGGGGTGGTTGTGCTGGGGTGGTTGTGCTTGGCCTAACCCCAGGCCACGTAAAGACACGGTGTCAGGGGCAGACAGATCATCAACATGCCTGTGTAGCGGCCCAGACAGCAGGTGTCCACTGACCCACTGACCCCCTCCCCACGCCAGGGCTGGTTCACTACAACGACCCCTCTCCCCCACCTCCCCACCCCTCTCCCCCACCTCCCCACACCAGCAGTGAGCGGAGTAAACTGTAAACTATTTTGCTTTCCCAAAACAAGCCCGGGCGCAGCTGCATGTGTTTTGCAAACATGTCGGCCGAGCTCTTAATCTGAGCGATGTGTCTGAGAGCTGACCGTCAGAGCCAGACCTCGCCTGACCACCTGGAAACTCCACACACACCACCCTCCCTCCTCACCCTCCACCCTCCCTCCTCACCCTCCACACTCCCTCCTCACCCTCCACCGGTCTTGGGCCTGAAAAGTGGCCCCACTCCGGCCCTGGGCGTGTCCCAGGGTGCTTTGTGTCGGGGATGTACCTGGAGGGTGCTGACTGGGATGTGGAGCAGGGCTGTCTGGTGAGGAGCAAGCCCAAAGTCCTGCTGGTGCCGCTGCCCATCCTCAAGGTCATCCCCATAGAGGCACACCGCCTCAAGCTGCAGGTAAGAGGCACCCTCATCCCCTCATCCTCTCATCCCCTGACACCCTCATCCCCTCATCCTCTCATCCCCTGACACCCTCATCCCCTCATCCTCTCATCCCCTGACACCCTCATCCCCTCATCCTCTCATCCCCTGACACCCTCATCCCCTCATCCTCTCATCCCCTGACACCCTCATCCCCTCGCAGTTTGACTAAACTGTGGTTGGTTTCCCAGATGTTTGTGCGAGCTGATGTCATCCCTAGCCTCCTCTAGCCCTGGCGGGTTACAGGGAAACGCACGGCATCTAGCAGGGGAGAGGAGGGGCGGAGGGGCGGAGGGGTGGAGGGGCGGAGGGGCGGAGGGGCGGAGGGGTGTTTGGGTCTTTGTGTTTAGTCTGAGAGCTGAGCTCCTATAGAGCTCCTCACACTCCTCTGACTCACACGGCCCACGATAACTCGACTCCTTTCCCCCGTCGTTAATTCACACTGTCTGTCTGTCTGTCAGGAGCCCTGTCTGTCTGTCAGGAGCCCTGTCTGTCTGTCAGGAGCCCTGTCTGTCTGTCAGGAGCCCTGTCTGTCTGTCTGTCAGGAGCCCTGTCTGTCTGTCTGTCAAGAGCCCTGTCTGTCTGTCTGTCAAGAGCCCTGTCTCTTTCGGTCTGTCTGTGTCTGCCTGTCTGTCTGTGTCTGTCTGTGTCTGTCTGTGTCTGTCTGTGTCTGTCTGTGTCTCTGTGTCTGCCTGTCTGTGTCTGTCTGTCTGTGTCTGCCTGTCTGTGTCTGTGTCTGTCTGTCTGTGTCTGTCTGTGTCTGTCTGTATCTGTCTGAGAGCTGAGAAGAGACAGGTACAGGACAGCAGAGTGTCTGTGGTACAGCAGGGCTCACACTCTCACACACACGCACACACACAGACTGTGGGCAAGCGAGGACAACAGTGAGGATGGGAGAGAGGGATCAGCACAGCTTTAGGGCAGGAGAGGAAACCAAACATCAGGAAGACAATGGGGCTCGTTAGAGGAACAGGAATGCGAGATGCCCGCGTGTCTTTTATTGGTTGTATTAAACTGTGTAGGTCTATTGAGAGAGGAGCTTTGAGGCGCAAAGATCGACGGGAAATATGTATAGGCATTTATAACAATACGTTTTGTATTGTTGTATAAGTAACGTTGGTGTCAAACATAGAAATATATGCGGAGTAGGCCTATGCCTACGTTATTCTGGCATTAGAATATAGATTTATGGCAATGCGATATCGCATAACTTTCTGCTCAATATTTTGTGTCAGCTTAAATGATATGTTGTACACTGTAGCCTAGCCGTACCTTTTTTGATAGACTGACGGTTTGAGAAGCCGACGGGTCTCTGTTTAGCTGGGTCCCGGTAGAGTATTTGTAAAGCCCCGTTCTCCAGGTCCCGTGAGCTGCGGAGGTCAGCCCCAGCAGCAGCACAATCCAACGGAAACTTTTCCGGTAAAGCGCAGACACGCACTCCCGGTGACACGTTCCCATTTCCGTGGCTTCAAATATACTGCCTGAAAAGTTTCTAAATGTCTTTCCCTGCGGGAAAACAGCGGGCCAGCGAGTCCAGAAGAGGGGAAATAATAAATGTGTCAGAGCTGGAGGTTCAATGAGAAGCCGCGCATCTCTTCACCAAGAAAATCTAAACATACACATCAAAATAACACTTTCACCACTTCCACAGATTGGTTCAAAATGAATGAAAGAAAAAAAAATCCGCGTTCTTGAAATCTCACAAAGGACAAAAGATGAAGACTGAAACATTCACCGAGTTCTGTCGCGTGCCCAAACGGGCAGTGTTCCGACCGGAGAAAAGCCGAGGAAAGGATACACAGCGACTGGTCCGCTCTCCTTTATCAGTCCTGCCTTCCTCCGACTTGGTGCATTTCAAGCCGAGCCCAACACAATGGGCAAGAAACTAGTTTTATAGTCTCCTTGAGTCTTTTAAAAGAACAGACCGCAGAGTATTTTCCCTGCCCATTCCCCGCAGCAACCTTTCACTCAGCACATGGCACGCTTACAACACACTGACTCTCAATGCATCTGACGTCTTTTCTCCCCCGGCAGAAACTGATGATGTAGAAGTGTCGAAATGTTTGGATAGCCGGCAAAAAAAACTATGTCGAAGTAAAACTATAATGCCTATATCTCTTAATTAAAACAACATGTAGCCTATTCGGTATCAGAATGAAATGAGGTGCTTGTACATGACTGGATCAAATATGCTTCGCGAGTGACCACAACTTTCTAGAATGACTGACGCGTGCTTTTATTATTGATTAATCTTCCTGAACTCTGGGTGTTTGTCCAGACTTGAAGAGGGCAGTTGCCCCCTGGACAACATCCCTGGCAGAGGCCCCAGCTTGGCCCGAGGCCAGGCTGACACAGCAGTGATAACCTTCTCACTGGATGAAAGTAGGACTGGGAGTTGTTTATTTTCTGGACAAGCAGCCAGGACCCACAGGGCTGTGGTCTGGCACCAGACTGAGCACCTGGTGGGTCAGGCCGGAAGCTTAGCACACCCAGAGGCTGGCATGGCAGGGCACACAGGTGGGCATGGAGCCCTGGAACACCCTGCACCCCCAGGAGGCTAAATCCCACCTGCTCTCAATCACACTACCAACGGACACTGTGGCAGAGGGGGAGGGCGGGGGGGAAGTGATGTGATGGTATTTTTTGGTTTGGGGGGCACACTTGGTATTTTTACGAGGCGGTGTGTGCGAGGCGGTGTGTGCGAGGCAGTGGTGGCAGGCAGGAGCTGCAGGAGGTTTAGGGTTCATCTAAATCCCCCCAGTCCTGCACAGCTGAAAATAATCTGGGCCAGGGAGGAAGGTGGGGGGCGGTCGCATTGAGACACGGTTTTTATAATTCCTAACCCCCCTTTCTCCTTTCTTGTCCTGTTACCCCCCTCCCTTCCCTCTCTCCCCTCCCTCCCTCCCTCCCTCCCTCCCTCTCTCCCCTCCCTCCTTCCCCCCCCCCTCTCCCCTCCCTCCCTCCCCCTCTCTCCCCTCCCTCTTCACGGTGCTACCAAACATAAAGAGTTCCTTTACCTATTGTCTCGTGTCTCTGCCTCACTGAGGTTCCTTTGACTAATTTGATGTGTGCGCTGATTAAAAAAGTAAACCTTCCTTTCTCCTCTGTTCAGCAGTGGTCGCAACACAGACCTTTTACAGCCCCCCCCCTCCCTCTCCAAATCTCTGGGGATGCTCATAAAGATGTGTCCTGCCCTCCTCCTCCTCCTCCTCCTCCTCCTCCTCTTCACCTGACCTTTATGACAGTGAGACAGTGAAAGGCAGGACTGCCCTCTCCCTCTCCCTGGCCTGTCCTGCCACAACCACAGCCTCAGTGGGTCTCGGGGACTGACAGGGCTCTGGGTCCAGGGCTCTGGGTCCAGGGCTCTGGGTCCAGGGCTCATGGTCCAGGGCTCTGGGTCCAGGGCTCATGGTCCAGGGCTCTGGGTCCAGGGCTCTGGGTCCAGGGCTCTGGGTCCAGGGCTCTGGGTCCAGGGCTCTGGGTCCAGGGCTCTGGGTCCAGGGCTCTGGGTCCAGGGCTCATGGTCACGCCCTCCGCCCCGGCCGCCTCACCTCAGCGCGGCAGGAAGCAGCCAGCCCTCCGCACCCCACCCCATCCCACCACAGCACAACCCTCCCCACCAAACCCCACCCCACCCCTCCCCACCCCACCCCATCCCACCACAGCACAACCCTCCCCACCAAACCCCACCACACCACACCCCACCCCTCCCCACCCCACCCCATCCCACCACAGCACAACCCTCCCCACCAAACCCCAGCACACCACACCCCTCCCCACCCCATCCCACCACAGCACAACCCTCCCCACCCCACCCCTCCCCACCCCTCCGCACCACAGCACACCGCACCACAGCACACCCCTCTGCACCCCAACCCTCTGCACCACAGTACACCCCTCTGCACCCCACCCCTCTGCACCACAGCACACCCCTCTGCACCCCACCCCTCTGCACCACAGCACACCGCACCACAGCAGGTCTCTAAGCACCAGCTGGCTGTTTATTCTCCCTCAACAGCTCTCAACCTGACAACAAAGGCAGAGCTGATAGGGCTCTTCCAGTCTACAGCAACAACAAAAAGTTGTAAAGAAAAACACTCCCAGGCAATGAGGGCGACGTTTCACAACGCCCCTTAGTCAATGTTTGACTCTGAGACGTTTTTCCAGGCGCAGGCCTCGCTGTATGCAAGAGCTATAATCCACTCTTAGCCTCCATAGGCAGGAAATATATCTCAAGCTCTTTAAAAATGGACTGAATTCCTCCTTTCAGACGTTCAGATTAAGGATAAGCAAAAAAACTCCACATGAAATATGTTGGAATTCAAGTTAAACCACATGGAGCACGTACACATCCCGACCTGGGTAGGTTACAAAACCGACTTAAATCTAAATTTTATCTGTCAGGACATTTTTTCTAAATGCCTGCGCATAGATTGACGGCCTCCTCCTACACAGCGCACAGTCACGCGAAGAGGAGGAGGAGGATTGAAATATAACCTGGACAAATAATGTCACAATTTTAATTAAATATAACACAAAGCAGGCTGTCTTCTCCGGCTGGATTGATCGGGCCCTTCGTCCTGTCGGCTGGGCGAGGATTCTGGATGACTTGTCAGAAGGAATCAAGCAGACGGAAGACTAATAAAGAGATCTGTCTTCAGAGATTACAAATAGCAGGGTTGGGGGTTGGGGAGGGCTGGAGATCCACTGGCCCCTGGGGGCCCTGCCCCGAGCCCCCCGAGCCCCCCAGGCCCTGCCCCGAGCCCCCTGGCCCCCGGGCCCCCCGGCCCCCCTGGCCCCCCGGCCCGGGCTGCTAACCTGCTGTCTCGTGTGAGAGTGCCTGAACACCAGAACAGTACGACAGAGAAGATCACAACTTGTCAAAACAGTTTTCAAAAACAAGATGTATTTGAAGTGAAAATGATACACAGCCTTGCAAATCAACAACTGTTTCTTAAAAGCCAAGTTTTCTAAGTGGACTTTTCACTTGAGGAAGCAGGGCCGCAGTGGCAGTCCTGCAGCAGCAGCAGTCCTGCAGCAGCAGCTGTCCTGCAGCAGCAGCAGTCCTGCAGCAGCAGCTGGGTCTGGAAGCAGGCAGCGCCCCCTTCAGTCTGAGTTGAGGCTGAGGCAGACTCCCTGGAGCACCCAGTGGGAGATGTGCTTGGTGGTGAACAGGTCGGCCTCGAACACCAGGCCCACGCCCATGGCGTTCCTCCTCATGGACGTGGTGTACACCGGGGTCTTCAGGGTGTTCTGAGACAGATGGACAGACACACAGCTCATGCTTGTGTGTAAACAGGGACACACAAATACATGTTGATTTGATTTGAGCTCAAACACTGTCCACACGGGCCTGCTGAATCCAGGGGGTTGGTGTGAGGGGATGAGAGGATTACGGTGTGAGAGGATGAGGGTGTCAGGGGATGAGAGGATGAGGGTGTGAGGGGATGAGAGGATGAGGGGATGAGGGTGCCTCTTACCTGCAGCTTGAGGCGGTGTGCTTCTATGGGGATGACCTTGAGGATGGGCAGCGGCACCAGCAGGACTTTGGGCTTGCTCCTCACCAGACAGCCCTGCTCCACATCCCAGTCAGCACCCTCCAGGTACATCCCCGATACAAAGCACCCTGGGAAACACCTCTCTCATCACTCACTTACAGATCACTGTGTGTGTGTGTGTGCGTGTAACTGTGTGTGTGTAACTGTGTGTGTGTGTGAGGCCTCACCCTGGCCGGGCCTCTCGTTGACCACCTGCTCGGTGCAGTGCTGGGTGACCTGGGTGTGTGTGTGTGTGTGAGGCCTCACCCTGGCCGGGCCTCTCGTTGACCTCCTGCTCGGTGCAGTGCTGGGTGACCTGGGTGTAGAGGGTGGAGCGATCCAGAGGCCAGGCGTTCCTCCGGCAGGTGGCCTGCACCAGCGCTGTCAGGTAGGATTCTGGGATCTGGAGTCCTGACAGCCACATGACCTTGGGCTCTCCTTCCTCCACCTGGGAAACACACACACACACAACACACACACACTGTCAGAAGGTGTATGTTTAAGCGTGTGTGTGTCAGAGTGTGTGTGTGTGTGTGAGAGAGCGCGGCCCCACCCAGGCGCTGTACTGCTCGTGACGTCTCCTGAAGTGGATCATCCAGTTCCCCAGGGACTTGAGCGTGTCTGGGGCCAGTCTCCTCCAGATGGAGGGCAGCAGGCCGTTGAAGAGCGCCCGCGCCACCTCGTCCAGCTCGCTGCTCATGCCCACCTCGCCCGCCAGCGCCTGCCCCACAACACCACACCCAGGGGCGGAGCCAGGCGGTTCATTACTAAACTGTTACTTCACAAACATTTATTTAACCACAAGTCCAAGTGACCGAGCGAAAAGTGCATTACTCAGTGAAATTATTTGGCAGCTGTTATTATTGACTTTCCTTCATTACCAATCAACCGGTTATGCATCCCTACAGATCTGAGTGGTGTATGTATGGAGGGGTGGTGTGGGGGTGTGTGACCCAGCGTGAGGGGGGGGGGGGGTGCTCCTCACCCTCTGCAGCTCTGCCAGGGAGCGGCCCATGCGCAGCACCAGCCTGTTCCAGCGCTCCAGCTCCTGCAGCAGCACCACCGAGGTGGGAGACACCTCCAGGCCCAGGCGCTTGCGGATCACGTCCAGGTCGAAGGGCGCGGGCAGCTTGCTCTGGATGTCCCGGGCCACCTGGCTGATGTACTCGTCACGGCTGATGCCTCCGCCGGACTCCCCTGGAGAGGAGGGGGGAGGGGCTTAGGCTGTGTGTGTGTGTGTATATGAGTGTGTGTGTGTGAGGCAGGGAGCAGGGCTGTACCAGTCTGAGGCTGCAGGTCTATCAGGTGGGTCCACATGTCGCGGGCGGCCTGTGTGTAGTATCCTATCTCAGCGTTGGGGTGCAAACCGAACACCTCCGGGGTGTTGGCCAGGGGCAGGGCCTCGATCTCCCCTGGAGGACAGAGCACACGGCATGGACCAGGCATGGACCAGGCATGGACCAGGCATGGACCAGGCATGGACCAGGCATGAACCAGGCATGAACCAGGCATGAACCAGGCATGGACCAGGCTGGACCAGGCATGGACCAGGCTCTCCTGGGGGGTCCACCTGTCTGATGACTGTCTCTTTCACCATCAACCTGCCCCCAGAGCTTTATGACATTCTAGGGATTGGTGTTGCTCAGTGGGTAGAGCATCTGACTGCAGATCAAGCGGTCACAGGTTCAAATCCCCCCTGTATATCGCTACATTTGCTACATAAATACTTTACTATACATAACAATGGAAAAAGCAGGTATGCTACTGTATATGGTGTTATGTAGCGTGTTCATCTGTCCGTATGGGAGCCCACTCACCAACGTAGTTCTCTTTGGGGCCGTCAGCAGGGATCTTGTAGTCCACTTCCTGGTTGTGAAAGAAGTGGAAGGGCTGGAAGGTGTCGAAGATGAAGTCTCCCAGATACTCGTCCATGTAGACGCTCAGGATCCTGCGGTCGTAGCTGTCGATGGCGCGGCCCCCGTACATCACCTGAGAGCAGGTACAGCCCCCTGGGTTAGCCTGCCTCCTCACCTGAGGGCACTGGGCACTGTGATGATCATCTGTTTCACACTGTACTTTCTATCAGCAGCATTTGTAAATAGCTTTGGATGAATGAATCAGATAAATGAGGTTGAAAATGGGATGCAAAGGTATGCAGGTGTGGTGGAGCCGACCTCTCCTATCAGGTACTTGAGGCTGCCCCAGGGGATCCGGGTGTCGCCCTGGCTGTGGGCCTTGGTCAGGTAGGTGTCCAGAATCTCCATGCACACCTGAGGAACACACACACACACACACCTGAGGAGACACGCTCACACCATACACACTTGAGGAGTCCACTCTCACAGTTTGAGAATGTGTATAACACACTGAAATATTAGAAATGTTTTTACGAATATGTGAATTCTGTACAGAATCTCTTTCTCTTTCGACGGGCGTTCTGTGGGTGAACTCCTGGTCCTCTGTCTCTTACCAGGAAGTCGGACTCGTTGAAGTCGTAGGGCACGTTCCAGCCGATCTTGCCGTACTTGCGCCTCTCCTGCACCACGGCGTGGAAGAAGGCCAGCACGTACACCAGGCTGCGGAAGGCCGGGTGAGGGCACGTCATCAGGCTCTCATGGGGGATCTTGAAGAAGGTGGCCCGCATGTTCAGCTTCAGGCCGTTAGGAGGCTCCGTCACCACCTCATCACCCAGAGGAGGAGGGAGAGAGAGAGAGAGAGAGAGAGAGAGAGAGAGAGAGAGAGAGAGAAAAACACAAAACAAAATTAACATCAAACATGGCCAACTATTGATGAGGTATACTTTGATTCACTAGGGCTACAATACAAATCCTTTAGGTGCTGGGACACCTCGGCAGGTATTCAGCCTGTGTGTGTGTGTGTGTGTGTGTGTGTGTGTGTGATCTCAGCTCGCTCCCACCTTGAGGGACTTCTGCAGGATGCCGATGGGGAAGTCTCCGATGGGGTCTGTGGTGAGCCACAGGCGGAAGTCTGGGTGAGGCTTGGTCACCCTCTCCAGGGACTTCTCCAGGTCCTTCAGCCACTTGACCATCAGGTGACAGTTCTGCAGCATCAGCCACTGGCCCCGCGACACTGCCGTGTCCAGAAGCTGCAGCGCCACCTACAGGACGGGAGGAGAGCAGGCACTCAACATCACTCTCCTGGAACTGCAGCACCACCTACAGGACAGGAGGAACATCCCTCTCCTGAAACTGCTGCTACCCTCAGAGGCAAGAGCCCCACTTTGAAGATGCATATATTTGTTACATAATAAAAAATTAAAAAACTATTGATTTTTATATTATTTTGTGGTTTGAGGGGCATTTTGTGGCTGAAAGGCACAAATGTGCTACCTTCTCCTGGCCTTGCCCCATGGCCAGGAACTTGAGGCGGTTGCCCCCGAAGCCGGACCTCTCGGCCAGCTTCATGAGGTCGCTGGCCGGGTCGGAGCCGGGGCTGAGGATGAACACGATGGGGGAGGTGGGGGTGCTCTGCTCGTAGATGGCCTCGAAGCTGATCACTGGAGGCTGCACATACCTGAGGGGGAGAGGAGAGGAAGAGAGGAGGAGGAGGGGAGGAGGAGGGGAGGAGGAGAGGAGGAGGGGAGGGGAGGAGGAGGAGGGGAGGAGGAGGAGGGGAGGAGGGGAGGGGAGGAGAGGAGGAGGAGAGAGGAGAGGATGGTTATCAACAGGGATAGATAACCACACACATCCCAGTAGTATGTAGAGTCCCAGCGTGGCTGCGTCCTGGCGTCCTACTTCTCTCCCATGGTGGAGGCGACGTAGTCACTGACGGAGCGGTACACCCGGTCCAGGCGGAAGCAGCGCAGCAGGAGAAGCTTCTGGAAGACCGTCAGGTTGTCTTTGTACCTGCAGGGAAACGGAGCCTGTTCTGGGCTGTCCAGGTCGTACCACTGCAGCCAGGAGAGAGGAGAGGAGGGGGGAGGAGGAGAGGAGGAGAGGGGGAGAGAGAGGGGGGGAGGAGCGTTAAACCCTCATGACCTTCCCCCTCCTCAGGAGACCAGCAGGGGGTCACTCACGTTCTTCCACTCGGTGGGGTTCTTGTCCACGTCGTCCGGCAGAGAGCCAAACTGCTCTGAGAAGAGCTCTGCCAGCCTGACCACGTCCTCCCAGCCCTGGTCAGCCAGCCAGGAGCACGGCTTCCTGCTCTTACTCTTCTCCAGGGACAGGTTTCCTGAGGGGGGGAGACAGACATGGAGACAGAGTTATTTTATGCCAATAAAGAATTTTCTGAACTTGAGAAAGAGATAAAGAGACAATGAGAGAAAGACAGAGATGGCAGGGAGAGCGAGAGGGAAAGAGACACTGTCAGAGAGACAGGGAGAGAGAGAACTGTGTCACCTTTGAGGAAGAACTCCAGCTCGGCCTGTGGCGCCCTGCCTTCAGGCTGTTCGATCTTGATGGTCAGGTTGAAGGAGAACAGCAGCTTGTGTCGTTCAAACAGGCCTGAGGATCACCCCGTCAACACATCAGCCAAGAGCATGTGATCATCACGGAACAATCATGTGTTCCTTTTGCACACGCTTTCATCCAAAGCGACGTACAGGCGGATTTGAACCTCTTGATCTGAGCTCAAATGCTCTACCCACTGAGCTAGACACTCGCCTGGCAAAAACACTCTCCCGAAAGCATAGCTGAAACCAGTGACATCCTCTCTGAAACCCTTCCTAAACCCTGACCCTGTGTGACCCCTGACCCTGTGTGTCCCCTGACCCTGTGTGTCCCCTGACCTGTGCAGCCGTAGTTGTAGACGTTGTGGGTGAGGGTGTCCATGATGCTCTTCAGCCTGCGGGGCAGGATGGAGTCTGGGAGGGACTTGCGCAGGGAGAAGTCGAACACCTCCAGGTAGGAGGCCAGGGAGTACTGGTACATGCTGTTGACCAGGGCCATCTCCGCCAGCACAAAGAACAGGATGGCGCCCCGCTTGGCCGCCGGACGGTAGCCGTCCCTGAGCTTGTCGATGTCTGCTGACGTCTTCTCCGCTAGGCGGAGCTTCTCAAACACCTGGACCAATCACACGCCACCACGACACATCAGCAGAGTTCTGCTGGAGCTGTGGTCTTCAGCCCTGGTCCTCAGGGCCCACTGTCCTGCATGTTTAGATGTTTCCCTGCGCCGACACACCTGGTTCAGATGAACGGGTCGTTATGAAGCTCAGCAGAAGCCTGGTAACGACCCGTTCATCTGAACCAGGTGTGTCGGCGCAGGGAAACATCTGGAACATGCAGGACAGTGGGCCCTGAGGACCAGGGCTGGGAACCTCTGATCTAGAGGTCTGGAGGCCTCCCTCTCAGTCCCCCCCTCCCCCAGACGTGCTCCCGGCCCTGGGGTGACCAGACTCACCTCGCTGGCCTTGCTCTTGGTCTCCTCCAGGGTGTGCACCAGCTCGGTGTTGTCCAGCATGTTGCCGGTGGAGGTGGCCAGCTCGCGGAGCAGGGAGTCCTCCAGGTCCTTCAGCAGGCGCTTGTTGTCGCTGGTCTCCAGGATCAGACGCTCTCTCTGTTCCTCCAGCTCCCGCCGCTCGAACCCCACGATCACACTCAGCAGCTGCTCCTCCAGGCCCTTCAGGGTGACTGGGACACACACACACACAGTCAGACACACACACACACAGTCAGACACACACACACACACACACACACACAGTCAGACACACAGTCAGACACACACACACAGTCAGACACACACACACACACAGTCAGACACACACACACACAGTCAGACACACACACACACACACACACACACACACACACACACACACAGTCAGACACACACACCTCTTTTCCCCACATAACAAACCCTTCCCACACCCTAACCAGCCCAGTCACACAGCGGCTCCAGTTACCAGTGTAGTTGATGACCATGGCCTTGCCGAACACAGAGGGGGAGTATTTGGGGTTGGCCAGCTTGGTGTTGAGGTACAGCTTGAAGTTGGGGTCGTAGTCCACCTCCTTGTCCCCCAGCACGATCACCTGCCGGCCCTCAGGGCCCTTCACGTTCTTCTCCAGCACGTTGTCGATGACGGGGTCGATGTACTCATCCACGTCCTGGAACAGGAAGGGGAAGCCGTACTTGATGGCCATCTCCAGCTGCTTCAGGAAGTCCGGGTCGTTGAAGGATGAGATCTGAGGAGAAACGTCCACCAGTAAGTCACCCTGGGGACGTGGTTCTTCCCCGCTAGCTGAGTAAGAGTGTGTAGCATTAGGAGAGCCTGGGTTTGAATCCAGCTGAGCCCATGTCCCGCACGTCCTGCATGGTGAGCTTCCTTCATGGAACAAGCTCCTGGTGCTTGTGGAGGTACCTTGAGGTTGTTCTTCTCCTCCTTCTTCTTGATCCAGTTGAGAGCCTGCTGCTGGGGGTCGATGCACATGGGGAAACGGCTGGCTCTGGTGGTCAGGATGCCGTTTTGGACAGAGAGCTCGTCTGGAGGAAGACCCTCTGACCCCCACCTGGACACACACACACACAGGTCACACTGACACAAAACACACACACTCCCAGGTCACACAGACACACACACTCCCTCCCTCACCTGCTGATCTCCACCTCGTCGGTGAGCAGGCTCTCCACTCTGAAGGGCTGGCTGAGGGGGATGTCTCTCTCCAACACGTCCTTCTCCCACACCTCGTACACCATCTGGATCCTGAAGTCCCAGCTGAACGCACCCTCGTAGCTCAGGAAGGCTGCCGAGATCAGACAGTCTCCTAGCAGGCGCACACGACGCTCCTTCAGCTCCACCAGGTCCTCTGTCCACCTGGGGAGGAGGACGAGGAGGAGGAGAAGGAGGAGGAGCAGGAGGGAGAGGGGAAGGAGGAGGAGGGAGAGGGGAAGGAGGGGGAGCAAGGGGAGGAGGAAGAGCAGGGGGAGGAGGAGGACGAGGAGGAGGAGAAGGAGGAGGAGCAGGAGGGAGAGGGGAAGGAGGAGGAGGGAGAGGGGAAGGAGGGGGAGCAAGGGGAGGAGGAAGAGCAGGGGGAGGAGGAGGACGAGGAGGAGGAGAAGGAGGAGGAGCAGGAGGGAGAGGGGAAGGAGGAGGAGGGAGAGGGGAAGGAGGGGGAGCAAGGGGAGGAGGAAGAGCAGGGGGAGGAGGAGGACGAGGAGGAGGAGAAGGAGGAGGAGCAGGAGGGAGAGGGGAAGGAGGAGGAGGGAGAGGGGAAGGAGGGGGAGCAAGGGGAGGAGGAAGAGCAGGGGGAGGAGGAAGAGGAGGGGGAGGAGGAACAAGAGGATGGGAAGGAGGAACAGAAGGAGCAGGGAGGAGGAGAAAATCAAGATAAAGATGAGACTGAAGACTAAAACCTCCATGGCTACGACCTACATCCTCTCTCTGCGAGACACGTCCTGTACGAACACACACACACACACACACACGGGCGCCTCACCGCTTGTTCTCGGAGCCCAGGCCAGAGATGAGTTTGTCGGCGGCTATCAGCCGTCGCTCCATAAGCTCCGCCTCCTCCTGCAGCAGCTGTTTCTCCGACATGGCGCCGCTGTACTTGTCGCTCAGCGCCGCCAGCTCCTTCTGGATGGTGGCCAGCTCGGTCTGGATGCGCTCCAGCTCTCGCTTGCTCTGGAAGAAGTTCTTCTCCAGGCGCGCCACCTTGGAGACGCAGAGAGAGAGGGGGGGGGGGGGGGAGAGACCGGAAGATCGTAACCTTCAGACTTTCAAGTGGCTAGGGTCACATCGCAGCCTCAGTAGTTGACAAAGCCGTCGCCCCACCTTCTCTCTCTTGGGCTTGATCTCCTTGGCCACGTCACAGTAGCCCATCACCGCCTCCACGAACTTCAGCATCCCCGAGCCGGCCTTGCTGATGGCCTGCATCTCCTCAAAGCTGGTGTTGAGACTCCTGAGGAAGCCTGGGGGAGGAGAGGGGAGGACAGGGGAGGCCAGGGGAGGCCAGGGGAGGACAGGGGAGGACAGGGGAGGCCAGGGGAGGACAGGGGAGGACAGGGGAGGAGTCAGTGTCAAGAACAACAAGCGGAACTGGTTCAGGCATCCGTTGGCAAGCGGGGACAGAGAGCTGTTGCGAAACAGAACCATCCGGCCAAAGATGATGCCCAGGACAAACTGTGAGTCTCCTGGCAGGACCCAGACAGGCTGAGGTCAGGGTCAGCTGACCTACCTCTGACCGTCTTGGTCTGGCCTGAGTTGATGGCGTCACAGTCCATCTCCATGAGCGAGCGCAGGAAGTTGCCCTCGGACATCATGCCCTTGGCGGACTTCCAGCTGATCTCCTTGTAGCCACGCATCACCAGGATGCACTCACACACCACCTGCACCTGTTTGGGAGGCTTGGCGAAGGACCTACACACACACACACAGGGATGGACTGAACTTAGTAATCCAAAGACATACAAGCAGGTTGTACTCTTGTTTGTGCCTGGGGGGGGGTCAGGGGGTGGGAGAGGTCACCTGATCTCCGTGACGTCAGACTTGTCCAGGTCCTGCAGGGCGATGCGGGCTCCCTCCAGCGCCGGCAGAGCCTCGGCCAGAGAGCTCTCTGCGTCCTTCTTCTCCACGGCGATCACCTTGTTCTGCACCTCGATCTCCTTCGCCTTGTCCTCAGCCAGCTTCTTCTTCTCCTCGGCTGGGGGGGGGGAGGGAGGAAGGGAGGAGCAGAGGGGGGGAGGAGCAGGGAGGGCAGACAGGGAGAGGGTGGTGTGAGGGTGCAGTAACAGGGTGGCGTCCTGAACGTGCCAGGCGCCGTGCTGCCTACTGACCCACGGTGGTGTTGGTGGAGATCTCCTGCAGGAGGATCTCACAGGCCGCAGACTTCTCCGCCAGCACCTCCTTCTGCTCGGCCAGCTTGATGTTCAGGTCAGCCAGCTGCACGCTGGCCTCCTCCAGCTTGTCCAGGCCTCCCTCCAGACGCTTGCACTGAGCTGACCACACACACACACCACACCAAACCCCAACCATCATCTCAGCTCGGTTACAGCCACGAGGGAGAGAGGGGAGGGGGAGATGAGGACTCACCCAGGATGGCCTGGTCCTTGTCCTGCAGCAGGCCGGCGTAGGTGCTGATGAAGTCCAGGTAGTTCTTGGGGGTGACAAAGTTGCTGCGTCGCAGCTTCTGCAGGAACATGGTGCTGAAGCGCCCCACAGAGCCGTGCACCATGCACACGTGGGCGATGACGGCGGCCGAGTGCTGCGCCGGGATCATGGGGCTCTCGCCTGCGGGACGACCACCACAGCTGCGTTAATACCCACCCCCTGCTGGAAGAGGACGGAGCTTTTCTGGAAGTGTCCGTACCCAGGAAGGACTGAGCCACGGCCTGGAGAGCCTGGGGGGGCCAGGGCAGGAACCAGTCGATCCCAGTGTTGTTCACCAGCCCTGGGTAGAGAGGGGGGACACAGCACACAGGGTGTGGAGCATCTCAGGACCAAACACTCATCCAGAACAGCCAGGTGTGTGTGTGTGTGTTTACCTGGGAAGTTCCTGCAGCGCGTACGCAGGGTGTCGCCCACGGGGGACATGCCCAGGATGATGTGCAGGTTGTTGGCACTCTTGTTGACAAAGAACTGCCACACACTCTCTTTGGAGGGGCCGCTGCCCATCTTCAGAGCCTCGTCACGGAGCTGGTTGAGGATGGACTCCTTCTCTTCGTCAGGGAACAGGGCGGGGACCATGCCTGGGTGCACACACATGGATCCGACGACAGCGTGTTTAGTTTGTTTACTTGAGGTGGGTGTGTTGCTGTTTCCCTGAGGCGAGCATGCTGTTTACCTGAGGTGAGCATGCTGTTTACCTGAGGTGAGCATGTTGTTTACCTGAGGCAAGCATGTTGTTTACCTGAGGTGAGCATATTGTTTACCTGAGGTGAGCATGTTGTTGATGAGCTCCAGGAAGCCCTCCTCGGCCACGTGGGCGTCGGTGAAGAGGAACACAGTCTTCTTGTTCTCGATGCCCAGCTTCAGGTACAGGAGCTTCAGGTCTTCTCTGAAGGTGACCTCTCCATACCCTCTGCTCAGCACGATCTCAAACACCTGCAGGACCAAACGGGACAGGTGATCTTCATCCTGAGTGTCTGAGGAGGACCCTGGCCCTTCTAGATGTTTCTTTCTTCCAACACGCCTCAAACGAATGGGTCGTTATCAAGCTCCGCCGAAGCCTTCTAACTGGTGCATGCGGTCTGTCGCTAGCCAGTTATTTGGAGTGTGTGTGTGTGTGGTGTGCTGTGGAGACTCCCCCCTACCTCGCAGTCAGCGGTGAAGGCGGCCAGCTTGGTCAGGGACTGCTTGCCGGACCCTCCCACCCCCACCAGGAGGGCGTGGCCACGGTCCATCCTGATGATGCGGTGCACCCGGGTCAGGTGCTCCAGGGCGTCGTCAAACAGAACCAGGTTCATGCAGGTCTTGTTCTCGTTGTACTCCTCCAGGATTTCCTGGGTTAGAGTCAGGGTTAGGGTTAGGGTTAGGGTCAGGGTGTAGAGGGAGGCTGGTGAGATGACGGAGAGAGTGAACTGTCTGGCGGACACCAGACCAGTCATCTAAAGACCGTGTAGCATCTGAGATTGGCTCAAAAAATTGCCTTTTTTTTTTTTCATGATTTGTACCTGGAAGAGGGCTTTGGCGGCATCATAGTCCTGGATGTCCTCGTACACCCTGGGCTCTGCCTCGTTGAGGGCTGTCCTGTAGTCTCCAAACAGGACGGGGTCCCTCATGGCGGAGTCCAAGTCAGACTTGAAATGCTCGTCTATCAGGCTCTTGATGTGGCCCTGGACCTAGAAGCGAAGACACGCGAGCTGTGAGGATAGCAATGTTTGTTTTTGCTGTTGTAATAATAATATTTCAACTTACAATATGACAAATATTGAAACACGTACGATGTGTTTGTCTGTTTCGTTGATGAGCCTGTCGTGAAACACCCTCAGGCACTCGTTCCTCCACACCCTCACGAACTGGGCGACAGTCAGAAACCTGCCAGAGGAAAAACATGTCAACAAAACACACCAAGTCTCCACAGCGGGGGGTGTCCCACCAGGGGCGTGGAGGAGCCAGGTGTTCCCACCTCTCGGCGTTGGTGAGGGTCAGGCCGTGGTACACCCTGGACAGGTCCCTCAGGTTGAAGATGTAGTGGAACTTGGAGGGCGTGGGCGGCAGGTCTCTGATGATGCTCTTGTACAGCTCCAGGGTGCAGAAGGTCAGCTTCTCACAGATCTTCTGGATGCCCTCCTCGAACGGCTACAAGACAAAAGCTGACTCAAGACCCTTTCCCATAGCTGCTCTGGATCAAAACGTCTGTTGAAACGAGTCAGATGTCCGACCCGGTGGTGAGGAGAGCGTGGTGGCGGCTCACCCGGGCGTGGCCCTCCAAGATGGAGGCGTAGATGAGCTTGAGAGCGTCCTCCTCGGGGAAGGGGATGTTGAAGACGCTGAAGAGCGACACGAAGCGATGGGTCCACCTCGTTCCTGCCTCCGCCGGCCTTGCCCATGGCGGCGATGAAGCCCAGGTCTTTGAGGATCTTGCAGTTGAGCTCCTTGCCCCGGTCGTACAGGCCGCCCCTGTCCAGCAGCAGCTTGAGGAGGGCGATGGGCTGCTGCGTGCCGTAGTCATCCACCTGCAAGTCACATCACGCTTCAGTCAGGGCTTCCCTGCTGTCCCAGAGAGGGTTCGATGACACAGAGAGGAACCAGGTAACAACAGTCAGCACACAAACAGGCGTCCAGCGGCAGAGACAGATGAGAAGGTAGGAGGGGGGGGGGTGGGGGTGGGGGGGTACCCGGGGCATGTTGAGGTCGTCCATGAACACCAGTAGCCTCTTCCCCATGGGGGGGCCGTACGTCTCCTTGGTCCTCTTCTCCACGCTGGCCTCCAGGTTCCTCTGCAGGTCCATGGAGGTGGTCCGCGAGGAGAAGTTGATGACAAGGGTCATCTGGGAAACAAGGATTCAGGATTCATCGCCGTTGGTATAAAAATGGGAGTTATACAAACGAACAGGAGTTTCTCCTGACGGCAGACACTTTATGCTCCACCACAAGATAAACCATCTCATTAGAACTGTCACTCACGGTGGTGTCAATGTTGACGTTCTTGAAGAAGTTCTGTGTGGTGGCAGTCTTGGAGGTCCCGGACTCCCCCACCAGAACCACGGGCCTCTTGATCCTGACCATCTGCTCCAGGAGCCAGCCTGCCCGTGTGGTGTCCACCGTGGGGACTGGGGAACAAGTACAGGCAGGCAGGCACACGTGAACACGGACACACAACATACCCAGCAGGATATGGAGACATCATGAGTGGTAGTGTTGTACCTAGGATGTCGATGAACTTCTTGTCAGAGTCGTGGATGTATTTGGTGACCAGGGACCTCCAGGGAAGCCACTTCCTCTTCACCTCGTCGAAGTGGAAGTCGTACAGAGTGGGCAGGTAACCTGGGAGGAGGAGAAGTCGTACAGAGTGGGCAGGTAACCTGGTAACACCTCAGAGCTTTTAATGAAAGCATAGTTGCTCTTCTGGTGGAAATGTAGAAATCAAAGCAAACCTGTCCTTGGTTCTTTACAGTATGGATATCATATTCTCCTCTTTCAATCACCACTCTTTCTCTCCCTCCCTCCTCCCCATAACTCTCTCCCTCTTCTCCCCTCCCCCCTGACTTGGACATGAAAGCACCGGCTCTTCTCCCCCACCTGGGATCTCTCCCGGGCCAGCCAGGCTCTTCTCATCCTGCACAGGAGGGCAGGCCAGAGAGCTTCTTCACGAAGCTGTCAAACTTGTTCCTGCCGCTGTCCACCACGCAGGCTCCCAGGGAGCAGTACAGAGCTTCCAGGAAGTAAGACTCCAGAGCGTCTGCCCCCAGCCCCTCAGTCTCCAGCAGAGCCTCCAGCATCATGGACAGCTGCATCACCTGGAGAGAGGAGGTCAACGGACTGCTTTTATGAAAGCGCTCATCTACCTTACCGCTCCCTCCGGCCTGAGTGATGATGGTGGACTCAGGTTTCACTGTGGAGGTCTGGGGTCATGTCAGACTGGACCAACCATGTTCAGGTCTGTCTGAGGGACGATGGTCTTCAGCTTGTCCCCCTGCTTGCCGTCCACGATGCCCTCCACGATCATGTCGATGGCACTGGGGACGTACTTCTCAAACAGCTTCATCAGCTCCGGTTGTTCCTGTCCACAGACACACACCAGGAGAGGGGGTTAGAATCCTGCTGCGTTGCTTCAGTTGCTGTTCAGCGTGAAAGGTGTTGGCTCGCGAACCTTGGGTGGTCTGCCTGTGACCCATTTCATCCAGTAGGGGGTGTAGCGCAGGTTCTTGGGGTCCACGAACACCATGCCGCAGCGGGAGACGGTGGCAGGAGAGGCGTACTGGAGATCTCCCACCTACAACACAGCACTGTTTACCACAACAAGCATCCAGAAGCCTGCAGAACATGTAGCATACTGCATGCTATGCATGTCTGCATTACGCAGTGTGTTCATCACTCGACCACTGAGCTACACCCATCACGTTAAAGACATACATATATACTAGGGGTGGGGGGGACAAATCGATTCACATTTGAATCGCGATTCAGTCTTCAAGCGATTCACATCGATTCACTTTTTTTTATAAAAAAACATTTTTGGGATTCAAAATCTTGAATCGATTTCTTTATCGAATCGTGACCCCAAGAATCGATTTGAATCGAATCGTGAGGTACCAAAGGTTTCCCACCCCTAATATACACACACAAATGTCCTAGAATACTTAGCGATGCCAGATGTTTGACCTCAAACAGCAGAGCACAGTGTCCCTGCAGACGGATCCTCTCCCCGTTGGCCAGGGTGAGCAGCTTGTTGTCGTCCATCACAGAGTTCATGTTCTCCACCCAGAGGGCGTCCACGTCCCCGTCAAACAGGATGTACCTGGAGCAGGTGAGCAGGCCAGAACGCAGCATGAGGAACGTCCAGGTGAGCTGGACAGAGCCGTGTGGATGCATAGTATAGAATAACGCTTAGCTTCTCCACATCGTGAAGTGCTGGGATTAAACCAGGTATGGTGGGAGGGGGAGGGAGGGGGAGTCGAGGAGGGAGGGGCGGGTGAGAGAGGGAGGGGAGGGGGAGGGTGTTGTGGAGGGGGAGGAAGGGAGAGTCGAGGAGGGAGGGGCGGGTGAGAGAGGGAGGGTGTTGTGGAGGGGGAGAAGGGGGGTAGAGGAGACCTGTCCTCACCTTCTCTCCTTCTTGTCCGTGGCCTTGTTGATGTCCCTGAAGATGTTAGGACAGGATGCCGTCGGTCCAGTCCCGCGTGACGGGGTCCAGGATGCCGTACAGCTCGATCACGCTCATGGCTTTGGGGTTCAGGGCGTACAGCTTGGTCACCAGGCCCAGCCTGTCGTCGACGTGGAAACAAAGCAATCACAGTGACGATCCCCTGTCACAGTCTCTCACCGCATGCTTCTTAAATACAGTAAACATAAACACGCTGTATGGAGGCTAGACCAAGATCCCTGAGGAGGAGTGAGGGGGGTGGGGGTGGAGGTGGGGGTGTGGGTCTGGGGGTTCTGACCTGGTCTGGGACTGGCACAGCGTGCTGATGACCACAGACTTCCCTCCGCCTGTGGGCCCCACGATCATGGTGGTGTGTCTGGTCATCATGGTCTCATACAGCTGCACCACCTTGTCCACCTGCCGTCAGAGCGCCACACAACGTCACACACACCCTCTCCAGCGCCGCACAACGTCACACACACCCTTCTAGCTCAGGGAACACAAAACCTTTCTGACTCAATCCAGGTCGGTTGTTGGTTTGTTCACCTGGTTTGGAATCATGAGGTATCTGTTCTCCTGCAGGGTCATCTCCACGGCGTCGTTAAAGCTGGGGTAGCGCACGCGGGGGCAGTCCAGGCCCGGGAACAGGTCTGTGATCAGCCCCAGGAACAGAGGAACGTCCTCAAACACAAACTTGGGCAGGTTCATGTCCCGGAGAGCACGCATCAGCACCACGTCCTGAGAGACGTGGACCAGGAGGAGAGGGAGGAAGGGATGAAGAGAGAATCAATCCTAAAACTCCAATAAACCATTATATATTTCTAGAAGAAGCATAAAAGACTTCCTTGTCCTTTTTACTGGGTGCAAGCCGACTGTGAAGCTAGGTTTTCCGGTTCCAACATGACAGAGTTGGGAGCAGGAGGTGTTCGGTGGGCCTTCCAGGAAGGCGCTGGTGTTTACCTCATGCAGGTCTGGCGAGCCTCTCTTCAGCTCTCCTGCCATTACCAGCACAGACTTGAGCGCTCTCAGGCCAAAGTCGTAGTGGAACTGCTTAGACAGCTGCTCCCTGGCCAGCTTGTACAGAACGGTCATCTTCTTAGCCAGAATCTGCACTCACATCCAGAACAGACACACGACTCAACCAGGGAAAAGGACTGTGTGTGTGACAATAATAATAACCTAATGATGTAACAGTGTGTGTATAATAGTAACATAACAGTGTGTGTGTGTGTGTGTGTGTGAGAGAGAGAGAGATGAGTTCCTGACCTTGGCCAGGAGGAAACCCTCAGAGAACAGCATGATCTCACAGATCTGCTGCAGGTCTGGTACGATGACCACCACGGGTCTGAACAGGGCCTTGACCGACTCTGGCAGCTCTGTGCGGCCGGCAGTAGCCTGGGTTCATGGTGATGAAGATCCCCAGGCGGGCGTCCAGGCTGATCTCCTGGCCCTCAAACTGACGGAAACAACGCTTTCTACTGTGAGCTCAACACGCTCTACTTGTACGTCGCTCTGGATAAAAGAGTTCCCTGTGAACTCTGACCCTGTGAACTCTGACCCTGTGAACCCTGACCCTGTGAACTCACGTGGAACCTCTTCAGGTGCAGGATGAGGGCGTTGCGGATGGTCTGGATCTGGGAGGAGATGACAGACAGCACGGAGGCATCGATACGGTTGAACTCATCGAAGCAGCCCCAGGCTCCGCACTGGGCCAGCCCCGAGAAGATCTTCCCCATCGCCTGGGGGAGGGGGGAGGGGGGAGAGGGGTGGAGGAGAGAGGGGAAAGTGGTAGAGGGAGAGATGGAAGGAGAATTGACAGAGGAGAATATATTATCCCTACTGTACATAGGAGAGCCCTAAGTATCTCCTGATGGAGAGCGTTGCAGCCCTGTGGGGTGGCTCCTACCATGTAGTCCATGCCCTCTCCACAGTTGGTGACCACACACAGCAGGCCCAGAGCCTTGGCCAGGTCCTTGGTGGACTCAGTCTTCCCTGTACCAGCCGGCCCTGCGGGGGCCCCACCCAGGTACATGGACAGGGCCTGGGGCCACACACACACGGTCATTTTCAGAGCTATGTGCAGAGCTTACAGAGTAAGAGACAGGTTAAAGGTGAGTTCTGAGAGGCCTGAGTCCTGCTGAGGCCTAGTGAGCCACCTGGGTGAGGGTGAGGTAGATGCGGTCAGTCAGAGGGGTGATGACCAGACGCCCGTTCAGACCCATGTACTCGTAGCCGTAGGAGAAGCTGGCGCTGCACTGGCGCACAAACAGGTCGTCAGGCTCCCGGTCCCAGTAGAACCGCAGCTGGCTCTCCCACTCAAACTCCCGCGCATCCATGATGCTAGAACACAGAACCCAGGGGAACACACACAGGTCAGAGCGTGTTCATGATGCTAGAACACAGAACCCAGGGGAACACACACAGGTCAGATCGTGTTGCTCTGACAGCACGTCCAGTCAGCGCCCCCCCGCCCCTCCTCCCTCACCTGTCCCTGACAAAGTTGTCCACGATGTCCCTGGCGTGGACGTCGATGATAAGCACCGTGTTGATCTTGCGCCGGTCGTTCTTCTTCATGGGCTGGGTGATGCGCTTCACCAGCTCGTCGATCTGCTGATGCATCCTCCTGGCGTAGCTCTTCATGGCCTGCTTGTCGCCCTTCTTCACCTTGTTGAAGACGTCCTCCACCTCCCAGGTCCACCACACCTGGTTGGCGGCCAGCACCACCATGCCCTGGTACAGCAGCATCCAGTCCACCCTGAGGGCACAAGCACAGCAACACAGAGGCTGTCGTCAGCCGTCCTGAAGCACGGGTTCACGTGTGTTTCAGGGGGGAAAACACACTGAGGGGTGGGTTTAGCTTAGTGGGTAGAGCATTTCACTACAAACCAAGAGCTCCCCCACCCAGTTCAACCCCCCCCCTACAGTCCCCCTGTGTACATGGCCTTGATTCAAGTGAGGGCGTTCCTGACCTGCTACTGTCTTCGCAGTAGTGGAAGATGGCGTCCTTGGTGATGAGCCTGTTGGTCCTCCTCATCTCCAGCAGCACCCCGGTCATCCACTCCTCCACCCGGCCCTCCGCCTGCACCGCCTGCCTCAGGTCCATCATCTCCCCCTCGGCCGACACCAGCGCCCCCGCCACCGCCTCGCCGTTGGCGCCCACGTCGAAGCGCAGGGCCGCGATGTTGTCATACATCTGGGAGGGGGTGAGGATGAGGGGGGAGGGTTGAGAGGGTGAAGGTGAGGGGGTGAGGATGAGAGTAGAGGGTAAGGACAGGGGTGAGGGTCGAGGATGAGGGTGAGAGTGATCAAGTCACCTTGATCATGTGCTCCTGGACACAGGTGGGGTCGCTGCTTCCCAGAATGCTGAGCAGCTCGTCGTCGGAGATGAAGAAGAAGCGAGGGAAGGCGTTGCGTTTGGAGTCCAGGTAGTCGTTCAGGCTCTTCTGACAGCGCTCCAGCCCGTCGCTCAGAGCCTGCAGCTCTGACAGCCGGTTAGGCACCAGGCAGCACCTCTTTATCCCTGGGTCCTTGACCGTGTCGCTCATGATCTACACACACACACACACACCACACACACACACACACACACACACCACACACACACGTCACACTGGAGGCACTGCAGGAGCAGGCTGTGAGACCAGGCTTTCAGAGTGCTGGTGAGGGTGACACTCTGGTTTGTTAATGGTTGGAGGTCCTCACTTTTTTGAACATCTTGTCGATGTTGTCGAACTTCTTGGCCTCCTCGGGGAGCTGTGAGCGGATGTCCCCGCCGATGAAGATGCTCTCCAGGTACATCCACTTCCTCTGCACTAGCATCCACACCTGGACACAGGAACATCAGCACCATCACCTCGGACCTGACTGAGCTCAGCTCCGTGGAGTTGGAGAACCAACACCTGCCTATGCGCCCCACGTCAACATCCACATCACGCCATGGGGTCGTCCAGCAGTCTCTATCCTGAGCGCGGGGTGGATTTGAACCTTTTGATCTCCGCTCCCCCCCCACAGAGCTCTCCCCCCCCACCCCCCCCCCCCCCACCCCCCGGATGGTGAGACTGACCTCGATGACCTCGCTGATCATGGACAGGCTCTTCTCCCACTGCTGCACAGTGGTCAGGAAGGGCCCTACGAAGCGGCTGCCCGCCATGCTCTGCAGGTTCATGGCGTTGTCGTCCAGGCTCTGCAGGATTTCGTCCACCACGCCCAGCACAGAGCCTCGCTCCTGGGTGCCCTTGAAGTAGCGCTGGACCGTGAACTTCATGCTCTCCCAGGTGTCCACCACCTCCTTCACCCCCTGTGCTCACACACACACACACCAGAAGTACACACAAACACTGTTTGTTACTAACTGTGGGTCGTTATGAAGCTCAGCAGAAGCCTGGCAACGACCCGTTCATCTGAAGCAGGTGTGTTGGAGCAGAGAAATATCTGGAACATGCAGGACAGTGGGCCCTGAGGCTGGTCCAGCCCCCCTGCTGAGCGAGGTGAGGCTGAGGGAGGTGAGGCTGAGGGAGGTGAGGCTGAGGGAGGTGAGGCTGAGGGGGAGGTGAGGCTGAGGGGGAGGTGAGGCTGAGGGAGGCGAGGCTGAGGGAGGTGAGGCTGAGGGAGGTGAGGCAGGTGAGGCTGAGGGAGGCGAGGCTGAGGGAGGTGAAGCTGAGGGAGGTGAGGCAGGCGAGGCTGAGGGAGGTGAGGCTGAGGGAGGTGAGGCTGAGGGAGGCTTCTTCTTCTTGCCTTCTCGATGCTGAGCTCCTTGACGGCCGAGGTGACGATGTCTCCGATGACGCTGCCGTACTTCTGCAGCTCCATGGCGAACATGTTCTCCAGGGTGAAGGTGTCTGGGTTCATCTCAAAGCTGGTACCTGTCCTCTCCATCAGCTCTCTCCAGTGTCTGAAGGAACCACACACACACATCGAGTTATCAACGATGCCAAATAATTTTGATTATAATAATAAATAAATAAAAAATTCAACAACAAAAATCTAAATCTTTTTTTCAACCTTTCAAATCTTTTTTAATTTTTTTACACACACGTAGTGAAAGGAGAGGAAAGGAGAACAGAGAAGCCTAGAGTACAGCTTTTTTACGTTTTTCCCCGAAACATTTAACCTTTAATCTTTTTCTAGGACAGACCTGTCTCTCAGGGCCTCGTTCTTCAGGTCCAGCAGGAGGGGCAGGGACTCCCTGAACTCCTTCATGCGCCCCTCCAGGAAGAAGGCCACCGGCAGGGTCCTCACCTCCTTGGGCAGCTTCCTCAGACTGCGGGTGAAGCCCTCCACGCCCTCCTGCAGGACCTGGATGTTCAGGTTCACCCACAGCGTCTGAGACCACTCTGCCTTGGCCGCCTGGACGACACACACACACACACACCTGGCTGTAATACCTCTGGTGATGCAGAGTATGCAGAGTATAAACTCACTCAGACCTCCCCTCCAGACCCCCACCTTCTGGCTGCTGTAGATCTCGTAGATCTGCCTGCAGGCCCTTCATCTCCTTCTGCACGCTCTGCAGCTCCGGGTACATGGTGATGGGCAGGTCGAACAGCTTCTCTGCATTGGCCAGCTCCTGGCGGCCGGCCTCGACAAGAGCCAGCTCCTTCTCGTAGCTGACCATCACGGCCACTCCTGAACACAGGAAGGAATGTTTGAGCGCGGCCGGTAGAGAGGGAGTCGTGTCGTACGAGGGGAGGGACGGGGGGGGGACGCGTACCTTTCTCCAAGTCGTCTCCCACGGCACCAGGGCCGTGCATGTTGAAGCTCTCCGCAAAGATGCCCAGCTCCTGTTTATATTCCTCTGTCTGGGTCTTGGTGATCTAGGAGGAGGAGAGGGCAGGACATGGTCAGTAACTGGCATCCCTGGTCTGTTGCTGCTCTGTATGTATTTGGATGTCAATCTGGGTGACAGGGTTAGGGTTGGCATCTGCTACATGAAGGAAATGGCATGTCGATGACTGAGAGCAGCCTTTCTCAACCCTGGTCCTCAGGGCCCCCTGTCCTGCATGTTTCCCTCTTCCAACACACCTGAATCAGATGAACGGGTCAGTTACCAGGCTTCTGCTGAGCTTCATAACGACCCGTTCATCTGAACCAGGTGTGTGGGAGCGTGGAAACCTCTAGAACAAGCAGGACAGCGGGCCCTGAGGACCAGGCTGCTGTGGAGGACACAGAGGGCTGTGTGTTAAGGCGTCTGACCTCGGTGAAGGTCTTCTTCACCCGGCCCAGGCTGCGGTCCACCTGTCTGGCCTCAGAGAACAGATGGCTCCACTGCTGCCCGATGCTGCCCACCAGCTCCTGCTCCTCCTCCGGCACCTGGCCCCACCCACAGCCCAGGACAACGTCACACCTGGATCATGTCTACTCAGTCCTAACAGGACATGGAGTACGTGACAGTACAGAATCAGGATGTGGATATATGAAACCAGCATGCGAACACGCATCAAGCTCTTGTTTAATCCGTTTCAACAAGCTTTCAGACACACTCTTTTCCCACAACAGCAGCAGCGAGAGAGGACACTCAGGAGCGGGTCCTGCCCCTGGGGGAGGACCCTACCTGGACGTGGTACATGGCCAGGGTCCTGGGGGAGGCCCTACCTGGACGTGGTACATGGCCAGGGTCCTGTATCTCTCCTGGATGTCTGTGAAGCGCAGCTCCACCGTCAGGGACATGGCCCGGATGTCCGAGATGTTGCCCAGGACAAACTTCAGGTCCTCCAGGGAGCTGGGGTCTCTCTTCAGGTTGTCTGACAGCAGCTGTGAGCAAACACACAGGACAGCCACACGGCAGTGAGAGCTTGGCATTAAAGCAGCTACACAGATGATGTTTTCAGTGTAGAGGGACAGGGTTAGTGAGTAGAGCCAGACCGATAAGGGTTAGATTTTTAAGGCACATATCGATAGAATCTGATATTCCGATATATCGGGCGATATATATATATTTTTTAAAAGCTTAGCATTATAGCAGCCACACGGAGCGTGTGTTAGTGTGCCGGAGGGCAGTACCAGCAGCTGGTCGCGCAGGCTGAAGAGCTCTTCGCGGGCCGAGGTGTTGAGCAGCCGTCCCAGGGAGCTGACCCAGGCCTGGGCGTTCTCCTGCACGGTGCGAGCCAGGGGCTCCAGGTTCACCCGGATCACATGCTCGTCCTTCGCCAGGGGCTGCTGGGACACCTTCCTGGCTAACCCGCGCGTAGAACTGCAGCTTGTCGTCGTAGGTGACGTACGAGGGGCGCTTGGCGGCGAACTTCTCCATGACGATGGCCTTGTCCAGCTTCCAGAGGGGCCGGTAGCGCTTCCAGCGGTTGAGGTAGCGGCCGGCGGCGGCGAGGAGCCGCTGGGCGTTCTGGGACACGGCGGTGGCGCGCTCGTTGACCTGAGGCTGCTGGCACACGTCCGAGTAGAAGCTGAGCACCACAGGCTCGTCCTCGCCGTCCACGCGCTGCGGAGGACACTCCAGACAGGAGCCGTGCATCCAGCGCACAAACCTCTGAGGGGGAGGGAGGGGAGGGGGAGGAAGGAGGTAAGGGATGGGGGAGGAGGGAGAATGGAAGAGAGGGGGTGGGGGGACAGAAGGGAGGGAGGGGGGAGGATGTGAGGGAGGAGGATGTAAGGAAGGCAGGGGGAGGATGTAAGGGAGGAGGATGTAAGGGAGGGAGGGGGGAGGATGTAAGGGAGGAGGATGTAAGGGAGGGAGGGGGGAGGCGCAGGTTTACGTGACACTATCAGCGAGGCGAGGTCTGGGATGACGAGGTTGCTAGGAGAGGGGACCCACCTTGGTGCTCTCCACACAGTCCCGGACAGACTGCATGAGGAGCCGGTACACCTCGCTGTTCTTGGGGTGCAGCACGATCTCGGGGGCGGACAGGATGGCGTCGATCTGGAACAGAGGGGTGCTCCCCATCAGGGCCATGTTGAACGTGTTGATGTTCCTACAAGGAAACAAGGGCAGAAAGAAAACAGCTGATGACTCCTCCCACCTCCTCGCCCGTCCCCACGGCGACGCCCATGCCGGCCACTCACTTGAGCACCATCCTGGTGAGCGAGTGGAAGATCTTGTGCTCCCAGTAGCTGTAGTAGTGCTCCATGCGCTGGGCTCGGCCGCTGTTGGTGTGCATCACCAGGCTCTCCATCTTGGTGAGCAGGGGACCAATGGCGGTGTACTTCCTGCTCAGCAGGTTCATGTCCTTGGCCCGCTCCCGCTGGACCAGCTCACAGAACTCCTTCACTCCTAACAAAACAGAGAGATGTCACTTCCTGTTTACTCCCTAACTTGTGGCTGGTGAATCCAGGCGGTGCCCTGACTCTGACCACCAGAGTACTGTTAGAACTGTGCACTTCTGATCCTTGATCTGAGCTTTCTAGGTGCACTATTTGTAGGTTGTTGTAGGGTGAAAGCGCCCGCTGAAGGGATCAGACGTACCTGGGAGGCCGTCCGCTCGGTCCGGAGCGGGGAACTTGAACAGGTTGGCCGTCTCCATGGACTGCAGCTTGGCGTCGATGTCCCGCTCGTTCTTCTGGATCTGATTGACGAGCGACTCGAATTTGGAAGCAGCCTGGGTGCCGCGGTTGATGAACTCCGAGATCCCTGGGTTGGGGTTAGATATGCACACATCTCTGAATCCTCCTACACACACTCAATTCTAGAAAACATCGAATCGTTTGAACAGCGTTATCATGAATCCTGCTGGCGACCAGGGTTAAAGGAGGCGGCTTCTTCAGAGCTTCAACCCCTGCAGGCGGATCAGATGTGTACAGAGCGTAGATGTAAGGTACCTAGAGCGTTCCAGTTCAGCCTCTTGTGGCCGGAGCGCATCACCCTCCTCAGCTCGTGGATCTGCTCAGCCAGCAGGGAAAACTCGGCATCGTTCAGCCCGTCCATCAGGGCCTGGTAGCGGTTCACCAGGTTCTTCAGGTCGTCCACGTACCTGGAAGTGACCACAGGGCTCAGACACAGCTCTGGAAGTCACCACAGGGCTCAGACACAGCTCTGGAAGTGACCACAGGGCTCAGACACAACTCTGGAAGTCACCACAGGCCTCAGACACAGCTCTGGAAGTGACCACAGGCCTCAGACACAGCTCTGGAAGTCACCACAGGCCTCAGACACAGCTCACATGCTGGTACTCGGAAGTACCACCATGTTTTGTGAAGAAGGTTTTTATATTTTAAAGGTAGGTATTTGGAGGAGGGTTTTCATGCTGTGTCATCATCACCTGAGGAACTTGTCCTCTTGCAGAGCCACATTGCGGGCCAGGTCAGGAACAGAGTAGCTCAGCTGCTCCAGGTACTTGGTCTCAGAGATGATCTCCTTAAGCTCGGGGGCAAAGTTCACCGTGTAGCGCACGCCTCGTTCCACTTCCTGCTTGGAACCCTGGACCATCAGAGGGGCGGGGAAAGAGAGAAGAAGGAAGGCATTCTAAAAATGGCAGATCACAAGGAGAACAGATCATGATATCATTGCACTGTTCTGATTGATTCTATAACTCTAACAGTAACAATGTATTGAATTGATTGTGCTATCCTTCATTGTCGAGGGGTTCTCCACGGTTAATAAAAAAGCAGGAAAAATATCAATAAAAGGACATTAAAAAGTGCATTAAAAATCCAAGTGGTCACATGGAAGATGAGCTTGTGTTCAGAGTGTGTGGTACTGACGGTGTCGGCAGGCCCCTGGTCTCCAGGGACAACCCCAGAGCTGCTCGTCACCACCAGCAGGGGGCGCTTCATCAGCAGGGGCAGGATGTGCTCCGTCTCCTCACGCCAGCGGGCAAACTTCTCCACCTCGTACTCCTTCATACGCAGCCTCAGCTGCAGGTACTTGGCCTTGGCCTGAGGGGAGGGAGGGAGGAGAGAGATGGAGAGGAGAGAAGAAGGGAGGAGGAGAGGGATAGAGGGGGAGGGAGAGATGAGGAGGAGGAGGGGGAAATGAGAGAGGAGGGAGGAGGGGAGGCGTAAAGGGGGAAAGAGGTTGGACGCAAGGCAGAGCATGGGGAAGAGGAGGGAGGGAGACAGGAGAGAGAGGGAGACAGAACAGACTTCAGAAAGAGCCCACTCCTGCTGCCGTGCTCCACCCCCTCTCCTCCCCTCCGTTCCCCTCCCCTCTCACCAGCTTGCCCTGCTCGCTCTCCAGCATCTCCGGGACCTCCAGGAAGCGGATGATGGTGATCTTGATGTTGTGGAAGAGGGATCGCTCCCAGTAGATGGCCCCGGCCACAGGCGGCTGGTTCTTATTCAGTGGAGGGTTGTCCTTGTTCTTCATGAATATCACACTGATGATGTCCACCTACCCCCCCCGCAACACAAACACGAAACATCACTGATGTGAAATAACACCCCACCATCATGACTCCTGCAGACAGTCATGGAAAGTCAGACAGCTTAGTGGGTAGAGCGTGTGACTGCACATCAAGAGGTTCAAGAGGTAAATGAATTAAAGAATGAAATGAGGTTTATGTCAGTGATAAGAATAAGGCATTGTGTTGAACTGGTTTTGTCTGGGACCTCTTTGCAGTATTGGACCAGGATGTCGTTGAACTTCTGCATCATCTGGTTGTTGATGGCCTCTCTGGAGCGGATGTGTTTAAACTTCAGCAGCATGTCGAAGGCAGCGGACGCCGAGCGCAGGGTCTTGAAGGACTGGTCGATGAAGTTTATGGCCTCTGCTTCGATGGCCTGGGGTGGACAACCGTGGCAGGATGAGTGGGTGAGATTACAGACCGGGGGGGGGGAGACTGATGGACAACAGCCAGGGATGTCTGGAGGAGGGAACTCACCTGAACTTTGGACTTGAAGTCCTGCATGATCATCCTCCAGCTGCCCATCTTGCGGATGTTGAAGGGGTCAAAGCTAAGCTCCTCGATGGGCACCACCAGGCTGTCCACCCAGCGCAGCACGTCATCGATGCGCTTGGGATCTCCAGTCACGGCCTTCAGCTCCGAGCCGAAGATATTATAGAACTCCTCCAGAATCTACGCGAGCGAGCGGAGGAGGGTGTCAACACACGCAAACATGCAGGTGGTCTAGTGGTGTGTTCAGGCTGTGTGTGCTTGGTTAGGCTGCACTGACCTGCAGGACGCTGTACAGGTCCTGGCAGATGGAGGACATGTAGTCTGTCTTCTCAAACAGCTTCTTCCGGTCAAACTCCCAGCGAGGGTCTCTGCCGGAGGTCTCGATCTTAGCCCGCACCTCGAAGTAACAGGCCTTCCACTGGTCCAGAACCCTCCTGCCGTCCTGGGCTTTGGTCTGGGCCACCTCCCTTTTGTCTCTGTGTGTCAGACAATAACAGTTAGAATCTCACCCAAGACGTAGAGAAACCCAATCAGACAGAGGGTTAGAGGGCAGGGGTTAGGGGGTAGGGGTGGAGGGCAGGGGTTAGGGGGTAGGGGTGGAGGGCAGGGGTTAGGGGGTAGGGGTGGAGGGCAGGGGTTAGGGGGTAGGGGTGGAGGGCAGGGGTTAGGGTATGGGAAGATAACTGGGTATTAGGACCGGGTTCCCTCACTTGAAGAGCGTGCGTACGTTGACGACGCGGGCGACGCGCTCCGACAGCTCCCAGGCGATGCGCTCCATGAGCGGGACCATGCGCTCGTCCCTGTTGTAGTGGCTGGAGATGATCCACACCATCCGCAGGCCGTTCATCATCAGGGGGATGGTGTCCAGGATCACGCCGAAGTCTACCCCCGTGGCAAGGTTCTGACACAGGGGGAACAGGGTTTACAGAACGCTCAGACACAAGAGGTAAAGACGACCATACAAATTCAATTTCATTGGAATACCGACGACGCCATCGACGAAACCGTTCCGAAAAGCAGCGGTGTCTCCACTGTCGCCTTGCTGCTCTCTAAGCGGCCAGCAGGGGGCGATGGTCGAGGAGGTCTGACCCACCTTGAAGTGCCTCTCCAGCGTGCTGAGGAAGCGGACGTTCTCCACGGACTCCACGTGGTGCTTGGCCAGCTCCGTCACGGTGAGGTCCAGGTTCTGCACGGTGACGGGGTCGGCTCGGACCATCACCTCCAGGATCTTCTTCACCACGGGCAGTTTGAGCTGCTCGCTCAGAGCGCTCAGGATGGCTGTGCGCTCCCGCCAGAAGTCTATCTCCGCCATGGGGCCCGGAGCCTGGAGGGGAAGGTGAGAGGTGGGCTGGATCAGCTTCTCTCAGCCCTGGTCCTCAGGGCCGCCTGTCCCGCATGTTCTAGATGTTTCTCTGCTCCCACACACCTGGTTCAGATGAACGGGTCGTTATGAAGCTCAGCAGAAGCCTGGTAACGAGCCGTTCATCTGAACCAGGTGTGTGGGAGCAGAGAAACATCTAAAACATGCGGGACTGTGGGCCCTGAGGACCAGGGATGAGAAAGGCTGGGACGGATGGCCAGGAAACCATCAAACACAACGGCTGAAACCATGATGATAGAAGACTGATCCTAGAAGACTCGTGGAAGGACTGGGCCCTGTAGGGTGGCTTACCTGCGGTTTCTTCTTCTGCTGTTCTTCGATAACGATGGTGATCTGGGTCTGCCAGTTCATCACACACTGCTCCAGCTTCTCCACCACCTCTGACGAGGCCAGCAGTGCCTCCACCTCAGCCTGCTGGTCCAGCTCCGGGATGTGCAGCTTAATATCACCTGCCGGAAACACACCACCATCTCATCTTACTGGGGGGGGGGCAAACATGCTTTATTTTGATAGTGACAGTGTGTATAGAAACAGGAAAGGCAGGGGGGAGAGAGAGGGGTGGACAGGCAGTGATGCCCGGGGCTGGAATCAAACCTGGGCATCTGAGGTGAGGCCTTAGCCTGTGTGGTGTGCGAGCCACAGGGACACCGCCCTCAAACTGGACCTCGACAAACCCGACTAGGTCGCATCCCAAAACACAGCCCCACAAACCTTCCAGCTGCTGGAGGGTCCTGTCTATGTGCCCCAGGAACTTGTGAGCGCTGTTGAGCAACTCATCCCGTATCATGAGCATCCCTCGAGACTCCACGGGCCGGTCCCCCTCCGTGTCTCCACCAGCGTCCTGGTCCTTGGTGGCTACCGCCCCCTGCTGGTAGCCTCCATCGGTGAGCTTTAGCTGGCTGACGGAGAGCATTGGGATGTACACCTGTGACAGCAGAGAGGTCAGGGTTGATATGGGGTAGCAGGGAGGGGTGATAAGGTACAGGTAGTCATTAGAGAGCATGCTGGGGTATCGTGGGGTAGCAGGGAGGGGTGGTAAGGTACAGGTAGTCATTAGAGAGCATGCTGGGGTATCATGGGGTGTCAGGGAGGGGTGATAAGGTACAGGTAGTCATTAGAGAGCATGCTGGGGTATCTAGGGGTATCAGGGAGGGGTGATAAGGTACAGGTAGTCATTAGAGAGCATGCTGGGGTATCATGGGGTGTCAGGGAGGGGTGATAAGGTACAGGTAGTCATTAGAGAGCATGCTGGGGTATCATGGGGTATCAGGGAAGGGTGATAAGGTACAGGTAGTCATTAGAGAGCAAGCTGGGGTATGATGGGGTAGCAGGGAGGGGTGATAAGGTACAGGTAGTCATTAGAGAGCATGCTGGGGTATCATGGGGTAGCAGGGAGGGGTGATAAGGGTTTCTCCTCTGTCCACACACATGGTTCAGCATGTCCTTCAGCATCAGCAGGGAGTATCCGTGCAGCATTCCCATCTCAAGGAGCTTGGGCATCAAATTGTTGGCCTCGTTCAGATCAGTGGGTTCAATAATGGTTTCTGGAAAGGAGAACAACATCAGGCTTTGAAGCGTATGCCAACGCCACGCAGAAACAGGACGTTACAGGAAGCTGTTTCCCACCTCTGGTGTTCCTCAGGAAGTACAGGATGTTGGATTTCATGTACTTCTCTGGTACATTGTTGACGGCAACGTGAAGCTCCACGTGGTACACAACCCGGACCTCAATCCTCTACAGACACAAACACACGGTACGTGTCTCAGTTATTTATTCATATACAGGGCGATATTTACTACTGTAATAGTAATGGCTTTGGCTTTGCTGAGCATGCAGCAGGTGTTGCAACACCCTAGACTTTTTTCAGACACTATTCTAGGATAGTTCCTTACTGCAATCTAGGAACACTTTAATTGCTCTTAATTACTTAAGTAGTGATTGCTTTCCACATGTAAACATTAAAGCGTGAAAGAGGCTGTGAAGATGGTACTTCTTACAGGGAGCAGGGTGTCCTCTCTGTCACCCGTCTCGGAGAGACCCTCTGCTCCGATCTCATCCGGACCACGAGAGTCCTTGCTGACGGCCTCCGAAGCACGCGAGATCTCAGAATCTTTCCTTTTCTTCTTTTCTGTGGTCATAGAAACGCTTCGGTAAACGTCGGTAGAAGTTTTTCAAGATTTACATGGTGTTCAATGAAGACAGGAAGATAACTGAATTGGTTGGCTATTATTAGGCTGGTCTATAGGTTGGGTTACATTCAGTATAGTAGCTACAGTAAGTTTAGAGTGACTTTTAACTTTATCCACTTCAGCGCAAATGAGACGCGTGAGTGAGGGAAGGTGAGTGTGGTGGGTTTGAAGTTGTAGCTAGCTAGGTCCAATGCATAACTCACTCTCTCCGGGAGATTTTTCACTCTCCGACGCAGGTGTTCCGGGAGATTTGGATGCTCCGGGCAGGCTGTCATCCTCATCCTCAGTGAGCTGCGAGAGATCTTCACAGGGTTCAAAGAAATGTCAAAAAGTAGCTAGCTGGCTGTTAGCTAGCCTATCGTTAACGTAGCTAACGCAATCGTCGTTTATTACAGAACTAACTATATAAATGTACTGTAGCTAACCAGCAACATTAAGTTACATACCAACAGGGATTTCCACTTCAATCTCCTCCTCCCTGACGCCTTTGAAGAACAGTAGAGTAGAAGCTGCTTCTTCATCTGTGACTTCATTCAGAAACCGAATAATCTTTTGCTCGTCTTCTCCATCTCCTCGACTGAGCAATTCCTCAAAACAACCTGGTTCAGGAAAATAAAAACTAGAGTATACGCGGTTTCTAATCCACTGCACCCGTGGATCGTCCGACATGATATCTGGCTTAATTTAAACGAGTAGTTGCATTTAATTTATCGTTATTTATCGTATCAACTAAAAAATAAGGTAAAGTTTGTTCATTCAACACAGCAGCTTTTTCAACTGACAAGTACACAAACAGTGGTTCTCGTGCTAAAATTGCCATGGCAACATGTACACTTCCCCCAAACGCGCTGTGCTGAGCGTGCAGCAGGTGTCGCAAAAACACAAAGACGCACTTGCTTCCAAACTCTGGCAAAAACGTGGACTTTTTGCAAGAAATTAAGATGAAATCAACTTTATTGACAAGACACATTTTGACATCTTCAACCGTATAAGATAGAAAACAATCCAGCAAATGCAAAATATAGGAATGTATCAACATGAAAATTAGTGTTTAACGATTTCTTAATGAACCAGTTATTTTCTTTAAATAAATAAGATTCCAAATCATTTACGAATACTGCATTAGAAGACATTTACAACCCCTCAACAACCATACACCATTGAGTGTTACCAATGATTATTTCTCACACAAGTCAAGAATTAGTGGTTGTAATAGATAAAGAGAAGTAGTTTACCAAACAGTATTTGGACATGTTTTTGTTTTCTATAGTGATAAACCTATCAGAACTTCATCTACGCAGAAAAGTTAATGTTTCCAGTGACATGGTCAACCCCCTCCCCCTCCCTATAAAAGTCAGCGTTACACAGTAATCACATGTACTGCAAAAAAGCACAATTAAAACCAACAAGCTCCACTCCTCTCACGAGGAACGAACACCCCATTGACACAAATCCAATAACAAATGCATGATACTCATTCGTGATTTGTCGAAAGGGTACAATACCCTTCACAAACATGTTAAACAACATTATCCATCTGAAATCTTATGGACACGGTGAGATTATCGGTTCCTTCTTCCCGTGCTAAATCGTAGTCTTTTAAATTCCCTCCATGGAATGTGCCGGTTTGGAGAAAAAGTTCCACAATGCAGGGAAGGGAAAGGCAACGTGTGTGGACATCCTGTTCGCTTCACAGTATGGAAACATTCGATTGGGATCGCTGTGGTTTCAACCTTAATCTCCCTTCAAACCATATCATATCCCACCACTGTTCTAATAATGCCGAATCTACATTCCTTTTTTTTCAGTTTTCAAAAAGAAGAAAAAAAATCCTTACACGTCAATATCCACACACTGAAAATAGAGCAAAATGCTAACATTTGGTTGTACTTCTGTAAGGCAGTCAGTGCGAATAGTACAAAAGAAAGCATGAGAATTGTGTCCGTGGAGCCGTACTGGCTGTGTTTGTCTGCAGGGCGCCTAGGCGCCTTCACAGCAAGCCGTCGTGCTCGAAGCTCGAGGGCAGGAGGGAGAAGGCAAAGGGAATAAACTTGACTCCTGCGCCGCTGTAGAACTTGTTCTGGAACTCCACCCTGTGGACACAAACACGGATCACTCAGAGCCAAATTTTAACATTTCCTTCCATTTTATTATTATAATAATAATGTACAAATAACATTTTACATACTGTGTATTTGACATAAATAGTAACTAAATTCTACACATAATGCATAATAATCCGACAACTTTCAGCTTGTTAATGAATCCATGCTACTACAGTAGTACTGTGTATCAGAATGTGTAGTACTGTGTAGTGCTGTGTAGTACTGTGTAGGGCTGTGTAGTACTGTGTAGGGCTGTGTAGTACTGTGTAGTACTGTGTAGTACTGTGTAGTACTGTGCAGTACTGTGTAGTACAGTGTAGTGCTGTGTAGTACTGTGTAGGGCTGTGTAGTACTGTGTAGTGCTGTGTAGTACTGTGTAGGGCTGTGTAGTACTGTGTAGGGCTGTGTAGTACTGTGTAGTACAGTGTAGGGCTGTGTAGTACTGTGTAGGGCTGTGTAGTACTGTGTAGGGCTGTGCAGTACTGTGTAGTACTGTGTAGGGCTGTGTAGTGCTGTGTAGTACTGTGTAGTACTGTGCAGTACTGTGTAGTGCTGTGTAGTACTGTGTAGGGCTGTGTAGTACTGTGTAGTACAGTGTAGTACAGTGTAGTACAGTGTAGTACTGTGTAGTACAGTGTAGTACTGTGCAGTACTGTGTAGTACAGTGTAGTACAGTGTAGTACTGTGTAGTACAGTGTAGTACTGTGCAGTACTGTGTAGTACTGTGCAGTACTGTGTAGGGCTGTGTAGTACAGTGTAGTACAGTGTAGTACAGTGTAGTACTGTGTAGTACTGTGCAGTACTGTGTAGTACTGTGCAGTACTGTGTAGTACTGTGTAGGGCTGTGTAGGGCTGTGTAGTACTGTGCAGTACTGTGTAGTACAGTGTAGTACTGTGTAGTACTGTGTAGTGCAGCATGCTGGTGACGCACCAGTGCAGTCTGAGGGCGTGGAGGAAGGCCGACAGTCCCTCCATGACCAGCAGGATGGACACAGTGAGGACGGCAAACAGCCCAAACAGAGGCACCAGAAACACGATCCCCAGGCTGGTGTCCATCCGGAGACCCACACGCATCACCATAGACCACAGCACCTCCGACAGCTCTGGGGGAGAGGACACACACACACACAGACCATGAAGAGAAGCCATCGTTTACAGCTCAAACGTGTGTGTGTGTGTGTGTGTGTGTGAGAGAGTGTGTGTGAGAGTGTGTGTGTGTGTGAGAGAGTGTGTGTGAGAGAGAGTGTGTGTGTGTGAGAGAGAGTGTGTGTGAGAGAGTGTGTGAGAGAGAGTGTGTGAGAGAGTGTGTGTGTGAGAGAGAGTGTGTGTGTGAGAGAGTGTGTGGTACTCACGGGCATGGGCCAGGCTGAGGGCCCAGAGCCTCAGGTAGGAGGCCGTGTTGGAGATGCAGCCCAGGCAGTACTCTATCGTGTGGATAGCCTGGTGCAGGAAGGCATCCCCAAAGTCAAACTGCCACAAACAAAAACACCCGTTACTCAGACAAAACACCCGTTACTCAGACAAAACACCCGTTACTCAGACAAAACAGCCATTACTCAGACAAAACACCCGTTACTCAGACAAAACACCCTTTCTTCAGTGACTACGACACAACTACAGTAAGTTAATCAGTGCACAGTATGAGTGTGTGTGTATGTGTGTGTCTACCTCCTCTGCTTGCATCTCTCTGCTGCTGGACAGATCGCTGCCCTCCTCCATGTCACTGGCCCTCAGCAGGGACAGCTCCTCCTCGCTGCCGCGCCGCACACGCTCGTAGCCCTGAGCGCACACGCACACAGAACAGAGAGAGAGACACTCAGTGAGAACTAGCAAAAATACATTGTGGTATATGGTAAACACACTAAATCAGACCCACGCCGCCACCCCCCTCCCCCCCCCCCACACACACACACACACACGTAGCCTCACCCTGTACATCCCCAGGCGAGTGCTGCCGTTGTGCAGCCAGTAGAGGTAGACCGGTTTCCCTAACAACAGCACAGGCACGGACACCATGGCAACAACCAGCAGGAACACCTGGAGACCACTCTGTAAGGGGGACGACGACGATGACACACACGTCACATGACCCCATCTGACTGAGCTGATTGGTGGAGCCAGTGGCCATTTTGGAAATCAACGCTTTGTGCACTGGTCCATAGGAGCGATATGCAGGCTATGGAGGCTTCATACCTGTCCTGGGAAGAGGGGCTGCACGCCGTTGTCCTGCATGACGAACATGTTGATGAAGTGGATGAGGATGCTGGGGGCGTCTCTGGAGGTGTGAGCAGAGAAGGCCAGCCACTTGTACACGATCATGAAGACCAGGTAGCCAAACAGGCTCAGCAGGAAGAGCAGCTCCGGGATGAACACCAAGACGATGTTGAACCTGTTCCTAAAGTGCCTGATGACAAGATAAGACAGCGTTCAGGACAGATAAGACAAGATAAAACAGCGTTCAGGACAGATAGACAAGATAAAACAGCGTTCAGGACAGATAGCTGTCAGTTGAGATCTATCTTTTTTATAATTCAGCTGTTGTGGACTTAGAAGGGGCCGTCACTCACAGGTGGTTGAAGACTCCGAGGATCACCCCGAAGCTGAGCTGACAGATCCCCAGGATCACAGACATCTTCATCTTGTAGGAGTTGAGGAACGTGAGGCGGTTTGATGCCAAGTTCCAGATCTGCACGTCGGAGGACAAACAAATCAGCTACAAACACGTACCTGGTGTCTGAGCAGGCGGTTTCTGAGGGAGGGAGGGAGGGAGGGAGGGAGGAGAGCTCTTTCTGCTTTATTTATTTACTTATTGGGGGGGGGGTTGTATATTAATCATAAAGTAGCACTTACCGGGTCGATGCCCAGAGGGTAGGGTCCCTTGAAGACGCCCGTGACGTTGGGATCAAGGGACAGAGCAGAACTACCCCTGACCACAGCTTCCCTTTAACAAGACAAAAAACAACCACAGGAAAGGTTTACAAGCTGAACTGTCACTGTCTGGGTCAGAGTAGGAGGCCGGGGGGGACGCCGTTCTCCCCAGGGCCTCTGGAGGAGGAGGAGGGGGAGGTGGAGGTGAGGAGGAGGTGAGGAGGGAGGGGGAGGAGGAGGGAGGGAGAGGATGGGGGGGGGAGGAGGAAGGGGAGGGGGAGGAGAAGGTGAGGGAGGAGGAGGGCTACTCACGACCAGACTCCGCCCCTGTACATGGCCCCCACGCTCCAGCCCGAGCCGAAGATGTTCAGTGACTTGGAGAAGCAGTCATTGTAGATGAGGCCCGTGTAGATGGAGAACAGTCCCATCATGAAGATGATGTAGCGGCCCTCAAACAGGATGTTCCAGATCTGCGTGCACACAAACACAACTCAGTAACAGGTCTAGTCAGGATCTAGATTCTAGAGTGGACAACGGCGTTTCAGTCATGATGAATTAAAAGCAAAATATAACTTTAAGTAAGAATTGTAATAATCATTTAGCAACAGTATATTTAATATTTTGGAATTTATTTTTCCTATTTTCATTTTTCAGTGGTTTGGCAGCCCACCTGCATTACCCTAACAGACCACTAGTTGGCTGCAGCCCAAAGTTTGGGCAGTTCTAGATTGTTAGGGTTTCCCGACATTCTTACTTCGTTCCTGGTGCGCTTCAGTTTGCGGTTGTTCTCGTACAGAACCATCCAGAAGGCAAACAGAGACATGATCACGCCGTGACCCAGGTCCCCAAACATCACCGCAAACAGGAAGGGGAACGTGATGATCGTGTACGGGGCTGTTGGGACACAAACACACACTTTGTCAAAGAAATACTAACCAGCGCCCAGAGGCCACACAGAGAGCAGTCAAATATCCCAGACAAAGCATCACTCGACACACACACACACACACACACACACAAAGGCTTACTTGGGTTGACTTCTCTGTAGGTTCCCACCCCGTAAGCCTCCACTATGTTCTGGAAGCCTGACGTGAACTTATTGGTCCGTACCAGCGTGGGCGGAGTGTCGTTGCTAGGGATACGGTTGACGAAGGAAGGCACCGTGGCTCCACTCTTCCTCTGTGACGGGAGACGAGCGTTAAGACGGATGTTAGACACTGTGAAGTTTACATTTACATTTTTAGTCATTTAGCAGACGCTCTTATCCAGAGCGACTTACACAGGAAGTACAGGGACATTCCCCCCGAGGCAAGTAGGGTGAAGTGCCTTGCCCAAGGACACAACGTCATTTGACACGGCTGGGAATCGAACCAACAACCTTCTGATTAACAGCCCGACTCCCTAACCGCTAAGCCATCTGACCCCCTAGTTCACGTTAGGTGGAGCGGTTGGAGACGTCCCACGCTGCCATGTGGAACGTGAGGCTCAACTCAGGGCAAGGAAATAACAAGTAAGAAAAAGCCATCTTGTATGAAGGTTCCCCTTTGAAAAGCCTGACAGACAGGCCTCACACGCTGTCTGAACTCAGCCTAACTCACTTAGGGTGCATATTGAATGGGCTGTGGCCTTAATTCCGCACATTAGGCCGTAATGTAATAGCGAACACAACAAGCCCAGAGGTATTCTGCCTGATTGACCTCACATCCCCTTTGACTTGAGCGATTGAATCAATCAAACTAAAAAGCATCCAGAGGAAAGCTAAGATAAGATCAATGCTACTTCCCTCTCTTTCTAAACACGACAATGTCCCAGTTCCGAAAATAGGTCAGGGGCTAGGATTGTGCCTGTGCCAAAAAAAACAACAGAAATGACTGAAAAGTTTAAAGGAGAGAGAAAAAGAATCCCGAGCGGATGTTAACTCACCGAGCCTTCCTCCAGCGCCCCCCTCAGGGTCGGAAGGTCGTTGACGGGACACCACACCTCGGCGATTAGGCACTTGTTGGTGACGTCAAAGCTGCAGAGGTTTAGGATGTGGTAGATGGCCTTCATCTTCTTCACCTGAATCACCCAGGTGTAGACGGACTCGGACGCCTTGTTGAGCACCTGTCTCAGGTAGTCCTCCGTCCTGTGCAGTACCTGGGGAGACCAGGAGGGGGCAGTGTGGGTCTACATCGCAGAGGGATTCAAGTACATTCACAGTAACAAGGTGTAAGTGTTAAAAAGGGGTATAACTATAGATGTCTAGATGGGGGAAACCAGAGAATGAGAAGTTTTAGGAAAGAGAGAGCAGTGGGTGAGGGGGGAATGTGGGCATTCAGCTAGGACCTCATGTTGATCATGTGCACGGCCAAAAGGTTAATCCAATTCTTTCTCTTTTCTCTCTCTGTGAGGGAAAACCCTCCAGAAAGGGTTTCACAAAAGCCGCCTTAATCAGGTGACCACATGAGACGGACCGTGAACGGATGGAGAGCTCCCTTCTGCCAGACTGCTTCAGGAGGACTCTCTCTGCCGAGCACACGCTATGTCCCGAGGAAGAACACGGCTCCACAGAACAGCGGCGTGAGCCCCCCGAGGATCCCCCCCCCCCCCCCCCCCCGAGGAGCCCCCCCCCCCCCCCCGAGGAGCCCCCCCGAGGAACCCGCCACACCGGTGTGGTTAAATAACACACTGGCTCCAGCTAAGATAGATAAACACGGGGAGCAGGTAGACAGGCAGGTAGGTAGACAGACAGGCTGGCAGGCAGACAGGCAGCAGGTAGACAGGCAGGCAGGCAGACAGGTTAGTCCTGGTTCTTACAGTGTGCAGGTCCTGGATCCGAGTCCTCAGGCCCTCCACCACATCGGTCCTCTCCTCGTTGCTGTTGGGGTACGGATACAGGTGACAGTGGTAGCTGGGGAGGGATGCACAGGCATTAAAAACAAACACACCCTTCCCTCAGCTGATTTCAAACCCCGGCTCAGAGGCATGACGGTGGACGTCTCAGCGTTTAGCTGGACAGTGAAAGGGAGACGTCTCAGATTTACCAGTCGCAGATCTTCTTGACCTTCTGTCCAATCTGCTCTCCCCAGTAGGAGATGAGGAACACCACGCTCTTGGTCAGCTCCCCCTGAACAAGTCACAACGCAGGAAGCGGCTAAGGTTAACTTCTGCTTTCCTCAGAACGACTATTGGTACATTTCGCTCTTCAACCCCTCGATTTCACTCTCGGATGCAACCTGCAATGAGGCGAATGAGAGTGGCAGAGAGGAAAGCTGAGGGTTGGGGGTGGGGGGGGCACCGCGATGGACTCACAGTGTGGGGATCCTCCAGATATTCGTCGATCTCACAGTAGCTGAGTATAGTGTAACCCTTACACACTCTCCACAGCATGCGCTCAAACGCCTCGATCTTCACCCTCTGAATCAGCCCTGAGATGAACCTGCAGGAGGACGGAACCAGAGAGTCAGTCAGAGTCAGACAGGAGACCCGCACCCCCTCCCACCTCCAAGTACAGCGTCCAATCAGCACAGAGTCAGAAAGAATTCAACAGCGCTGCCTCACCCTAACTTGGCCCCTAGCCTCTGCATGCTGGTGTAGTCCATCATGGCGTCCTTCTCCAGGAAGGGGAACTCCTCATACTGGGCCTGCATGGGCTCTCGCTGAGACAGGAAGAAGAACGGGACACAGGTCAGAGGTCAGGGCTCCGGAACCGTACGGTTAACGAAACGTGCCAGATATTCCCAGCTTGACACCCAGCTCATGGGAATAAAAATGAGAGAGAGAGAGAGAGAGAGAGAGAGAGAGAGAGAGAGAGAGAGAGAGAGAGAGAGAGAAAAGAGAGAGAGAAAAAGAGAGAGAGAAAAAGAGAGAGAAAAAGAGAGAGAGAAAAAGAGAGACAGAGAAAAAGAGACAGACACCAACCTCGACGCTCCGGTGCACGAAGTTGCGTGTGATGCGTAGCATGTGCGTGTACTCCGTCAGTTCCAGAAGGTTCTTCTGCAGCTTCTCCTTGTTCCTGGTGACCTCACCAAGCTCCACCTCCAGCCTCTGCAGCTGCTCCTACACACACACAAACACACACACAGTCAGGAGAGTCCACAACACAAACAGCCAGGAGACCCAACACACACAGCCAGGAGACCCAACACACACAGCCATAAGAGTCCACAACACACACACACACAGCCATGAGTACACAACACACACACACACACACACACAGCCATGAGTACACAACACACACACACACACAGCCATGAGCCTCTGCTGTTGTTTGTTCTTGGTGTCGTTGTTGTCATCACAGTTGTCTGTTTGTTGGACGATTGCTTCATGACACGCAATGAAACTTCCGAAAGGAGTTTGTGAGTCTAATCTAACCCTTACAACTCACAACCTGGGATGAACAAAAGTTGTGGAACTTGACTCTATGTGGGTGGAGCCTATGTGGGTGGAGCCTATGTGGGTGGAGATGCATGTCAGTATAAGGAGCGGCATGTGAAAGGCAGGGTTAAGGAAGGTTACCATGATGACCAGAACGTGCTTGGGTAGAGGAGCACCTGGGTTGACCTCGTCCTCGGGCAGTGGAATGCCGGCCCTCTTGATTTCCCTCAGAAGGTAACCTGCCAGAGGGTGAGACTTGTCTTCAGTAAACAAACACATCTGGTTTCACATCTAAAAATCTCACTCAGCGTTTCCTGAACCCGTTGAACAATTAGACCAGGTTTCCCTCTGACTAAGCAAGACGGTGGAGTCAAGATCTTAACTTGCTGCTTCCGATTGTGACTTTGAATTCAGGAAGGTAAAATCTGTGTGTAAAGGAATAAAATCGCCTCTATCCCCTCAGGGACAAGTTTCATTACTCTGGGAGAAACACCTAATCCGTCTTGTTTCCTTCTAGGTCTAGATTTAATCTACTGACGTTGGCATCCAATTAGGCCCATCTTGTGCTTTACACAAAATACAGTGTGGTGTTCTTCAAACAGTGCATTCATTACCTAGAATTCTTTCCATTTCTTCACATTTTTTGATCTCGCTGACGAATTTGCGTTGAAAGGAGTTGACACTAGGATTGAGCTACAACAGAGGAAGTGATACATTGTCATTATACATTGTGAAACAGCACACAACTAGCTTTACATTTCCCTTATCTCAGTTTGGTGATTTGCAGTACTCCAGTTCACCAGATCGTAGTTATAGCATTTAGTGGTTTGGGTCGACTAACCAGAAACCTCTAGTTTTATAACAGGTGTCATTTGGACGCTAACGTTACAGTTGGTCATTTAAAAAAAAGACGAATCACACTTCGTATGTGAAAGAACTAGCATAGCACACAGCACTAACTTTTACAACAAAACATTGTGAGTTGCATGCAAAATAACGTCAAGATATATTCTATTGATTTACTTACGTCTCTGAATTCTACAAGGCCCATTTCTCCTAGTTCGCTGATACAGTCGTATGCTGAACCGGACTGCAGAAACAGCTGGGCCAAACACATCTCTTCACTTCGGAACAACGAGCCCATTTTGACAGCTCGCCTTCTCTTCTTCAAGCTGAATGGGTACGCTGTCGCTTAAACCGGCTGGGGAGTAGTTAGCTAGCAAACGAGCTACTCTAACTAGCTTCGGTTTCTGTGTCTTTTACGCTGACAAACTTCCCAAGATCTGCCCTGTCAATCATCGGCAGATAGGTGACCTCTCCAGCAAAACCTTAAAATGTTTCTGACAGGAAAAGTCATCGTTCGCAGACTCCACACCAGTTGATTAGCAAGCTATCTAGGCTACCGCTTAGCTAGGTGGATGGGTCCATGATGAAGAGAGTAGATTTCCCCGTCTTCTGGGTTTGTATTCCTGGTAAAAAGCTACCTACTAGTGATGATGATGGCAAACTGTGAGACTAAATCGAGCTGCTCTCACAAAGAGTTTTTTCCATTGTAAGTTAACGAAAGATATCGAAGCTAACACTACCTCCACGTCATATCACACGTTCCCTTCAAAGCTGTTGTCGTAAAGTCAGACGTAGTGAGTGGACGGCCAACCGAGCAAACTTCTTACGATTCTGCGCAAACGACACGTTCAACCTCCCCAGGTTTGCATACCGGTACTTTGCATTTTGCTGAATTTCCCTCTCACAATCTTCAGAAAATAAAAATGAATTGCAAAAATGTTTCATTCACTTTTTAGTCCTTAAAAAGTTGACATATAAAAATACAAACAAACCATATTTTACATTCTTTTTCTTTTTTTTCCTTGTTTTTTTTACAGACATGCAAACATCCTGTTTAGATCTTTAATAAACGTTTGACCCACCACAACCATTTCCGCTTATTCCAAAAATAAATATAAAATCAATTCAAGCCATAATAAAATCGCCAGTGTAAGAAATACAAGTGTTCATCAGTCTGCATGTCTTTGGTCTCAGTAGACTACTAGATTGAAGCGCTGTTCCAAGCCTGCCTTATTTGTTTCCATGGAGACCCGAGAATACAGGAAGCAATGAAGAAAAACACCAAAATGAAGCCTTTAGCCAGAGCCTGGGAATATGGCTCTCCTGGAAACAAGGAATGCGTATATGAATAACATAAATTATATTTATAGTCACGCCATTGTCACAATAATTGATGTACAATTGTATGTCATCGCGTCACCTGTGTAATATCTCGTCAGCGGGAAAGCCAGTTGAGGCCAGCACACATCGTTCCTGTCACAGTCGTATTCTGTGAAGTTAATCTGAAACCTGGACGACACACAATTTGAATTTCAGACAGCAAACTTCCTTCATGCAAAACCCAGATCCAAACACTAAAAACAGCATTATTTATGAAATTGTAAAGGCTTCAGTATTTAGCAGTGTCACCTGGTTTGGGGCGGCCCAGTGCTAATGGGGATTGAGGTAAAGGTGATGGAGGAGGTGAGAGGGAAATTCTGCATCACCGCTGGATTAAGACACGGGGTTGGATCTCCACCTCCACATCCCAACTTCCACGTGGACTCAGTGTAACTAAGAAATATCAAAAACTAAATCACGCACAGCACTACAAACTTAAAACGTAATTTATGTCTCTGTTAGCTTGATTTTCCGATGTTTCGCGTCATCTTCTACCTGACTTCTATCGCTTGGATTTCCCGCTGAGGTACTCCCTCCACAAGCCCAGAGACAAGGCTGCTAACATGGACGTGCAGGTGGGCTGGAACACCCGAACACGACCCATTCGCATCCCCAACCTGGGCCGAGATTGGTGTCAAAACTGGGGGTGAGATGGTGCAGAGGTTAAGGATGCAAGGGCCTTGGATACCACAGACCAGCGTTTCTCAATCCTCGAACTCTGGGACCTCCTGTCCTGCACGTTTGAGATGTTTCCCTCTTCCGACACACCTGGTTCAGGTGAATGAGTTGTTTCCAGGATTGAGAAAGGCTGACATAGACAACAAAGCCTGAGCATTCTCCATGTTTGCTTCATGTTTTTCGTACTGCACTAAAATTTGACAGTCAAATTAGCTTACATGTTATGTTCACCCAGTCCGCCAGGTTCTGAAAATCCGGCTTTCCTGTTCTGGCTACATGTGTTGCTGTTACCAGATTAGCCTGAAGGAAGCCAACCGTCTCTCTAATGAAGCGAGAACAAACAACGTAAGTTGTTTATGACTTTTAAAAAACAAACATTGATTCAACGTCCCAGTTAGATGATGACTGACCTGAGGAGATCACACTGAGTCAGGTTCTGGAGGTTGACAGCCAGCAGGCAACCTGCCGTTGAGTTCTCCCCAAACACAGCTGGCCTCATTTCTGCAGAGTCACAGAGCCCGGCACTCACTGAAAACAAAACGGTTGAATACACATTCAGTCCTACATTTACATTTAGAAGACGCTCTTATCCAGAGCAACTTAAAGTAAGTACAGGGACATTCCCCCCGAGGCAAGTAGGGTGAAGTGCCTTGCCCAAGGACACAACGTCATTTTGGCACAGCCAATCGAACCAGCAGCCTTCTGATTCCTGCTTCCCTAACCGCTCAGCCATCTGACCCCCATACAGGCAACATTATGTCCATTCAGCCAAAGGTCATGTTTCCTTGGCCTACTATGCATACTGAATGTGAAAGCAGCTACCTGGCCTCCACAGGTGGATTGGGGTCCTCTGAAAGGCTCCTGTGTCATTTCCAAAGGTGTCCAAGATCCCACCGATAACAGGTCGACCCACTTGATACCCTGATGATGATTCACAAGCAGGTTAATGCCGTAGTTAAACCAATGTACCTCATTCAAATTTGGACTACAAAGTCCCATGTACGCTGCCAAAAATCTAAATCTTTATTTATTACAAGCCAAAAAAGATATATTTGTATTGATTGTTCTGTAAAAAAATTGTGGTGTTTTTTTGTGGTGTTTTTGGTGGTGTTTTTTTCATCGTACTAACCTGGGTTTCCAGAGTTTGTCTCTGCCATGACATCACCGTTTAAGAAGACAGCAGAATACCTTGTAGTTAAATCCACTGTGGGGATGAGAGAATCCAACACATCAAAAGAGCTTATAACGATGAGACTGGTGTTTAGAAAAAGACAAAGTGAAAACATGAAGCCCCTACCGCTGCCATTCAGAGGGACGTCCCCTACCGAGCGTGTCAGAGTGATGTTGGTGAGCCCGTTTCCCTGCCAGAAGAAGTTGTAATCCAAAGCCACGGTCACATTCTCACAAACCTGACTTCCATCTAGACAGGTTTCAAAGAAGCATCAATAAGTTAGCAGCCAGGATATAAAACACATCGAAAAGGATTCCAAAGTGTACTGACCCATTCATGAATATTGAATTTGTAAATGAGTGAAAAAGTGTTGCGGTGTCTCCTTGCTATCTGATCTCACTACCTGGAGGTGGAGAGGTGTCTTTGATGTCAGGACTCGACACAAAACCAGTCAGGTCGATGACTGTTTCATCGGTCACTTCCACTGTCACCTCACCTGGACACAAACAACAAACAAGCGGCAGTCAAGAAAAACATGGTGACATGGATTGATGCTTAAAAAAATAATAATAATCGGACAGGAAGTATCACACACCTCCTCTGCCATCTTTTACTTTGACCTTCAGGTCAGAAGGATTTGTCTGTAAGGGGGGTTGATCTGGGCAGGAGAGGAGACGCCTAGAGCATTCAGCGTGGAAGTTCTCCAAAAATGCCACAGGGGCATTTTCAACACACTGGCCAATCAGGGAGTTCTGTGTGATGAAGTAAACACCACATATACACAACATTGTCACAATCTTGACGTGAACGATGCATAATATTCACAGTGCTGTCATCCTTGAAACACACTTATAAATAGGCAAACATCCCACCTGGGGAATGGTGAAGAAGCGGTTGTTTGTGGTGAAAATGGCGTCTCCCTGGCGATACGGAGTAGAGGGAGGGGGGGTGGACGGCACGGTCGCTTGGAAAGACGGGCCAGGTTTAGGTGTTCTGGAGCAGGCAGGGAGGACAGTCAGACAGCAGCAGCACAGACAGGGAGGACAGTCAGACAGCAGCACATGAACAGAACCTCACACGTCCACACAAAGTTGTTTCACCAGAAGAAAAACACAGATCTCTAAATCCGGACGAGGAATGCTGAGTGTGTGTGTCTCACATCGTCTGTCCCTGGTAGAAGAGTCCCAGGTAGGGGTTGTTGTCAGGCGAGGACGTGACGCAGAGGAAAGGAAACCAGTCCGGGGCGTTTTCAGCAGACTGTGCAGAGCACTGGTAATCAGGAGTCGGGGAGACTTCTCCTCCAAAGGGCCCCTGGAAACAGTGTCCCTCGAAAAGCTTCTTGGTTTTATCAGAACAGTCCTGACAGAGCAAAGCAACAAAGAAAATAACAGTTTCAAAACATACTCTCCATAGAAGTAGACAGTTCTTTTCCTTGACCCGGGTGTCATGGAGGATGTAGATACGTTACATTACATTTTTTACATTTAGCAGACGCTCTTATCCAGAGCGACTTACAGTAAGTACAGGGACATTCTCCCCGAGGCAAGTAGGGTGAAGTGCCTTGCCCAAGGACACAACGTCATTTTGCACAGCCGGGAATCGAACCAACAACCTTCTGATTAATAGCCCGACTCCCTAACCGCTCAGCCATCTGACCCCCATCTGACCTTGTCACAGCAGCAGCGGATGTCACAGGCTTCCACAGTAAGGTCACAAGGGCAGAGGCCCAGGGGCTGGAACACTTGGTTGGGAATCACCGTTTTATTCTCTAAGACGATATGGAAGAAGAGTCGTATATAACAACAACAACAACATCATCCCGTTTCTTTGACGAAGGATTATGGATGCCAAGGCGAAAACTCACCTGATACTGGGCCTGCTGGTAGAAGCAGAGCATAGATCTTAACCTGGATGAGCAGTGTTGCCTGGGGTAACCCTCCTCGACAGGCCGACACGCGGAGAACCTCCAGGACGCATAGTGGTTCTAGACAACAGTTGTCACCAGTGTCATTACTGCCGCACAGATAAAAGCTTCGGTTTAAACTTAGCTGCACCTGCAAGGAAGTCTGACAGAAGGAGGGAAGGAGAAAGATCAGTGGAGATCAGTGAACCAGTCATAACAGTAACATCTTGGTTCTAACTTAAAACTTCAGTTCCGTTTTCATTAATGGATATCAACGAGGTACTGTGAGATTACCTTGCTCACTGATTCTTGTTTGAGAACCCACTGAGATGGTTCTTCTGTGCATGATGGGGGTGGAAGTTGACCTGCCAGAAGTCAAACTGCCAGATGTTAAACCGATCACCCAAAAACAAGTAATATCTATCAAGTACTATCACATTTCTTGGTGAATCCAACCCCGCCCGTACGGTACCTGTTGAGTTTGACGGAACTATTGTCGTCAGTGTCAGAGTTATTCCAGACGTATTTCCAAGCAAGAGAGACGACACTGATGGTCCAGATGCGATGATATATGAGGGCTGAAAAACTGTAGTATTGATACATTAGCTAGAAATCTGTCAACATACTGCATTTTTCGTCTCGACAACACCGCTATCGTCAAACAGTGCTAGCCAGTGCTAGTACATTTCATTGTGTATTGAAATGCAAGTAAATTCCTTACCAACATTGTTAGCAGCATTAGAAAGTAGAACGATCTGACATATCCACGCACAATTCCAAAAACTTTGCGCAAATGAATAAAATGTACTCTTAGCCATATCTTAGGTTTAGGTGGTCGCCATATTGGATAAATGTTTGGGACGTCTATGGCAACCAACAAGCAGCCAACCATAAGCGGTCTAGTTCTTGTTCGCTTGCATAGAAAAGTATGGCGTTATAGCAATGCTAAACAGCGCGATCCGTGCCTCGGAATGGGAATGGACTGTAAATAATCTTGTCCTGCACTCATATAAAACTATTACGATTAATAATGTGCTTTTGTGTGAGTATTTATGAGACATACAGCCTTTAAAATTGTAATTTCCAAAGGAAAATGTTTAAAACGGATTTATTTTATACACCAGATTACAAATCCCACATCCATCCCTAAACACTAGATGGCAGCACCGCATGTGCTTGGGCTGTGAGCTGTCCCACAGTACCATAGAATTATTTTGACAACAACGAGGAGGTATTTTCAGGAGGCGGGCATGAGCAGGCTAGAACAGCTTTATAAAGCATTTAGACCAGGAATTTAGTTAGGAAGTCATCATGATCCATATGGAATCTGTCGAAGATCAGATAACATCATTAACCCATGTGATAACTGGGGATAAAGTGTCCACAGATGTTTACACAACCCTGATAAGTTTCTTTAACAAACTAGATGAATGTTCGAGGTAAATCGCTAAGCTTGATTCGAGGTTGGCGGTACCAGCCTTGAGTAAAATGTTGCAAAGTTTCCGTCACTGCCACTTGCAGCATACTTCAAACGATAGCTACATTTTGTTGCAATGCAAGGAACAAATGCCTTATAGCTCATATTTATGTCTGTGTGTTGTCATGCGTCAATCAGGACTGAAGTGAAGAGATCGAAGGAGCGCTGCCTGGACGAAGCAGTTCAACTCCTCAGAAAGATTCCCGTGGATCAGCTTGAATCCTTGGATGAAAAACATCTCCACCTTCTCATCAAGCTTCTCCTCGCTATGCAGTTACAGTCGGCGAACATCTCCACGGCCAGTCGCAAGTTAGACCAGGTCAGGCAACTCTCTCACGTCTCTTCGGGTTAGACATGTTAATGCATCCTCTTTAATGATCTGTAAATTATTACATTACATTATTACGTATTATTCTTTACAGATGTTGGTACATTTGGCTGAGGTGAACCACTCAATGGTTTTGGGGGAAACCCGACGCTGTATACACGCCATAGTGGACTCTGACCAGGTAACTAGCTTTGCCTTTCCACCCATGATCCAGGTAAAGCCATAATTAATAATAGGATTGTGTTTTTTGTCACCTTGTTTATGTTTTTTTATTTGATTTTACAGACATTATCAAGTGAGGACCTTCAGAGAGGTGAGTTATGAATTTCTTAATCTTTTTTATTGTGAGAGAGATGGTGAAAGATGTCTTCGACCAGCTGATGTTCCTCCCGTTTCCAGCCTGCATGTTCCTCGAGGACAGCGCTGTGGGCCGCGAGGTGTGGCGAGGCGTGTGTCCGTCCCTGCTGGGGAAAGTAGCAGAGCTGTTCTCCAGCATGCTGGAGCAAGAGGCCTGGAGGAACGGGTCGCTGTGCTACCTGGCTGTCAAGGTAACCACCTTGCCCAGTCCCGTTTGCCTCATATCGCGCTTGTAGCGAAGCACCGCTTCCTTTAGGAATGGGTATAGCTTAGTGGGTAGAGCGTTTGACTGCAGATCAAGAGGTTGCAGGTTCAAGTGCGTCCTCTGTACGTCGCTTTGGGTAAAACGAACAAATACATTTAGAACTGAAAGTGATCATGCTGATTTATACCCGTTTACACAAACAGAAATGAAAATATTTGACGACTTACTTTTCGACCTGTTCCCTCTCCAGGTGTGTTTGCAGATCTTCCAGCTGCTGCCGGGGGAGGTGTCTCCACTGGTGTGGGGGGAGGAGAGGGGCAGCCCGGCCGTGCAGAGCATCCTCCAGTCCCTCATGGACATCATCCTGGGGAAGGTCTGTACGAACCACAGCTGATCTATCATTTCTTCATCCCATGCATCCATCCTTCTGTCCTCCCTCTCATCCTTCCTCCCCTCCTCCCTCCTCTGTCCTGAGCAGTGCTCCAACAGAGACACCCGTCTCCTGGCGGGGACGGCCGTGGCCATGCTGATCAACACGGCCCCGGAGGACTTGGGGGGCGGGGGGGGCCGCAGCCTGGAGCCTCCTCCAGGTCTGTCTCTCAGGTACGTGACAGCAGCACACCTCATCTCCAGACTCTGCAACACGTGATCTGTCACGATGCTACCAGGAGGGTTTGGATCTGCGGTCAGATGCTCTACCGCTCTGACACATCCCCTCCCCTGACACTGATCTGGCTTGCTGATTCTTCTCCCCTAGAGGTGTGGGTGCTGGCTGTAGGTGGTGTCCAGGTGCGGTGCCGTCCTCGGGGGCAGGATGGGGTGGAGCGCCTGGCCGTGAGCAGAGGCCTGCTGACCTGCTGCCGGAAGGACATCCTGGTCAGTCCTGGTCCGTCAGGGCGCCCTGGGCTGGACAACCCGCAGGTACGGCTAGTGGTGCTGCTTCTCTCTCATACACCTCCCAGCCTTGACAGGAAGTTAATGAGCCTTTACAGGAAGCTAAGGAACTTTTCCAGGAAGTTAATGAACCTCAACAGGAAATGTTGCTATTGTTTGTCATTCACACGAAACTTTTAGCCGAGCATTTGTTGTAATGGTTCAATCGGACTGTCGTTTTAGTCCTGCTTCCTCCTGGACGGGTTATTCCCCCTGGTCTCTGCCCTGTGTGAGGAGAAGCTAGACTGTCACTACTACGTGTTTGAAGGTAAGAAGTCGTTCTGTCTAGAGATGTAGCGTACGCACATTAAAACAGACCAAGTGTGTGATGGTGTGGTCTGTGCGATGGCAGTGTTGACACTGTGGTTGAAGAGCGTGAGAGCGACTCTGGCCGAGGTCTGGACGGTCACCTCTGCCCCTCTCCTGTCCGAGGACTCCAGCCTTCAGACACGCCTCACTCAGGTGATCTGGAACAACGCTGAGAGCCCCGTGAGTAGAACGCCCTCCTCCTCGCTCCTCTCAGGTGAGACCACCTCCCTCGTCGTCCTGGTGATCCTGAGCATCCCTCCTCCCCCCCCCATCCCTCAGGTGGAGGGCGTGTCTGAGTTTGTGCGCAGTGCTTTCAGTCTGCTGTTGGAGGTGTACGAGATGGACTGCCAGCGCTTCGGAGACACACACAAGACCCTGTATGCATCTCTACTGGACAGGGTGGCCAAGCTGCCCTGGGGCACCAAGGCTAAATACCCCCCCCTCTGTGCTCTTCTGCCCTACCTGGGCACCCACATGGTGAGGCTCAACGGCTGTTGTCACTGACTACACCTCATGCAGTGATTCGATTTGTTGAGATTGAACATAAGAATATCTACCAACATACATGTATTGTATATAGTCTACATATCTGGGCATATGATTAGGCACAAATAGATGTTTAACAAAAATGCTGAAATAAAAGTTGTTTTTTTCTCATTATTATACTACAAAAGTGTATATATCTATATAAATACATATATTCAACCTAGAGATGACAACACCTGCTTCTTCATTTCTGATTGGTCCAGGTGCTGGTGCAGTACTCCGACCTGCCTGACCACCTCCTCAAGTGCCTGTCCACCAATCAGCTGTCCCCGTGTGCTGCCGAGCTCTACAGGTGTCTCCTCCAGCAGCAGAGGCGGGAACTGTGTGAGGTCACCGCCCCGGAGGCCCCGCCCACCGAGCTGCAGCTGGCCAATCGCTGGGCGGCTTACTGGCGTCCGTATCTACTGGAAGCCCTGATGTCTGATGTGCCTCTAGTCCAGACCAACAGCTCCACCCACCTCCTGCCCTGCACCCTCCGCACCTACCCAGCCGCCGTGGAGCCCCTGCTGGCCCACCTGAACCCAACCAGCCCCCAGGAGCTCCACGCCTGGGCCTGCATCGTGAGCGTCCAGCGGGCCACGTCCGGAGCCTCCCCCTGGGCCCTGGAGGGGCCGTCCTCCATGGACACCCTCCAGCTGGCGCTGGGCTCCGCGGACGACAAGGTCCGCCTGGCTGCCCTGGACCTCCTGTGCTGCTGCCCCAGGACCAGGGAGCCCCCGCGCCCGGAGGAGCTGGCCCTGCTGAAGGACTTCATCCCCCACAACCTCAACAGCGACTCGTCCCCGTTCCGCCAGCACCTCCAGGCCCGCGTCAGGAAGCTCCTGGTCCGGGTCCGAGACAGCTGCCTCGCCCTCCTCCGGAGACGGAAAGGAGGACGGGTCGGAGACGACGCCCACTCTGGGGCTCTGGGAGAGGGAGTGGGTGAGTGAAAGGGAGGGAGGGAGAGAGAGAGGGAGAGAGAGAGAGAGGGAGAGGCCGTAATACTCCATCATCATAGATGATCCATCTGTAACAAATAACACAGCAGCTTAAACCCCTCTTGCTCTGCAGGGTTTGTCGAGTGGCTGTCCCAGCTGCCCTGCTCCTACCTGGCCCCGGGCCACAGCTTCCAGAGGAAGAAGACTGTTCTGCTGCTCCTGGCCGCCGTGCTGGACACCTGCACCGACACCTGGAGCCCAGACAGGAGGAAGGGCCAGCCCCCAGGTCAGGCAGCGAGCCTGGGGCTCGTACCCCGCCAGAGAGGGCCTCTCTGGAGCCCGTGCATCCACAATCAATCGATATTTGTTCATAGAGCACTTTTAAAAACTACCATGGTTGACCATAGTGCTGTACAGGAGGTATAAATCATAATTATGTCCTCCCTTCTTCAGTCAACATGGCTTCTCTGATCGACTGGGCCAGGCAGAGAGGACTGTGGGATTTCTTCTCCCGGTCCAAACAGCTGGTCCTGATTGGATGCCTCGAGGATTCGACCAATGAGGTACGATGCGTGGGTCCGCAGGGCGGGTCTAAAGCAGGGGTCTAGAACGTCCACAGCTGCTGTGGGATGACTTCGTCCTCCTCGTCGTCTCTCTCCAGATCAGGGAGCTGGCGGCCGACCTGCTGACCAGGTTCTTCCCGGGCTGTCTCCATGACGACGTGGGGGTGGTGGTGAGAGGGAGAGCGGAGCTGCTGGTGTGCAGCCCGAGGGTTCCTCAGGCCCAGACGGGGGCGCTGATGATGAAGGTCCTGCTGCAGAAGTAGGCTGTGCCTCTCTCTCTCGCTCTCTCTCTCTCTCTCTCTCTCTCTCTCTGTCTCACTCACTCACACACACTCTCTCACACACACACACACAGGAACACACACCTTTCTGATGATACCCTGAACCCTCCTCGCTGTTTGCAGGTGTGGAGGCCAATCCCAGGTGCCTTGGCAGGGGTGCAGCCCCAGCCCTAACCCCGACCCCAGCCTCAGCCCCAGAGGGCAGGGGGTCACCCAGGCCTCCAGCCTGGTCCTGTACCTGCTGAAGGAGCTGGATCTGCACTACCAGACTGCCAAGGCTGACATGATGCTTGCTGCAAAAACCAGGCCCATACATGGTGAAGCTCTCAGCCACACACACACACACACACATCCTCATTCAGCCGTCCCCTGCGGGCTTGTCCCCTCCACCTGAGACCAGCCCTGCTCCATGTCCTGCAGGTGTGCTGAGCGCCCTGGAGAGGTGTCTGCTGGAGGCCCCTGGGAGCCTGGGCGAGGCGCTGGACCGCCGCGCCACCCTGGAGCTCCTGGGTCTTCTGGAGAACATCACGCAGCTGCTGCTGGGCGTGTTGTACGGAGACCAGCGCACCAGCGCTGCAGAGACAGGTACACGCCTGCCTGGAGAAACAAGGGTTCTAGGATGGGAATGATATGACACGGATATCCTATAACAGCTTCTCTAAACCCTGGTCCTCAGGGCCCATTGGTCCTGCATGTTCTAGATGTTCCTCTGTAACCATCCCGTTTGACCCTTGACCCTCTCTCCTGGTCAGACGTGCCTCCGTCCTTCAGTGACATGGGCAGGGCCATCGGCTCCCTGGTGGCCCAGGGGGCGGGGGACGAGTGTGTCCTGCTGTCTGAGGAACACAGCCTGGTCCTCACATGCTGCTGGGTGTCTCTCAAGGTAGGACGCCACCCATCTCCCTCCCTCTCTCCCTCTCTACCTCCCTCTCTACCTCTCTACCTCCCTCTCTACCTCTCTCCCTCTTTCTATCATATAAGATGTTTCTTCATTATATTGACTGTAGATGGAGTTATGGTGACATGTAGGCAACGATCCCTGACCGGTGTACTAGTGTGCTCTGTAAACACAGGAATGAAACAAATGGATGACATGACTGAACTGTTATGTTTTGTGTTTCTTCTTTTCAGGGAATTGGAATCTTCCTGGGTTCCCTTGTGGAGAGACTCCTGACTGGGTCCAGAGAGACGGCCTCTTTCTTAACGCTGGAGGACATGTGGAGGGTCTCCAAAGTCTTCCAGGACATTCTCCTCAAATGTCGCCACTGGGTGAGAAAGCTGGTCGGAACCCTCGGGTCGGAACCCTCGGGTCGGAACCCTCCGGTCGGAACCCTCCGGTCGGAACGTAACAGAAGTCCTCGTGGAGCCTCAGCAGTAATGCAGGTGTTTGTGTCCACCAGGGGGCGGTGGAGGGCTGCTGTGTGGGCTTCACCAGGTTCTGTGCCTCCCTGCTGGGCTGCTGGGACCCGGAGCTGAGGGCCATCCCAGCACACATGCTGCAGCAGGTACGCCAGCCACGCCCCCTTACCAGCCACGCCCTCTCGCCATCCTCACCCACAGCCTGTCCAGAGTGTTCTACATGTTTTCCCTGCTCCAACTTAGCGTAGCTTGCTCACCCTGTGTGCACATGTCCTTACTAACACTCTGTAGAGAACATGGCTGTAGGTGTGGGGTCTAAGGTGCTGTGTGTGTGTGTGTGTGTGTGTGTTTCCAGGGGCTCCAGGTGGTCCAGTCTCCCCGGGGTACGTCGGTGACGCGGCGTGCGGCCGGCCTGCCCATGCTCATCCTGTGTGTGGTGTCGGCTGAGGAGGCCAGCATGGCCCGGCCCCTCCTGGCCCACAGCGTGCACACCCTGCTGGGCACGGCCAGCGCCGCACTGCCCCAGGACTGGGACCCCACCCTGGACCTGCCGCAGGTACAGCACACCCGCACCGGTTCACACGGTAACGTTTACGCTACAGGTGAAGGCTCTCACACACCTGTCCTTCCTCCCTCCCTCCCTCCCCCCTCCTCCAGGTGTCTGCGGTCCACACCCTGCAGGCCCTGGTTCGTAGCTCAGGTCTGGGCGTGGCCGTGCTGCAGTTCGCCTCCTCCGTAGCCATCTTGTCCCTGACGCTCCTCAGCTCCCCCTGCTGGGCCATGAGGAATGCCGCGCTGCAGCTCTACAGTAAGAGAGAGCGCTGCTTAGCTCAACCTAGCCTAGCTTAGCTTAGCTTTCCTCAACACTTCCACAGCACTTCTTACTGTGATCCTCCCTCCAGGTTCCCTGTGCTCTCGTATGCTGGGCCAGCGCTCTGGGGGGGAGCAGGGCTGCACCCAGCATAGCATGTCCCCCCCGGCCTTCTTCACCCACTACCCCGCCCTGAAGCCCTTTCTCCTGGGGGAGCTGAAGGGTGCAGCGGGGGACCTCCAGGGCCCCTCTGGGGAGGCCAAGCTGCGCTTGCACCCCTCCCTCTACCCTGTCCTCACCCTCCTGGCTAAACTCCAGCCTGGGGTCCCAGATCACACAGGGTGAGCGCTGTTTTCCTCTCGTTATAGAACTCCCTCGGGCGTTGGCGTTTAGCTAATGGGCAAAGCTGGAATGGATTCGGAATTAGCCGCGTTGACATGGTTGCCGTGACGACATCGCGTGCTGTTGTGTTCCTGCCTCAGAGCGCTGGCAGGTTTCCAGCCTCCCCTCCTCCAGCTGGCCTCCAGCCCCGTCTACAGCGTGCGTGTCATGGCCGCCGACGCCCTGGTCGCCATGACGCCGCCCTCGGAGTACCTGAGCACCCTGCTGAAGCTGACGGCGGCGCTGCCGGCCTCCAGGGACGTCTGCTGCCACAACCGCATCCACGGAGCGCTGCTCCAGACCAGGGCCCTGCTGGAGAGGGCCATCCCCACACACAGGTCAGAACGCAGCGTCCAGGTTGACTTCATTCAACAGACGTTTATATTCAGAGAGACCCACTGAGCGCGTGCGGGAGGCTCGGCGGATCAAATTGTGTGTGTGTGTTGTGTGTGTGTGTGTGTGTGTGGACCTCAGCGTGCCGCTGGATGAAGTGGTGAGGCGTGTGGAGTCCAGGGTGTGGCTGGTGACAGGAGCTCAGCGCTGCCCCCTGGTGGCGGGGGTGTTCCTGGGCGTGGCGGGGCTGCTGAAGGGGCTCTTGACTGGGGGCCGGGTCCCGCTGCGTGAGGCACTCCTGGAGGAGTTACAGGCGCCTCGACACAGGCTGCAGGTACGGACACACACACACACACACACACACACCCTGACACACCAAGTCAGGTTCCAGGTACTGTAAAACACTCACACAAAAACACACGTACACACACTCACTGAAAGAACTCTCCCCTGGATGATGTTAGGATGTGGTGACAGTTGGTGACAGTTGGTGACACATCTCTCCCCCTCACAGGTCGGCATATCCTCCTTCCACCAGAGTGCCATCAACTTCCTGTGTGTGATTGACACCAGCTGGGCGTGTCAGGTCTGGGAAGCGTTCCCCACCTACAGCCCTGATCTCAAGCTCTCATTGGTCAGTTGGGTGGCCGAGGGGCGGAGTTGGAGAGGGACCAGCACACAGCAGATGATCGTGAAAACACTGCAGGTGAGACGACCTCTCCTAGAGGTCGAAAGGTGACCCCCTTTGGGAGAGAGACCCCTTCTCAGACACCTGACCCCACCAGCTCCACCCTGAGTCTGTGCACCAACACAATCGCAGGAAATCAAGGCGGCAAAAGTACGTCTGACTTTATTTCCACGCGAGGGCGAAATCAGGCGAGAGATCTTTATTTGCCGCGCTACAACGACTGGGTGTTGTGTCGGCTATTCCGTCGTCAGGGAGACGGGAGCGCTGCCAGGCAGGTTAGGGATATCCGTGTGCTGTTCCCCGGGCCTGAACACCTCCCTCTAATCTCCCTCTCAGCCAGAGCGGGTTGGTCTCATGATCGCTCCCTCAGTCTTCCTATGTTTCCTGTAGGAAACGTGTGATAAGATCTCTCACTTCCTCCTCACACCCAGCCTGAAGCGTTGTTTCCCTCTGCTCTCCATCACCATCGGAGCGATCAGCCTGCTCCAGGCTGGGGCCCTGTGTTACAGCCTGAGAGCCTGATCCGATGTGGCTGTGTTTGCAGGCCAGCCTGCAGGAGGCGCTGTCGAGCCAGAGTACGGAGTACAGCAGGACCTATCTGACCGCCCTGGTGGCCGTGATGATGCCCGAAGGAGACCCTCCGCTGCCCCAGGAGCCCCCTGCGTCTGCCCCCCAGGAGGAGGCCTCCCTGCTGGGGTGTGTGGAGCTGCTGCTGGGGTTCCTGGAGGACCACAGGGGAGGACCGGAGTTCCTGTCCCAGGCCCTGACCGCAGCCAGCCTGCTCCTCTCCCAAAGGTCAGCCCCCCGCTCCACGTCTCCCCTCACATCCACTGCTACCGTGTCCCAGAAACAAACCAAAAACCTTGTTTCCTGTTCCTGTCTGTGGCCTCAGCCTCCGGTCCAGCCTCTTCCCCCGCTGGTGTGGCGTGCTGGAGGAGCACCGGACTCCGGAGGCCCCTGAGGTAATGCGGGCGGCCTGTGCCCTGGCCCTGTGCCTGGCCGGGGGCCCCTTGCTGAGCGCCTCCCTGAGGGACCACGCCCCCCTCCCCAGCATCAGCACCAGGTAGAGGCCCCAGGCTGAGGACGTCAGCACAGATCACTTACTCTGACATCTGTTTCTAATATAGATATGGATCATTAGCTGGTTGTAATTTGGATGAAAGCAGCTGCTAAGTGAATAAATAAATGCGAGGCGTCGTCTCTGCAGGGTGATCAACACGGGCCTCCACCTGCTGCAGGACCAGAGCCTGCAGGTGAGGACCAGAGCGGCCGGCTTCGCCTCGCTGCTGTCCCACGCCTCCAGGGGGGCGGGCGGGCAGGTGTACCTGCTGCAGGTGAACCGGGCTCTGCCCCTGCTGCTGGACCTGCTGCTGGAGGAGGGCTGGGACTGCCCACACACCCTGGAGGCCCTGCTGGGGCACCTGCCGGGGGCCGACCTCCGCTCCGTCCTGGGGGAGGCCGGGGGGACCGGGTGAGGTGGTGCTCACAGACGTATAGGAGAGATGACAGGGGTCAGGGGTCACTTCATACACGGCTGATAAACCCAGTCAACCCAGCCTTTTCAAACATCGAGATTCTGCATGTTGTAGATTCTAGAACATGCAGGACAGAGGGTCCTGAGGACCAGGGTTGAGAGAGGCTCCTTCAGGAGGTGGTGTTAAGGGTTGTGTGTCTGGGTTGTGTGTTAAGATGGTTGTGTTAAGTGTTGTGTGTGTGTTCCTCAGGAGTGCCAGTCTGTACGAGCAGGACGATGCCAACGTGTTTGCCGAGCCCTCGGTGATGTCAGCGAGCCTGCTGCCGTACCTGCGCCAGCTCTCACACAAATACCCACAATCCTCTGCTCTGGCACGCCGCCTGAACGCCTGGGCGGAAGAGAACGTCCCTGCGGTGCTTTCCGGCCTCGCCGTGTGCAGAGACCTCCACACAGGTAACACACACACAGAGACACACACACAGGTAACACACACACACACAGAGACACACACACACAGGTAACACACACACAGAGACACACACTCATACCACGGGCCATCTGACCTCACCTGTTGCGTATCTGGTATCTCAAACTGTTCTCTCCCTCCAGGTGAGACTCTGGACGCTGCGTGGTTCTCTCTCCTCACGGACCCCCGTTTCCACGGCACCCTCTGCGGCCTGTTGGTGCGGGCGATCTTCCTCCTCCATCTCCTGGAGGTCTCGCACGACCTACGACCCCTCTGTGACCCCTCGACCCTACGCAACCACATCCAGAACGTCCACGCTGCCCTGAGTGAGAGAGGGGTGCAGCTCCCCGCTGCCCTCTCTGCTGCCCCGCCCGGACCCCGCCCGCTGGGCCCAGGACGGCCCTCCCAGCCAGCAGCAGACCTGCTGCCCCCACGCTACCTGGGAGCTGACAGCTGACACTGCAGCCTGCTCTGGAGCTCTTGGCAGACGAACACATGATCACATTACCATCACTGTTGAAAGGGTTGCTGGGTATCAACCAGAATGTGTGTGTGTCTGTGTGTGTGTGAGAGTGTGTGTGTGTGTGTGTGTGTGGGCGGGGGGGGGGCAGGGGTTGTAAGACAGGACATGCTGTGTAGCCTACTAAGCACTTCCCTTCTCTCACTAAAGCCATCAGCACACTGTCAGGAAGAACCCTCTGTGTTTATGTGCTCATGTTGTGAACGTATGTCTCTGAAGTTGGGTAATAAGGACATAAGAATGAGTTGATATATGTCAAGATGGGGATTGACTGTAGACAGTCTCTCCTCTGTGGAGGCCCAGTCCTGGCTGCTTCCTGCTGCCTCCACCTCTCCTGTCATACCTTCAGCAGCCACAGAGGGGCGCTCTCCTTCACTCACAGAAGCCCTGGGCCTGTCCTGGCCTGCTCATCTGTTGGGGTGGAGACGGTGATGTAACTGTGGGGTGGGAGGGTGGTGTGTCGGATGGGGACCCAGATGCTTTCATGCCCCATTAGAGGCCCTCTGCCTGGATAAGTGTCCATTTTCAGGCCGGGACCACAGATTAAGATGATGGACTGCCTAGAGGAGTTTGTGGGAGGAGGAGGGGAGGGTGGGGGGGGAGTTGGTTGCTGTGCAACCGGCCGCACGGGGATGCATCATCAGAACATTGGCCCAAGGCTTTAGAGAAAGAGCCTTAACCAGCGGCTGGCAAATGTTTGATATGAAGGAAACAGATAAAAGAGCTCTCTCTTCAGTACTGTTTAGAGAGGGCTGTCTGACCTTCCCCTGGTGTACCGTAGAAGATCAGTTCATCAAGGACAAAGTGTTCTTCTTCTCTGATACGAATGAACACGTGATAAAACTTCCGTCCGATTAAAGATGTGCCGTCTGGTCCGGAGGATGGTTTGACTGAGTTGCTTGTTGTTGGAAAGACGGTTTAGATGACCTCAGAGTTAATGTGGTGGTCTGTGGACAAAGAGGGTTTTGATTGGTGTACGAAAACAAGGGCTTGTGTTGTCTGACCCCACTGGGGGATTCTCCTGTTTCCTGTCACCAGCTCATTGGCTTTCCACTTTGTGACATCACTTCCATGGTTGTTGTTGTTGTTGTTGTTGTTCTTAAATGTAATTATGTTTGTAGACACTGGGCCTGTTTTGACTTATTATGTATTGAATAACATTTACATGATTTAAATAATGAAACATGTCTTCTCTATTTTTACTTTTTTTAAATGCTGGTGCTTTTCTACTCATAAATCGCCTTCAGGCATTTTATGCAACGCCTTATGATATAAGATTTGTATAAATGATTCATTAATAGGCTTACGTGTTCCCGAAGACATCTTAGGTATTGGCACAATACATAAGCAGAGAGGGTGTCTAATCCTGCCAGATTTAGACATGCCCTGAACTAGAGCCAGCGTCTGCAAAACCTTTCTCTCAGGAGAGAATCGTGCACAAACAAAACCAGTCCAGCAACCATGTTCCGCCACATGCTATTACGTTGGAAGGTGTGCTTTGCAAACAAGTAAACTTTGTACAGATACAGTAATATCGTCAAAAACAACCAGTGATATCTTTTGAAAATAGATGATTACTGACCTAAAAACTGTTTCATTACTCCTATGATTTCTGTGGTTTTCATTTGCCTCTTAAGGCGTGCCAAAATGTTTTTTTCCCCAGTGGAAACTTGGTAGATCATTAAGAGAGGAAAAGCTGTGCTGGTCCAGCGGGGAAACTGTGTTTCATGAACTGTGGCCTGGTTTCCTGTGGGTCTGGAAGCTGACCATCTGGTCTGACGGGAGCATTCGTTCCCATTCCCTGAGCGTCCTCGGTTACCTGGAGACAACCGACAGGCTTTTAGTACTTCTGTGTCCAGCGAATGGAATGATTATCCACTGGGAAGAAGGCCAAGCTAGCAGCTAGCTGTTTACTCTATCAGGGCACACCAAGCTAGCAGCTAGCTGTTTACTCCATCAGGGCACGCCCAGCTAGGACCTAGCTGTTTACTCCATTAGGGAACAAAAGATGCTGATGTCGAAGCTGCTCAAAGCTGTTAAACTGGTGTGTCAGGGAAATGTTCTAAATAAAAAAGTGTGTGCTAAATGAATACATTGTAAGTGGTTAGGAAAACTGATATGTAGAAACATAAAACTTCAGTGGTTCGTCGCATAATCTTGTCTGACTATGTTATGGCAGAAGAATGTTATGTTTGCAGTGTAGAGATAATTGGTGTGTACTGCCTTGTACTTGTTGAGCTTGTATCACAAAGAAACAGGGAGCGTCGTGTGTCACGAGGCACAAAGCACCTGTGCTTTCAGAACAGGACAGAGAGTGCGAGATGGAGCGGGGAGAGAGGGTGCTTGTGTTAGGAATTTTCTGACTGAATTTTTGAAAAGCGTAAAGAGTTAACACCGAGTCATGCACTGCCCCGTGGGCCTGTGGCCCTCTGGGGTCAGCAGACAATGCCAGGGGCCTCTCCCCTGTAAGCAGCCAGCTGCCTGGGCCCACAGAGGGGCTTGTGATTACCCGCTGCCCTGGTCCCTCAGAGGCCTGCTCCATCAGGGATGTCAACATGGGTCCATGACCAAGACCATGGGTGGATTTAGAAACGGTTGATGTGAGATGATGATGAATATGAGAAGGCAAGGATGCGTGTGTTTGTTGTCAGTAACACACACCTGTGTCAAAATATTTTGGGGGTAATTATTTTGTCATATAAATAGGCTGTTAACTAGTCAGATAACAGGTTAGTGTTTGTACAGTGTTGTGAGGTTCAATACTTGCCCTCGCATTCTCTAATGTTAGCCTGTTGTTTTGAAAGGGAATGAAATGAGGGCAGTGTGGCAATTATTTTCGAGTAACGTGTTTGATGTTGGCATTGATGAGTCCAGTTAATTCTGGAACAAACTTGCAAATTCCAGAATGTTCTTCAGTGTCACAGTCTTTTCAGCTTTTTCTTTTAATTTCATCATTGCTTTGTGGTGTGTGTTGTTAACAATTATGCTGTTTGAGGCTAGAGATCTTCATCAAAACAGACGGACAGCAAAATATCTTTTGTAGATTACAACAGAAAAGTAGGTGGTATATTGACCCCCCAAAAATGGGACAACATCTATATAGATGCGGTTCTATTCGCGTTCAGTCAGTAGTGAGGTGAGCGTGTTCTAGGACCTTGAAGACGGCGGCGGATCCGCTACTGCAGAGGGAGTTCCTTCTCAGAGAGAGGCTGTTTACGAAGAAAACTGGAATCGTTCTTCTCTTCGACAATAACAACGGCTGGACTTCAGCGAGGGGAGCAGTTTGACTGAACTATTCAGCATAGGCTCTTCTTTTTTTCGAAAAAATACTCTTATTTCTTTGAAGCATTTTTTAAAAATCGGTCGTGCACTATGTTTCGATTTGTTTCTTCACCCAGTAAACTTAGCAAGATGCTTTTCTCATTGCACTTTGTTTTGCTGAGCGTTGCAGTGGTGGTCGACAGCACAATTAAAGGTAATAAGATAGGATACCGAGCATTAGCCTACTTTTATTTTATTTTTTTTACTTTTATTTTTCAAATAATTTTTTATTTGATTGGTCAAATGTTTGTTCGATTGGTCTAATTTTGTGAAAAAAACAAAATGTTCATGTAGTTTGTGTTTCATCTTTTGAATGAAATAACTGGATATAACTGGATATAACTGGATATAACTTGACATGTTTTTGTAAAACTCTCAATACATCCTAAAGAATATTTTTTAGGCAACTTGATCGCCGTTTATTCATGAACCGCATCAGATCTGAATAAATAAGAAGTTTGCTTAAAAAAAATTACAAAATTAATCAACTGTAACTATATAAAACTAAATTTCGACCCTTCGTTTAAATATGTAGTAGTAGAATTTGCGGTTATATTTGTATTTTCCATCGTGTGTTTTTCATTTCCCCGGGCCTGCTTTTCCTCTCCAGACTGCATCACTGCCAGCGGGGAGGACTACAGAGGCGAAAAAAGCTGCACTTACACGGGACAAACCTGTCTGAACTGGACCAACACAACCAGAGACTATGATGTTACAAGCCGCTCTGACTCTGAATATGGTAAACACATTGACACGACTTTGAATTTGGATCAAGTCTTATTTGTCAAACAAGATATGACTTAGTTATCTTATTATCTGTTCAGTTCGATCAAGTTGACGATTTTAATACAAAATCCAGACAATCTGTCCGTTAGCGTTAGGGACTTGAGTCATGTCCTGTTTTCATCTCTGTGAACCCATCTGTTGGGTTAAACTTTTTTTTTTTTTTACATGTGCAACAAATAGTCTAGGACATCATGAAAGAGAAGCTTTGAAAATACCAGACATGGTTTGAATGTGGCATTTAAATCCAATATATAATTTGATTACCTGGTATGCCCACATAACGCCCACAGTACACATATTTGATTTGAATCCATGTGGGTGAAAACCACATACATTCTACGAATTTCCTTTGTGTGCATTGCTTCTTATCAATTCTACCGTGATAAAGCAGTGTAATCTGGTCCTGTGTACCCAGACACCAGGACAAACCAGACAGCCTTCCTCCATGACCGAAGAGTCACAGACATTAATGTGGTTTTTTTCTATTCTGTTTCCTGCAGGTGTTGGAGACCATAACTACTGCCGTAACCCCGACGAGTCCAGCCAGCCCTGGTGCTACGTGTCCGGCCCGAACGCACAGATCCACAGACTCTCCTGTGCCCTCCAACCCTGCGAAGGTACAACTTAGCTTTCGCCTTCCCAGTCACGCACAACAGACACAGACACAACAGACACAGATACACGGGAGAGACTTGAGGTGAGCACAGGGCGAAGATACTACTGACAGAAATGACAAAAATGTACTTAATTGGACATCAAATGTCCTCTTCCTGGGAGGGGATCCCAGGACGGACTTTAGAAACAGCCGGTTGCTTCCTGGTGTTGGCTTTGCCCCAGGAGCTGCAAGCTCACTGCTGGGATTTGGTCAGTCTCAGGGGCTTGGAGGCGACAAGTCCTGTAAATATTTGAAAGAGACATTTCTCCGTGTGTAAACGTTGTTGCTCACGTTGATGAGAGAGTCCGTGGAGGCGATATGAAGAGACTGTCCTCTCAGACCAAGAGGCCATCTTGTCTTTCTCCTCTAAACTAGTTCTCAACTAGTCTTGACAGTTTTGGATGTATCTGAAGAATGTGTTCCCAGCACAGATATAGTCACACGGGAGTTTACAGTTATTCAAGACTATTTTCCGTCATAAAACTAAAACAACTTCCACATTCGGTTGAGAGTTCTGATAAAACATTCAGAAGATGCCCTCGTTGGAGGCTGCGGGGGTGGGGGGGGGATCTAGGTCAGTTTCTCAGAGCTAATCTGCTGTGTTTCCTGGGGTTTTGACCTTAAGCTTCCTTATTGTCCGTGGAGACAGACCAAGTTGAACAACAACAAGGGCCTGGTATCTGGCTGCTGCAGGGGTGTAGGTTTAAAGAGCCATGTGCTGTTAGCAGGAGCCTGCTGGAGGTGAAGGCCCCGCCCTTCACCTCCACCCATTGGTAGAGAGTCGCTCTCATGCCATGGAGACAGCCCGTGATTGGTTACCTCTGGTTACAAGCCACGCCCTTCAACTTGAACAGACTTGGTAAACAACTTTTGTGTGTGGGGGAGGTGGGAGGCGTTGGCCTGGCTGCTTGTCTGAGCAGGAGCAGATGTGGACATCCTGTCTCATGCAAACGACTGCTCACGTGCAATGCTGCTCCCCAATACTTTAAAACCTTTTTTTCTTTTGAATAGATTTCGATTCGGTTTTCGATGAGTGTAGCTTGTTCCCAGGGCTCTGTGTCTGCCGGCATGACCTCAGAGGCAGAGAGGGTGAACCTGACCACAGGAGAGACTGTCTGGAGACCATGTGGTCTGGAGACCATGTGGTCCGCTCCAACATGGCCTCCTCCTTACTTTCCTTTGTGTTTTCCTCCTGGAGTTGAATCAATGTATTGATTAGTCAGTCCATTTCAGCCGTATAATATGGTGCTTGTGATGGCACTTAAGCACACTGGCCGCTGATGCAGAAATGATCACAGCAGTTGGCTCTGTGATGACAAAAATAATAAGTGGTGAAGAAAACCTGATATTGGTTCCAGAAATAGTCAAGTCAATATTTGGATGCTGGATTTTCAATATCGGTTATGTTCTTCTTGTCCGTACAGAACAAGCAGTGCCTTCAAAGGCTGAGGCTGGTTCAGAGGCCGAGACTGGTTCAGAGGCCGAGCCTGCCCCCAGCCAATCTGCCCCCAGCCGGCCTGCCCCCGGCCGACCTGCCCCCGGCCAGGGAGAAGGGGCCGCCGTCCAGCCCGTCATGGGCATCAGCCAGCGCGTACGCACCGGACCAACGAAGAAGAAGGACCTCGGCACTCTGGGTACGTCCTGACCTCACTTCCTGGACCTCCTCACTTCCTGGACCTCCCGGCTTCCTGGACCTGCAGCACACACACGGGCCGCTCTCCGGGGATGGTCACTGTTTCCTTTTGCTCCTCAGGCTACGTGCTGGGCATCCTCATGATGGGCCTCATCATCGTGCTCGGCGTGGGCATCAGCGTGGGGTACTTCTATAAGAGGTCAGTACAGTGTGTCTGTGTCTGTATGTGTGTGTGTTTTATTTGAGCATATGCACATGTGTGTGTGTGTGGCGACTTCACGGCATCAGGTGGCGTTCCCCCCCCCGGCCCCTCACGTGTGGTCAGGCAGCGTGTGACGCCCCCGGTGGGCGTGCGGGGGGGGGGGGGGTTATTTTAGGATGCTCCTGGAAGGGAGCTGGGAGTGCAGGCGAGATAGCACATCCACTGCAGTAGTGTAGCAGAGAGAGAGAAAGAGAAAGAAGAGGGATACAAAGAAAGAGGGTCAGGGGATAGAGAGAGATAGAGAGATAGAGAGATAGAGAGAGAGATAGAGAGTCCCCCTCTCCAGGGGGACTCTGGCGGCAGGCCAGACTCCTCTGGGAATGAGATCTATTTTTGGCTATCAAATCTGATTAGCTGGGCCTGTCAATGTTACCTAACCTGAAGGAGCTCTTTGTAAATGTGCGTTGCAGCAAGCTTGGGTACCAGGCTGAAGGCCTGAAGTCCCACCCTTTGTGCCCTCATGCCCTCATGCCCTCGTCCACAGCCCCTCCTGCGTGTAGAGATCACTGAGGCGTCTGCAGTGAAGGGGGGGGGGGGGGGGGGCGACCCACATCACAGTGCAGAGAATGTGGGATCATGCGGGGTGTAGCGGAGCGGAACAGAGTTGCGTAACATGCCGCATGGTAGCAGGCGGTTAAGGAGGCAGGCACGCAGGCACACAGGCAGGGAGGCACACAGGCAGGCAGGCAGGAAAGAAGGAAGGAAGGAAGGCAGGAAGGCTGGCTGGCCAAAGCCCCCGTCGAACAGTGTGTCATGCTGGCTCTGCTGCAGCAGTTAGCAGACCTCACCCCCTCAGTTACCTGACCTGGACCGGCTAGGCTCCTCCAGTGACACAGCTGTCACCTGACCCCGTCACTACCTCACCTGTCTGGGCCTGAGCCAGCCGGCACTCACACCCTCCAGCCTATCCTCTTACTCTGCTCCTGGGACACTACTGCTGTTAAAAAGAACCCTCTCCTGGGGCACCTGGAAGCCCACTGGGGAAGCTCACATACAGTGTTTTCCTACATGTCATCCCCTCTCTCTACATGTCCTGCCTATATCTCCTTACAAAACCCCACATCAATACCGTTCTCCAGTTAACCATGAGTCATCACAGCGTTCCAGCCCCTGCCTCTACAGACAGAAATAGAAATCCTAATCTGAGTGAGACGGCAGTTGCTACAGGGGATATCTGGAGGTTTACAGGAGATTTATGTCATCGATAATCTGACTGCTTCATACTGGCTCCTTCGGACCAGCCCTGAACCCTCTTACCCCTCTCTCCCCCTGACCTCAACCCTCTTACCCCTCTCTCCCCCTGACCTCAACCCTTCCCCTCCCTCATCTGTCTCCAGCCATCTAGCAGCTTCTATCCAAACTGTGTAAAACGTTTTAAATGTTATCTGTGCCATCTTTTTATACACGATATACGATCGATATCTGTTGTATCAATCTGTGTGTCTGTCTCTCTCTCTCTTTATCTCTTTCTTTATCTCTATCTTTATCTCTGTCCTTCTCTCTGTCTGCTGGGCCTGACCTGTGTGTTGTCCTGCAGGGGTCGAGACCTGAAGAAGCACCACGAGCAGCGCGTGTACGAGCGGGAGATGCAGCGCATCACCCTGCCGCTGTCCGCCTTCTCCAACCCCACCTGCGAGCTGATGGATGAGAACACCATCGTGATCACGGCCGGAGACACCACCCCCGGGCAGGACGGGGGCGTGGAGGAGGGTGGAGACCCCCTCATGGCCTCCGCGGGCACCCCCGGAGCATAGACCCCCCCCCCCCCCATGGGGTCGCAGAACGGACCGTGACGAGGACCAAAACCAATCCACCCCCGCCCCCTCTTAGACCCCCCTGTTTTAACGAGCTGTGAGGAGAGGGGGAGCTCCAAAGACTGAACTGACGTCTGTGTCGCTACGATATCCTGCATGTCATGGCGGGCTTGGTCACGAACAGGAAGTGACACGCGGCGAGAAGCCGTTGTGGGGGAAGGAGAGATGGGCGTGTACAAAAGCGCATGTCTGGGGTGCACGTTGAACTGTTCGATTTATATATATGATAACTTGATGCTGGGCAAACCTGTTTCCTCTTGTAGCTGGTTTGAATGTCTTTTGAAAGGTGATTAGCATCAATTGTTGTTTATACTGGGTTGTGATTTTCAGAGAATGGCTGTCTGTGTTCAGGTATCCACAGCCTTTTCTAGTGTTTCGACTTATGTCATTATAAGATTACACTCTGAGGCGTTCCACGATACAAGGCCTGACATGACGGGGAGATGCGTCCCTCCTCACGGCTGCTCCCCCTGGGTGGCTGGGACAGGACTCAGGGTCTAGATGGAGTCAGATGGCTGAGCGGTGTGGGAGTCGGGCTAGTAATCTGAAGGTTGCCAGTTCGATTCCCGGCCGTGTCAAATGACGTTGTGTCCTTGGGCAAGGCACTTCACCCTACTTGCTTCGGGGGGAATGTCCCTGTACTTACAGTAAGTCGCTCTGGATAAGAGCGTCTGCTAAATGACTAAATGTAAAAGTCTAATGTCCTTAGGAAAGACCAGAGAGCTCTTGTGCTGGAAAGCCAGTGTTGGGTGAGCTGTATCATAGCAGGGTGAGGGGGTTCTGAGGTGACGCTAGTCTGGGAGGGACAGTGAGGCCCAGTCTGACCCTGTGACGGTGCCTCTGAACGTGGCTGACCCCTCCCTGGGGTGAAGCCGGCGCTGGCAGGAGTCTAAACCTCCGGCTTCCACAGGTTAAGCAGACAGGACAAAGGGAGGTGTGTGTGTGTGTGTGTGAACCTGAGAAGACGGGCCGCACTTAGAACTGCCGGGACTCGGTCGAGCACAGTCGTCCGGTGAGAACCGGACAGAACCGGTTCTACGCACAGTACAATGGAGCCAGACTGTCTACGAAGCCTGGAGCTTAGATTTGATTTGGACCATTTAATTGTGTGAACCATATTTTGGAACACATTGAGGGATAAATATGGAAGATTCAGAATGAACAGCTGAATACTTTTTCAAAGGCCGATGATGTGATGCGATGGTGGTTACTGCTGAAAGCACAGAGAAAATTAGAGATAATGAATGTCATCAGCCCATTAATCATTTACTAAAATTTACAATCTAGTAAATTAAGTATATCCTATTTCTGTGCTACTATTGCAATGTCACTTCAAATGGTCATTTTGGGGTGATTCCATTTAAAAGTTACTTGATCTGCATCACTGGTAATTTTGTTTAGTCGTCTTTTTTTTTGCTTACTGTAAATATTTGATTGACCTTTTGCAATGGATTTAAGTTCGGTTTCTTGAAAAAAGTTATTGTATTTGTATGTTTGGCAGATTTTACTGCTGTGACAAAGAAATAAAGCTGATTGTATCTTTAAAATTATACTGAGGTTATTCACTCATCTTCAGCCCTGTTTAAAGGTCACATGACATGCTGTTTTTGGATGCTTTTATATAGGCCTTAGTGGTCCCCTAATACTGTATCAGAAGTCTCTTTCCCGAAATTCAGCCTTGGTGCAGAATTACAGCCACTACTAGCAGTCCCACAAGGAGCTTTCCTCAGAACGCGCTGTTTTGGTGTCTGTAGCTTTAAATGCTAATGAGGAGCGGAGGGGCGGCACCATGCGCTAATGTTGACAACGGATGTATCGCAATGGCTGTAACCCCGTTGCTGTAAAATACCTCGAATTTGCCCATTCTCATCTGATAACCCTGGTTTGCAGAGGTACACACTCAGTCATTTCAATGAGGGGAAAGGTGGATATCGCGCGCGCCATAACACCAACAGCAGAACGTTTATCCAAATAACAAAGAAGTGTACAACACTCACGTCCAGCATATGTATTCACACTTATACTTGATGCTATATACCTTTCCATAGCGACAGTAACTCAGCTGTTAGCTGCAGAGCTAATGTTACAGCCACATTCTAAGGGTAGCAAGCTAGGTAACCATATGCAGTGAAGCTACAAAATGATATAGCGTTAGTTAACTTACTTGTCCGAGGTTAGTAGCTGGACGAAGGAGAGTTAGTACTGATCCCGAATTTAATTTCAGCAAGGCCAGTTTTGTATTAGCTCAAGTTGAGGAAACAGTCGTGGCTGAAGTGTTTGGCGCAGACATACAAAACAAATGCGCCTACAACAGAAGTTGTGTAGGCGCATTTTCAGCGAAAATAAAATTAAGATACTGATTGTTTAGAGGCTCGGATGACGGAACTACAAAAAGACTTGTGTGTTGATTTGTACATCCAAGCACTGAGCAACTGTTATGCTTCGTTCGTTTGCTAGCCATGGCATGATGTCTCTGCAGGAAAACACGATATTGCACTCGCCCTTGCACAATCGTAGCTCAATTCCTCATTGGCGGGCCAGATTATCTGGGCGGGCACAGCAGAGAGAAGGGCGGTAGCCTGGCTCCTTGTTACGTCAATAAGAGGAGATTTTCAAACCGAGCGTTTGAGCCTTCATTTTCTCAAAGGCGGAGAACAACACCCAGGGCTTGGTTTACACCTATCGAAAATTCTAGCCACTGGGGGACCAAAGGCAGGCTAGGGGAACTCATATTAATGTTAAATAACCTCCTAAAGTGAAGTTTTCATGTCATGTGACCTTTAAAGAAGAGACTCGTGAGGAACCATTACCGCGTTAGCAATATGGTGTGCTAGCGCTACCCTCTGGTAGCGTACGGAACTGCAACCATCAGTGGCACACTTAACCAGTTGGCCACCAGAGAGCACCCATATAGGCGTTTTGGTCCACAAATGAACACCAGAAAGACAAATGAGCAATGATCGTTTTATTCATGAAACGCTAGGATGATACAAGCAATAGTGGTTAAAACTTGTAGTCAGTACCTTAGAACACGATGCTAGCAAAGAAAACGAAAAAATCGAAAGTTGTAAATCATTCTACAAAACGTCTTCAAACCCTTGATTCCCATAAGAAAATGCCATCTCATACGGGCATATTATTTACATTTCTATACATTTCTTACAGCAAAATTGATACAAATATATATAATCCAGTTCTATTTGTACAGGTCACTTTTAGCGAGGGTGGAGAAACCAGGCGAAATTGTTCAGCAGCTGCAACACGGAGATCTGTTATGATGTTGCACCAATGTCACCCCTCATTCTAACAACCAGTAAACACTTTTAATCAACACTTTTACCGTTTAATTTAATCAAATACTAAAAATCTTCATTGAAATAGTTAAATTCACTGGAAAACATTCAGCTAGTGTGATGTATTTGTACATAATTCGTCAGTAACTCGGTGTCAGTTAAAGCCTTATAATACAAAAGGATTTCTTTTGCACGGTCCACCGGCAAATACAAAAAGTGAGTGCACTTACTTTAGTAACACAACCAGTGGTAGTGAGTTTGTGTTGCTCTAACCAAACATGTATGATCAGTAACATTTCAAGATGAAGGTCAGTTCAACCTTCCGAGTCTCCCTTATTCCTGAAGAAGCTCCGCAGCAAGGTGTTGTCCCACAGCGTAACGTCGGTGTTCGCTCTCCTCGCACCCCGCTGTGGTGTATACGCCTCTCTCTCTCTCTCCCTCCCTCCACAGCCCTGCCCTAAACTCACTCCAACACGTCAAGTCAGCCAGACTCCTTAACCCTGCTCACGGTGATATGGAAGAACCTCTCAGTTTCACCATAGGCAGGAACGGATCTCCACATTCAACATGTAGCATGTAGTGCATCGCTTCAAGCCTGAGCGTGGAGATGTGGGGGGGGACACACACACCAAAACAACATGGCTTCCTCATGAGGCCTGATACCAGGAGCACGAGGTAGCACCCTCTCAACAGGGAGTCTTCTTCTCTAAACAACGACAGAGCCACATGACTTCAGGAGTAAACAGAGACCAGATGTGGAAGACCTTGCATCTCCTGGTGTGCATTTTTCGGGGGGTAAAAGTAGAGGGGAGGTTGTGGGGAGGAGGGGGGGAGAAATCTTCCAGGTAAGTTCCCCACAGTCTTTATTTGAAATGTGGCTCCTCCCCTTATCTCCACTTCACATGTCACATGACCACACATGTCACATGACCACACAGGAAGAAGAGCCAGATCCAGGCTGCTCAGGTTATCCAGTAAAAAAAAAAAAAAACAGTCCAGTCAATCTCCCCCCTCTCCTCTCCCCTGCCTGCCTCCCCCAGGAGGGCCTCTGGAGGGGCTGAGAGAGGGGGGCGGGGGGCTGCGCCGGGGGCTAGGTGTCGGCCGGGCCGGAGCCTGCAGGGGGCGCTGGTGTGGGGCTCGGGGCCGGAGACTCGTCTCTGGGAGGGTGCAGGCGGGACAGGCTCTGCTGCAGCTCGTCCAGCTCCGCTGGCAGGGGGATGCCCATCTCCTGGCTGAGGGCCAGGGCCGCGAAACAGTCCTCCAGCTTCTGGAAGGCAGGCCTGGGGGGAGCAGGGGATGGGGACAGGAGAGAGGAGAGAGAGAGAAAGGAGAGAGAGAGAGAGAGAAGGAGAGAGAGAGAGAGAAAGGAGAGAGATACAGAGATAGAGAGAGAGAGACAGAGAGATACAGAGAGAGAGGGGGGGGGTGGACAGGGGGAGGAATAACAGGGTGAGGGGGGGGGGGTAAGTAGAGGTTAGAGGCCAGGCAGACTGAGGGGAACACGGGGAAGTGGTCTGGCAGGGGGAGCGTGTCCCTGGAGGAGGGAGAGATGATATCCGAGCGCTGGTTGCCTGGATACCGTCTCCAGGGGAGAGATGACGCGCTCTCCCCTGGATACCGTCTCCAGGGGAGAGATGACGCTCTCTCCCTCTAAGGGTCCTGTGGTTCTGCTGCAAACACTCAACCCTCTCCCAGTCCCAGGAACTCTTTAGCTTCTCTGCTGGACTCAACCAACACATTCTGATATATATAGAGTTTACAACACTTAAAGAGGTACAATAGGTACGATTTCTTCCCCCAGTAGAAACAGAAAGGTTTTGTTCCCTAGAAACATGTTGTGGGAGCTAATGAATCCCTCTGAGAGTTGTTTAGCAGCACAGAGACCAGCGGAATGTCAACGTCTAGTTTTGGAGCGGCCTTTTACTTTCCAGTCAATTATGTTCCAGCACTCCTTTTCTAGCCTATCGCCTTCAACGAGGCGGGCTTTCCTGCTTTTTCCTGCACTGAAGACAAGAATAGGCTGTTTCTCATACCTGAATATATTTTATGACGCTACCTATTGTTGCTTTAAGTCCATTAAACTACCATTTAGTTTCCAGTGAACCTACCGGTTTTCTGGAATCAGATCACAACAAGCCACAGCCAAAGGGAAGAAAGCAGGCGGGCAGTCGTCAGGCAGAAACTTCTCCATGAACTTCTCCACGTTCAGGCCGAAGTCCAGGTTTCTGGGAAGGCACTCTGGGTCTGCATTAACCTGCCCGATGATCTGAGACAGACGGGAGGTTAGAACGCACAGCTCCCCAACACAGCGGGCAAAGCAGTCTGAATCCAGACATTAAAGATGGACCCTCGTCACAAGCGAGCGCATTCTCACCTCGCAGAGCACGATCCCGAAGGAGAAGATGTCCACTTTCTCATCGTAGCGTTTACCTGGAGGAAGAGCAGAATGAGTTGAGCGATGACTCTCCTCTCCTCTCCACCCCCGCCCCCTTACTCCCCCCAATGCTCCACTTCTCCTCCCCCTCCCCCTCCAACCCCTCCCTTCCCCTCTCCTCCCCCTCCCTCCCCCTCCCCTCCCCTCCCCCCTCCTCACCTCCCCTCCCCTCCCCCTCACCCCCCTCCCCCTCCTCCCCTCCCCCTCACCGTTCAGCATCTCGGGGGCCATCCAGTAGGGGTTCCCCACCACCGTGTAGCGCTTCTTGCGGTCGATGCGTCTGAACACCCTCTTCTTATTGGTGCTTTTCTCCGGAGGCGGGTGCTTCACCTTCTCCTCCACGACGAGCCGCGACAACCCGAAGTCCGCCACCACCACCGTGTTGTCCTAGAGACCGCCAGAAGGTCAGAGGTCAACAGAATCAGGGACAGCTCCTTCCCGGGTCAGACCGAGGGGTTCAGCCCAGTGGGTAGAGAATCTGACAGTAGATCGAGAGGTCGCATTGTTCGAATCCCCCCCGCCGCCACCTTTCCCCTGTACGTCGCTGGAGCTGACAGGCAGAGACTTGCTGAGGCTGAGCGTACCACAGCAAGGCCTCTCTCAGCTCTGGCTCACCCTGCGTGTTGTTGGGAGACGTGGGGCTTGTTGCAGCAACACTGCCCGTCTCTGGCAGGCTCAGACAGGACTTGGCCTGGTCACAAAGAAGGGCGGCTCCCCCCTGTCACTCTCTCATCAAACACACAGAGCGAGCCAGCTCACCCCCCCCTGAGCCCTGCGGAGCTGCCCTGTTCAATTGAATGAATTGCTCCTCCCAAGGTTTCTTCCATTTTTTTCTCCTGTTGAGAGTTTTTCTGGGAGTTTTTCCCTTGTCTTCCTTGAGGGTTTAGGTTGGTTGAGGGGCAGTTCTATGGGCGTATGTGAAGCCCTCTGTGACATGCTTGCGTGTAAAAAAGGGCTATAAAATACATTTGATTTGTTCAGCACACCAGCGCTCCCCTCAGCAGTTATTTGGAAGCTGTTGAATCGGTGCTGTAAGAAAAGGAGCCATTGTGCTCCTCCCTCCGTTCTCCCAGAGAAGACACCTACCAGTTTAATCAGGCAGTTGTGTGAGTTGAGATCTCTGTGGATGATGCTCATTGAATGAAGATACGTCTGGGGGGGAGAGAGAGGGAGAGAGAGAGAGAGAGAGAGAGAGGGAGAGAGACAGAGACAGAGATTAATTAATTTAACTTACAGTTAAGTTACCACATCATCTTGAGATCCTGCTTTACATGTGGTGCCTAGATAACGAGGGGGGGGCTGAGATGAGAGACTGAAGAGCGTGAAGAAAAGGACTGTGGACTACAGTAACCATGGGGCTAATCGCCACGGCAACAGCACGGGGGGGGGGGTCTCTCTCGTGTCGCCGGCGCCAGCCCTACGACCCCCCCCCTCCCCCCCCATCAGAAGCAGCTAGTAGGGGGACATGATGTTTCCATGAGATAATAAACAAAGAGGGGAGAGGAGGGGGCGCTAATGAAACACAGGCACGCAGGACAGTTGGGAGTTGATTGAGTGCGCCGGCCCTTTAAGCCTGTTGTTCGAGTGCTCCATAGACCCCCAGAACACAGGGAAGCTAGTGTCTACAGGGGGGGGGGCAGGGGGTCCCATCAACCAATGGGAATGTTCTCTGGAACTCACCATTCCAGAAGCGATGCTCTTTGCAAAGCTCACCCTCTGTTCCCATGGAAACTGGTCCTGTCAAAACCCAGAGAAACAAGCAAACAAGTCATGAATAGGTGGGACCCTAACTAGTGTTGATGCTCACACACTTATTAACACACACACACACTTATTAACACTGAATGTCTCATAAATCTGTGTGTCTGTATGCATGCAAACCTGATTGTTATTAAAAAAAAGTAGAGCACAGACCCTGAACATGAACAATAACCAACAAGTGAGTCCCAACAACAGGTAACATTAGATCAGCCCACAGAGCTAAGGAGAGACCGTGTGCTCTAGCAGAGCCACGTCCCGTTGGCTAGGAGGCATCTATCAACACACAGCAACAACAACCTCTACAAAAAACCTGGGAATGTTTGCTACATTCACTTCCTGCTGGTTAACATGCAAGCCAGGGCCACCCTGGAGCCGAGGGTCTTTATGTGCCTAGGTTACCCCAGGTCCAGGCCTTCCCACACAGGGTCCGCTGGTAAACAGCCCTTAGACCCACGCAAGGATGTTTCAGGACCTGGGGAGGCTGGGGGGGGGGGGGGGGTTTAAGGGAAGTAAGTATTCTCTACGCACCATGTCTCTAATAAAATCCTTCAGTGTGCCTCCTTCGATGAATTCAGTTATTAGATTCAGCCTCTTGTCCTTATAGAGGACGCCGATGAACTTCAAAACGTGGGGATGGTCGAGGCACCTCATGACTTTGACCTGGAGCGGAAAGAGAGAGAGACCCAAAACAACTAGATTGAAATGTTTTTTTAAATAAGAGAATCTTAAGTCCACATTTATTATTTCAAACCAAACCGCATAATCTCTCGTAACATTTTCCACATTTGGGAAACGCTTTATCCGAGCTGGAATCAAAAGCACCCCCTCCCCTGCAGACTGGAGGTACCCCACGTCCAGCTGGGAGTGTGTGAGGTCTGTCTGGAGACAGGCTGGCTGGTCAGACCCTGCTGGACTACCCACCTCCTTCAGAAAGGTCTTCTGGGTCTCCTCGTCACAGCGAATCAGCTCCTTCATCACCATCACCTCTCCTGTGGCCTTGTGGGTCACCTGGAGGAGAACAGGGAGAGGACCAGAGCTCAGCTGAGGGTGTGTGTGTGTGTGTGTGTGTGTGTGTGTGTGTGTGTGTGTGTGTCTGCCTGGCTGGGGGTTGAACTGAGATCCGGGTCAGAAACATTCTGCTTTGGTGGGTCTGCTGTCCAGGAGCAGGTCTGGGTGAGCTAGCAGTGTGTGAGACACAGACCGACAGGTCGCTGTGTGTGTGTGTGTGTGTGTGTGTGAGCTGACCTTGATGGCCTGGCCGAAGAAGCCCTTCCCCAGCACCTCTCCGTGGATGAGGTCACAGGGGCGGAAGATCCGATGGGAGCAGCTGCTGGATGAGCGGAGCGACTCGGAGCGCCCAATGTCCCGCGACAGGAAGGGGTGTGCCCTGGGGGAGGTGGGGCCCGGGGACTTACAGATGCTGTTGCTGCGTCTGCAAACCAGAGGAGGAAGTGACATCAGGCGGGCAGGAAGCCACACACACACACACACGACAGCACAGGAAGTAGACCGTTTTTCCCCCTCCTCGTATCTGGAAGGCGGGGCCTGCTGTGATTGGCTGATGGTGCCGTACCTCAGAGAGCGTCTCTTCAGAGAGCTGTCGTCCACCACGTCCGCCCGCTCCAGGACGCCGTCCGGCGGAGAGGACAGGCGCATGCGCGAGGTGGCGGGCACGCCCAGACGGTTGTGGGAGGAGCCTAGCCTGAGCTGGTCCAATCGCTGCCGGACGGGGTCGTACTCGATCAGCAGCTGCAGCGTCTGACTGGTCCGATGGATGAGGTCATCCACCTGCGTAGAACCAATCAGAAATCAGCTCAAACTGTCACACTTTTTTTTGGGAGCGCCCTTGAAAAGAAAAAAAAAACAACAACAGGACCAGGGATTGGAATAACATGGAGATAGGCAGGACTCCAATAACAACAGGTTCATGACAACCCTGAACTGGCTAGTTCCACAACATAAATCTAGCTTGCTGAACTGTGATTGGAAAGCAGCTTGAGGGTAAACAGGAAGGTTAAAGCTGACTTGTGAATGAATGCTCCGCTGGAATGCACGCCTCAGTGTTTAAGGTGAGACCGCGCTAGAGAGCTTCCAGATAGCGCCCTCTCCCAGCGGAGGAATGCGCTCACGACAGGAGGAACGGACGGAATGCGCCCGTCCCGTGTTCGCCCAACATTCTCGTGTATCTATGGCGATGCGACGCTCTGCGTTTGAGCACACTTGTGCAATGCTGATCAAAACACCACTGGGGAGCTCCCGCAGAGATAAGATCCGTTTCCGCGAGCGACCGGCGGCAGTCTGCAACAGGCAATTCGCCGCAGCCGCAAAGAACCCACCTCATCCTCCATCAAGTTTCCGACAGGAAGTCCATTGATCTCCAGGATCCTGTCGCCAACGTGGATGGCGTTGCGAACCTCCGGGCTGATGTGCATCCCTCTGACCCTGGAAGAGGACAGAGGTCAGAGGTCAGAGGCAGGGGGGGGACCCACGGGCGTTAAACATCAGGTTAGAGGCAGGGGTGACCCACGAGCTGTCAAAAACCAGGTCACGCAGTCAGCGATACGAACATCTGTTCCTAACATCTGCTCCCTGTCATCACGCCAACCTGTAATCACAAGTCTTACATAAGGCCGCTACACCCCCTCCCTCCCTCCCTCCACCCCCCTCCCCTCCCTCACCATCCTCCATTCACCACCCCACCCCTCCCCTGCCCCCCACTCACTCTTTGACCTGCAGGCTGGCCGTCCCAGCGCCCACGTCCCCCACCAGGGACACAGAGAACCCCCGCTGGCCGTTAGTGGCTGAGGGCATGGACAGCAGAGTGACCGTGTGTGGCAGGGACTCTGGCCCGGAGTCCGGAGAGCGCTTCTCCAACATGGGCGTTAGCACCACCTGCTTGTAGCACTTCCCACTGGGCACAGGAGAGAGGAGGGAGGGAGGATGAGAAAAAGAACAGCGATACACAATGCCTTCATGTCTCACAACCTACCCCAAATAAACATCCACATCTTAACACAAACACACATTTTTCTCAGGCGTTTACAAACCAGAAGTGACAAGTAGCAGCAACAACAAGAGCAGCAACAACAACAGCAGCAGCAGCATCTCCAGTTGGGTGTCTCACCAGTAGAGTTTGGAGCGTTCCACCAGAGCGTACGTGTCCCTGTCCTCGATCACCACCTTGCAGCTCAGACACACAAAGCACTCTGGGTGGTACTTGTACTCCCCGGCTACCTGGTGAACACACACACACACACAGAGGGTCGGTTTCCAGCTGTGTTCCTCACAGGAGCAGCGTACAGAAGCAGGGTTGAGAGTGGAGGCAGAGAGAGAAGTGTGGAGGCAGAGACGTGTGGAGGTGTTAAGCTGAGGTGTGCAGCCCTGCCCTCCGAGGGGGCGGAGCCTGTAACACCTGCTCCTGTCTGTGACCCGCGATGATGTCACCTCCCCAGCCCCGCCCCCTCACATCACTTCGGATCAGTCGGTCGAGTCAGTAGTTCACACCGTCGCTACAACACCCTCTGGGCCGTCTCACGCACACAGCCTGATCCCCCCCCCTCCTCCCCCTCGAAGGTTTCACTCCCTACAAATCACATCACACACTGCATGTCTGGCTAGCTGTCTGGAAGGCTGTTACACAACATGAGACAATTCGATACACCCACAGAATACATGTTCTCTCACAGACACTGAGAGATAAGAGACCATGTGGTGTGTTCTGGGACCACAGCTCCGGGGGGGCTGTGTGGGGGCAGGCGTAGGTGAGGTCTGGACAGTGTGGAGCTAGTCTGCACCAGCGCTAACAGCCCAGGCTCTGGAGGGGAGCCCTCGGGACTAAATAAAGACCCCGGGTGTTTCTCTATGGCTCACATTCCTCGGCGGTAAAGCCATGTTACCAGAAGATGTGCCAGAACTTGAGCTCCTCGCCAGATGTGAAGGCTGGAACGCGGCACAGAGGTGAAAACCTTCATAACACCTTTTGGTGGTTTGTGAAGTAGTGCTTTTTCCACTCTCTCTTTTCCTACCCTCCCCCGCCCCCCTTCCATGAGGCAGGTTATGAGTCAGGCCTTCGTGTGTGGTGATGTCACCCTGGCTGAGTGAGAGCTCCTTGGAGGCCGGGAGCCATCTCCGTCAGCGGGGATCCCAGCAGGGGGCTGCCTGGGGCGGCCTGGGACTGACAGGGCTGGGACACAACGCTCTCTCGCTCTCTCTCTCTCTCTCCTCCTGGGTTCACAGAACACCTGGAGCCTGTCCTTCAGCCCTCCCTTTATTGGGTTGGAGGTAAGGAGGGGGAGAGAGAGCATGAGAATGAATGAGAGAGAGAGAGAGAACAAGAGAAACAGAGAGTGAGTGACAGGAAGTGACAGGAAGTGACAGGAAGTGACAGGAAGTGACAGGAAGTGACAGAGAGTGACAGAGATATATTACTTTACATTTAGTCATTTAGAAGACGCTCTTATCCAGAGCGACTTACAGTAAGTACAGGGACATTCCCCCCGAGGCAAGTAGGGTGAAGTGCCTTGCCCAAGGACACAACGTCATTTGTGGCAGCCGGGAATCGAACTGGCAACCTTCTGATTAATAGCCCGATTTCCTAACCGCTCAGCCATCTGACCCCAGATACAGGAAGTGACAGAGAGACAGTGACAGAGAGACAGTGACAGAGAGACAGTGACAGACAGTGACAGAGAGACAGTGACAGAGAGAGAGTGACAGAGAGAGAGTGACAGAGAGAGAGTGACAGAGAGACAGTGACAGAGAGAGAGTGACAGAGAGAGAGTGACAGAGAGAGAGTGACAGAGAGAGAGTGACAGAGAGAGAGTGACAGAGAGACAGTGACAGAGAGACAGTGACAGAGAGACAGTGACAGAGAGACAGTGACAGAGAGACAGTGACAGAGAGACAGTGACAGAGACAGTGACAGAGAGACAGTGACAGAGAGAGAGTGACAGAGAGACAGTGACAGAGAGACAGTGACAGAGAGACAGTGACAGAGAGACAGTGACAGAGAGACAGTGACAGAGAGACAGTGACAGAGAGAGAGTGACAGAGAGACAGTGACAGAGTGACAGAGAGAGAGTGACAGAGAGACAGTGACAGAGAGACAGTGACAGAGAGATGAGTCATCAGGAAGGAACATTTGGGATTGACGACTGGTGTTCTCTGCAGCTCCAGACAACAATGAAACTGCAATAAAAAAAACGACCAAAAACAGCTCCTTAGAATGTAACGTGTCACTTCAGTCATCCCACTGTTCAGAACATCGCTCTGCTGAACACCATCGCTCTGCTGAACACCATCGCTCTGCTGAACACCATCGCTCTGCTGAACACCACACTAGTGCGGCTGGAGAGGAGGACAGGCCAGCTACAACTTTGCCAAAAATCCTTGGCACCCCACGTCCGGCAAAAAGGGTCCATTATGTGTTTCGCTTCACTGGCAAACTCATGTGGTCAGAGAGACCCACATTAGTCCAGGCCAGAGACAAAAGCTCCTTAGATGACAACCCCATTGTTGATTCAGTCAGCTTTTCTTACTGTGAACTTACTGGTTACGTGGCCCAGAAGTGGACAAATTAGCCTGCATTGAAAACGCAGCACTTCCAAGTCAATACATTGGCACTGCATTGCACAGTACTAACAAACCCCAAACCCACATCCAGCTCTCCTCTCCACATCCAGCCCTCCTCTCCACATCCAGCCCTCCTGTCCTCCTCCATAGCATAGCCATGAGCTCATGCTTGCAGCTTAGAAGACAAACACAGCTTTGACACGTAGGCGGTGGAGCTTACACATTCTTAACTTCCCTTAATAACAGATGCTTGATCTTCTAAAACCACCCGCTACAAACGGGATGATGCTGGAGCAGCTCTGTGGGGGGGGGGGGGGGGGGGATCTCCTGCCCCCCCACCAAGACCTCTTTCCCCCCCCACCAAGACCTCCTGCCCTCCCACCGGGACCACCTGCCCCCCCACCAAGACCACTGCAGTTCCTAGCGCCGCTAGCCAGAGACAGGACTGCAGCGTGTCGTTAGCGCCGCTAGCCAGAGACAGGACTGCAGCGTGTCGTTAGCGCCGCTAGCCAGAGAGAGGACTGCAGCGTGTCGTTAGCGCCGCTAGCCAGAGAGAGGACTGCAGCGTGTCGTTAGCGCCGCTAGCCAGAGACAGGACTGCAGCGTGTCGTTAGCGCCGCTAGCCAGAGAGAGGACTGCAGCGTGTCGTTAGCGCCGCTAGCCAGAGACAGGACTGCAGCGTGTCGACTCACCATGGCGGGCCCGGTCATGAGCAGAGAGCAGCCCTGGCACAGCCCTCCAAACTTCTCCAAGTAGTGTTTACGACAGAACAGCTTGGCATCTCTCTCGTAGTACCAGGTGGTCAGGTGATCGCAGCACTCAGAGCACCTGGAGGGAGACGGGAGAAACAAACAGCAGAAGACTTGATCAGTCCTGAGGAGAACAAAGGAAGGCTTTCAGCAGGGAAGAGCAGCGCCTCAAGAGAGACCGCACTTCAAGGTGAGCGGGATGAGTGTGGGGTTTGATTTCAAAGGCCTGTAGACAATCTGAGAGGTATGTGGATGAAAGGGAAATTATCCAGGGACTGACCTGGTTCTCCCACTCACACTCTCTCTCTCTCTCACACACACACACACACACACACACACTCTCTCTCTCTCAGCACCTGAGAGTCTGAAACTCTCTCTTTTTACAAGCAAAGTCACAGAGGGCTTCACATGTGCCCACAGAACAGCACCTAAACCAGCCTAAACCCTCACAGAACATTCCAGACCCTTTAATGTGTTCCAGTTGTTGGAGGGACAGGAGACTAGACCACCTCTTAGACAGGAACCTTGACGACCAGCTACAACGTTAAGGGGGATCAGGGGGATTTAAAAAAAAAATTTAGTTCACAAGCAAAGCTAGGGTCCAAGGATCGGTCGGGGGGGACAGCAGCGTTGACATATTTAACAGCAGTAACTTAATCGTCATTTTGGGAAGATGACCCAAACTCCTCGTAAAAAGCGGCATTTTGTGAGAACTAACGTAACTGCTAGAGCAGCTAGCTACTGGAAGTTGTTGACCTGCTTGTGCAATATGCGGAGTGATGCGTGCATAGTGGGCGCATGCACGTTAATGCGGAAGTGTCAGTTGGGCTACCATCAACGTGCCAAGCGTAACGATCGGTCTTGATGAATTAAAGGCAAAATGTAGTTTTAAAATGTGTACGAACTTTAATAACCATTTACCAATCATATATATATATTTCGATATTTATTCATATTTTAGTTTTCATTGGTTTGACGGCCAACCTGCATTACCCTTGCGGCTGTTCTAGCACCAGCAGGTTCTGAGAGTTCAACTGCAGGTTCCAAGAGGCAGGGGCAGGGTCAGCCCCAGGACTTGGCAGTGTGGCTAATCCTAGTTTAGCAGCTTTAAGACTCAAAAAACCCAATCCTGGAAAATAAGCTCTCTAATAAAAGTTGAGAAATGTATATTATATGAGAACTTATATTCTATTATTTAACAGCATGCTGTTTCACAATGTGTATATATATATATATATAGATCTGGGAGGAAAACCCGCCCAGTGCTGAAAGGACGTCCAGATAAGGATCCCATTAGCGAGGGAAGCTGCGGAGGCAACAGCGAACGGTGCCCTCCCATTGGCCAGACATGGACGGTGCCCTCCATTGGCCAGACATGGACGGTGCCCTCCCATTGGCCAGACATGGACGGTGCCCTCCCATTGGCCAGACATGGACGGTGCCCTCCCATTGGTCAGACATGGACTGTGCCCTCCCATTGGCCAGACATGGACATCCGCTAAATTAGAGGCTTTTGTCCGGCGGATCACACACTCTGGCTAGAACGCAAGATTTACTGTGAGCCAAGAAGGAACGCTGTTTAAATGGCATGTTAGAACAACACCGACCCAGAGGACAAGCCCAGGCTACTGCATCTCACCCACACACACACAGAGAAAGGTACACACCCACAGGCCTACACAGACCAACACAGACCAACACAGACACGTATGACTGTGTGAGAGAAAGGCCTGAAGAGAGCCCTACACAGCCCTAGGACACAGTGTGTCCTCTGTCCCTACTGAGACACAGTGTGTCCTCTGTCCCTACTGAGACACAGTGTGTCCTCTGTCCCTACTGAGACACAGTGTGTCCTCTGTCCCTACTGAGACACAGTGTGTCCTCTGTCCCTACTGAGACACAGTGTGTCCTCTGTCCCTACTGAGACACAGTGTGTCCTCTGTCCCTACTGAGACACAGTGTGTCCTCTGTCCCTACTGAGACACAGTGTGTCCTCTGTCCCTACTGAGACACAGTGTGTCCTCTGTCCCTACTGAGACACAGTGTGTCCTCTGTCCCTACTGAGACACAGTGTGTCCTCTGTCCCTACTGAGACACCGTGTGTCCTCTGTCACACCCAAACAGCCCTGGTGTGGACTGATAACTGCAGCTCACGCAGAAACGTGGCCCTGAAATCGGGATCCAAAACAAACAGCATGTGGCCTCTGCTTGTAACCAACACCTGAGAAACCCTCCAGTCAGCTGCAGACCAGACTGGGAACACTCATCTGCTGAGAAGAGAGAGAGCGAAGAACATGAGGGAAGACATGTCATTAGAAAGAGAGAGAGAGAATGAGAGAGAGAGAGAGAGAGAGAGAGAGAGAGAGAGAGAGTAAAGAACAACTGGTTGTTAAAAACAATGAACTAACCTGTCTACACAAACACACCAGTGGGTAAACATTACTCATTTCCTCAGATCCAGATTAGTTGAGGAATTCCAACTTGAATCCTTTGTGTGGACTGTTCTCGACACAGAGGCAGTGCCTCCTACACAGAGGCAGTGCCTCCTACACAGAGGCAGTGCCTCCTACACAGAGGCAGTGCCTCCTACACAGAGGCAGTGCCTCCTACACACACCCTGGCACAGGGACGGAGTATGTCTCTCTCTGGACCTTTATCTCAAGGTGTGTGTCTGGTTCTCAAATGTTCATTAATTCTATAAGGAATACTACATTTCAAGATTGCTTGTCCTTTGTGTCGTGTAGTACACCTACGGGTACTTAAGTATGATACGTGTAGTAATTATGGAAGTAGTTAGTATTAAGTGTTAACTGCAAGCAAATTTATACAGTGCCAAAAGTTTCAAAGTGCCATTGGAGAAAAACCAAGCTATAAATACATGTAGGTTGTTTATTTTTGTGAATGTTCCGTTTGTGAAACTATCTGCATTTGCGAACATCAATAGGTTACTGTCTGCTACACAGTGTGTGGATGTAATGAAGGCATGGCAGCAGGGGGAACTCACATTCCTCGCCTGATTAGATTGGGTGAAGTCAGGGGGTTGATCACTACTGCAGGTGCACACGAGATCCAAACATTCAAGACCAAAGCCACAGCAGGGTGACCTCAATAAACGCACACACAGCGCCCCAAAGGGACACAGAATGAAGATCAGCAACAACACATTCAGATGACGTCATCGGCGAGGACCGCTAAGTAGGAAAACAACATCACAGCGTGAGCTAGAAAAGGGTGAGATCTTCTGATACGCGACGATCGTTCGAGACAAGCCGCCAAACTACTCTAGATTTCCCCCCGGAGGAGAAAGTTGACTGCAGACTGCGGGGCTGTGAATCGCCGTCTGGGAATGCTGCAGCAGGCTGCACGCGCTGCTGTCTGGAGTCTACCTTCAGGTCTCTCAGCCCACCAGCGGCTTTACTGGAACACAGATGACGTCACCCTTCAACCATGCGTAACTTGGAGAAGGTGGAGGAAGGGATGGAGGGCTGGATTATAGACAATGGCCCAAGACGGCAGGGGGTTGGGGGGTGGAGATTGGGGTTAAAAAAAATTGGAACAAGGAGTCCGTTCGTTTCTTTAAAGTGAAACAATGACCCTCCCCCCCCTCCCCCCCATCCCGTTTTGGAGCGGGAAAAGGAATTTTCACTCCGTGACCAAAAAAACGAACACGGAAACCAGACCTGGGTGAGAGGAGAGAGGGTCTGGTCTGGGATTACAGCAGGAGTGTCTCTCGCCCATGTCAGGGATTAAGGCTGGTTCTGGACCAGGGGGTCTGAACGCAGACAGCTGGACTCCTGCTCAGCTGGCTGGGCGACAGGACAGAAGTCTGGAACACCACCCTGGTGAGCAGCGGACGCTAAACTCACCCTAGTGTACAGCGGACGCTGCACCCAAAGGGTTTATGTGACAGAAGTTGAGTGAGTTGCTTTCAGTCACGCATGAGGCAGGGGAAGAGACTAAGGAAGAGGAGGAGGAAGAGGAAGAGGAGGAGGAAAATAGGGCAAGTTACACAGCTGCATCAAGGACTTGGCATGTGAACTGTTGAAGTGCAGCTCAACTTTATAAACGCCAATTACAGACAGAAAGAGAGAAAAAAGAAAGAAAAAAGAAACCAAATCCTAGGTTATGCAAGGACATTTTGCTGCTAAAAAGCTCTGCGTGAAATATAAGCTCTTGAGCTCATTTCAGCAGAGAAAAGATGGATGACCCATAAAGTCCCCTGTATTTAAATTCAGACGTTCTCAGAAATGCCTGATACAGCAGAGCTCGATCCCAGCCAGTCACCAAAGACTTCTCCCTCGCCCAGCTAATAAAGCACTCAGGAAGGATCAGACACTCAGGAAGGATCAGACACTCAGGAAGGGTCAGACACACACAGCCTCTCACTAGTGACTGCCTCTCAATCTAAGATTCCCCTAACTTAAAAACCCTGCATTGCACTTGTTTATCTGTCACAATCATGGCGAAAGTGTGTGTGTGGGTGTGTGTGAGCAATCCAACTCGTCCTGTTGACATGTGTTCACTTCAGGTTAACAGGTACGGACACTGGGGCCGGGCACTGAGAATACCACAGAGTTAATATCACGATCCTTCCAGACAATGATTAAGCCCAGGGGCAAACAGAGACTATCAGGAGCAAAGTCCCCCCGGGGGTTTCACCCACAGAAAGAGGTTCGACATTCCAAACCTGACTTCCTGATCCTAAACGAATACTGTGTGACTGATTTCTGATCTCAACCCAACTGAACAACGAACCATCTAGCCTACACCGACACACTCTGTACCGCACCACACTGGGCCGTATCTGGGCATCATCCTCATCTCTGGAACCTGCAGAATGTGGATAAAGAATGTTGAGCATGCAGGAAGCTATAGTTTGGTTGAGACACCGCACTAGAACCACCCAGCCATCACGTTAGCAACATTCCACTAGTAGAATATTCTAAGAATACACACTAAAAGCTTTGTAGCTCAGAATAGCATACCTGTTGACCACACAATGCCTTGTTTAAATGCTGCAAATTCACTAACAGAACAATCCATTGTCTCTCTGATGACATCAAAACATTTCCTGACGCTAAAATAACCCTTAAAAGTATGTATTTTTGTCAGATAAACAAATAGGTAGGTATTTTTGTACCATCATGGAAACAATACGAGATGTACACCTAGCACTGAAAGTCTAGATGAAGGAGACTTACTGAAAGCAGGAGTTGTGCCAAGTATCTTGGAAAACTGTAACATGAAACGAATCTAGAATTTTTCCTCCACAACCAACACAGTGGCGTTCTTCAGAACCTGTGGATGAATAGGAAAGTGGATCAGCGTTCCCATCGATGCGTTACAACATAAACACAGTTTAATAGCAAGCTTAACACTAGGCTAATCGTGCAGGGCATGTAGGGTTTATTTTGTGATGATGTACTCTCTGATGCATCCAAGGTCCACTACAAGGTGGCATTAAATTATAAATTTCAGCGCATTTTTTCTCGGTTTGAAATATGTACTAAGTAGAATGAATGGCTTCGTTCGGTTCAAGTGTGTACTATTAAGACGCCACTCACTACACTTCTGCGGATGAGTGCAGCACTTGGGAAGATTTACTAATGTGTCGTGTTTAGATACTCTGTCAAATTCCTTGGCGTTTGGCAAGTCCATAACAATTTCAGGAGATAGTCGGACCTAACAAAACAAAGACCGATGCCACTCTAAAGCATACGACAGACTAACTCTCCCACAATTTTATCATGTTATCAAATAATGGGCAAGTAAGACACTTGACAGAAGAGAAAGTCTGATTGCTCACCCTCCAGTTCCTCCATGAAGATAATTGCAGAGTAGGCTACGTCGTCGATGTTTTTTATTTATTTTACTAAGTTCGCATGCTGATGCGGAATGACGAGTTATATTCAGAGTATTTCATTCCACTCCGCCTCCATCCAAAGTTAAGAAATTCCACTTCTGGACCAAGTAAAATGAGCTAGTTTCATGAGAAGGAAAAATCTCAACTTTTTAGAATTGAGCTTCTTGTTGGTTGAATAACTGACGTCATGCTCTAGAAATTCCTGTACGGAGACCGGAAGGGAACATACAGCAACACCTGGAACAGGAGAAAAGCATTGAAGAGACACCAAAATGCACCGAAACCGCAGCACCATCTGCTGACTGAAATGAGAGACTACATATGAAGCAAAAACAAGGGGCGGATACACGTGAAGAAATCTTGGATAAATAATAACGCTTTTATCCATAGTGACGTACAACTCTTGATCTGTAGTCAAATGCTCTACCACTGAGCGACTGTCATGAATCCAGATAACTCATCAGCATCAACGGAGATAATCTGTCGGATTTTTTGAAAGAACTCTTCACTCAGCGCTACATGTTTTCACTCATCAGTGCGAAACTGCTGGTTGCGAGTGACACTCTTCACCACTAGAGGGCAGGCTTAGTGTGAGTAGTTGCCGCCTAGAAGTTGCAAACCAGACAAAAACATACCCATAACCTATTGTGGTCAATTAACATCAAAAAGTATAAAACCGGATGTAAGTTTAAAATAAACACTTGGGAGAGAAATAACTTTTTTAATGAAGGTTTTTCGACAGCATTGCTTTGGGTTTAGATAGGCTACACTGTAGATACAAACTCCAAAATTATTATATATTTAAAGTGATTTAAAATTAGTAGAGAACAAAATATCAGTTAAATTGCTGTCCTTTTTTTTTTTTTTTGTAGTGCGCACTCTTTGCTTACGTCCGTGTATAAACATGTATGTACCCTGTAGCCAACATTTTGATTTTATGAAAATGTAAAATGTCACAAATCAAAAGTGCTTTTCTGTCCAGACATGAAACACTGCGCACCGTGGCTTTTGCACACTTATTAAGAAATTGTCCGTTATTTTGAGCTTTTTGAGCTACGATTTCAAGTTGTGCGCCAAATGTCTCGCAGTCTGACGTTCATTATCAAAAGAGGGGAAGGGAGTCACTTTTGTGGGCAATTGGTTTACAGTAGTGGCAGCCTACTACGACACGGGGGGCGGGTTACGGCAAAAAATTGTGTAAGGCTGGATCGCTGACTACATAAGCACCGCTACATAAGCAGGTAGTATGACATTTGCAGGACACCGTGTCGAGGAGATCAGGGACTCAGGGAATTGTATTGGAAGCGGGTTGGCACTATCTTAACTGGGTAGAGAAAACGCAACCGCTGTCACGGGGATACTTTTTATTCATAGCTGTGTAAATTAGGCTATGTAAAACGTAGGCCTATATAGATTTGTAAAATATATTTTTTGGGGGGGGGGCTAGCATTGGGTTATAATTTCGTAGACCGGTGCGGAAGCGGTACAATTTATAGGTTAGCGATAAAGACCATCCTTTGTGCAATTAAACTAAAGTATTTGGGCTCCTCGTGAATGATCTGTATTTGTTCTTGTGTGTGTTTTATGAGATTTGACCGTACGTTTACATAATATAGGTAAATTTAACAGTTTTCGGCTTAAATAGCCATTTCTAGAAAGCCATTTGAAATGGGGATAGGAGCCGAAAATTCGTCTTTGACCACTAAACTGCCCAGTCACCACGGGGGATTCCAGGGTGGCACCGATATCGCGATAAAAGCCCCCTCAAATGTCGAAGTAATGATACCTGAGAAAGCGGAGAACGTCCCCGCAGAAAGAGGTGTTTGGAGTCGGCGACTTGAGTTCGTCCTTGCTTCCGTGGGTTACGCAGTTGGACTTGGGAACGTATGGCGGTTCCCGTACCTGTGCTACAGGAGTGGTGGAGGTAAGCACGTGCTTTGTCTGGTTGGCCTTTTAACTTCTCAACTAGCTACACATTGTTCAGTGCCTAAGCGCAATATGCATAACTGTGACTAAAGTGCTTTTTTTCTACCTGTCTCTTCCATACATTCTTGTTTTCTTTTAATTTACAGCTGCCCCTAAGAACTGTCATGTGGCAATAGCCTGAGTGTATGTCCACACGAATGCGTCCTTGTGAAACAATGATCTTACTGACTTATTAATTGAAAGAGTTACTTCGGGCCTAGCCTATTTAAAGCTTGGAACTTCATCTCTTGCTTTACACTATAAACCCTGTTTGCCATACAAATGACAAGGTTAAGGATGAACATTAAGACAGGGTCTGAAAATCCCGAGGGCCGTTGGCCTCACGAGCTTCCTCTTCATGGAGCACAGTTCCTTGTCTCTCTCACCCCGTGACTGAACTCAGAACACTGTAGAGTAGCTACAGTAGGTTGATTTATAATTGATGTAGTTTCTCCTTACGTCTGTATGTTATGATACAGGAATGCCTCAGATCATGTCATCCTTGTTCTCAGTTATTCTAATTTTTGTGGTTATGTATGTCATAGCGTAGCATTGTCATATTGTGCCACACATTCAATAACCCAGCTCAGGACACCAAGTCTGTGCTCAATGACTCACCAATAAGTAGTGAATATTTCTCTGCCTATTTTGTAAGTGGCTGAAAAAACTGCCTAATCATCATGACTGTCCTAACTGTCACCCAGTCTCCAAGACATATGTCTTGGAGACTGGGTGTTAGCCAGTTGACCAGGTTTTTGAAGTCAGTTGAATTTGAAAATGTAAAACGTGTGAATGTAAAACTGCAATGTAAAAAAAAAAAAAAAAAAAGTAAATAAAAAAATATATCTAAAGTGTTTAACATCTCTGAGCAACAAAAAAAAATATTTTTATGCTTTTACTTATAGCAAGCAACAGGAGTTGTAGTGATAGTAAAGTTGCTTATAGACAGCCGTTTATGACTGTTTAGTTGATGTGTGTAGTGTACAGTACCCTCAGATTTATAGCCAGGCTGCAACCTGAGCTTAGACTGTTTGAAGAAACGGTATCTAAGGAGAGGGTGTGGCCTCATTGTTCTGTAGACCTGAATGGAAAACGACTACCGATGGTAGTTCCTCCTTATCCAGTATTTCCCCTACCATTATATTAGGGGGGTGCCCCGTCCCCCCAACGGCACCCCCCGCCCCCCCTGGAAGGTCAAGTTAATAAATAAAAAATAAAAAATATTTGTTATATATATATATATATATATAGTGCCTGATCACAAAATAAATCATTTAAGGTTACCTTTCCTATAAAACAGGTCTATAGCTTGCTCTTTTATTAAACAAACTACATGGCCTTATGTTATTTATCTTATTTACACAACGGTATGTCATTTCTGTCTACATGGTCGGGCTGATTATCTGGGCTGATACTGATTATCTGAATGTCTGACTTAAACCAGGTCAACAAGGGGTAATCTGTAACTGAGTAATCGGTAATATGAATAAAGCAATCATATTGCTTTAATCATTAAATCAAAGAAGAAAAAAGGTGCTGAAAGTTGAACGTGGATTCACACTAATCTGTGTTTGTTGTTGCAGGGGCCTTCCTTGTCCCCTACCTGACCATGCTGCTTCTCTGTGGCATCCCCCTACTTTTCCTGGAGTTTGCCCTGGGTCAGTACACACGCCTGGGACCTGTACTGGCCTTTTCCAAAGTCTGTCCTTTGTTGAAAGGTGAGTGACCTAATCCGGGCTTCTAACACCTCAAACACAAAGACAGAAAGATAGAAAAGAGGATTGATGATTTGATCTCTAATCTGTTTTTAATTTATTTATGTGTTTGGAGTATTCGGGGGAACAGTCCAGCAAATAGGCAATGATGCCTTGCTATCTGAATGTAATACTGTATCTAGGAGTCAATGATACAGCATGAAACCACAAGGTTGTCCTAAAACTGCAGTCTTGTCAGATGACGGTATGCACCATACTCTGACTAAACATTTTCTACACATTTGTAACCTGTGATGGAATCCTGAGGTGGGATCCAGCCCCTTAACTTTATGATCTTGTTCTGAAGACATCCAGCATGGACTGAATGTGTTCAGATAGTAAAAGATCCAAAAGTTATCAATTAGACCCCACCTTATTAATGAAAAGAGTTTACCCATAGTCACTTCACCAGATACATCCATAATTTTAAACACAAGACATGTTGTTGAAATTATATATGAAACTACACTCCTATGTTAAACAAGTATTATAAAGGTGATGACACACACAACATACTTCACCCCTTTCCTTCATCATACTTTATTTACAAAAGGTTATATATGGTTATATACACATCTATTATTTTCTTGTCTTTGTGTCGCAAGGTGCCTACGTACTGTACAAACAGGATTAAGTATTGTTGAACATCTATAGCATACAGGAACTTTGACGTGGAAAGGATCATCACCATATTCGTCATTTTCTTTTGGTACACTGTGAAAACAAACTTTCAAAGCATTTATCAAGCAACCTCCATTTTGGTCTTTCTACATAGATCTTTTCCAAAACCCTTCAAATGAATGACACTCAATGGCCATTTCACAAACTACAATTACAGTAGTTTTATATTATAAGACATTATATATCATATATTGGCACAATTATCCTTAGAAACCTGTATTGTACACCTTTCATAACCATCTATTTCAGATAAGGTAATGAGAAAATGTATTAATAAACACAATTGTAAAAACAATGTTATCCAGTCCCACATGATTAATCATTTTTCAGTGCAAATAGTTCACTCTACTTTACAAACATTGCCAGCTGTACTCAACAAATATAGCTCAAAGATTACTAGGTCAGAAAGTACATAGAGTAAAACAGTAAGCTGTTTTAAATTCAGATTAGTTAACAAGTGGTCTGATCACACATTGTATAGTGTGGTTATCGAGAGGCCATTTTAAGATGTAGTATTTAACAATACAATCACACTATCCTTTTGTTGACTTTGTTGCTTGTCTAGCTAAACAATACCTAGTAGTATTGACACGATTAGGGTGAGAAATCACATCTTCTCTGTCATAATCATGAAATGTAACAAAGAAATATGTAAAAGGAATCTGTTCCAAACCAGCCTCACATGTGGGTTATCACACATACACATCCAAGAAAAGTAAGTACTTTTATGTTTGAAAAAATATCAGTTTCTTAAAATCTGACCTGACAATACAAGGAATGGTAGCTAGAGCATGCTGGGGTTAGGCTTATAGAAAGCTTTATTAATTATTTAATACATTTTAATTTCATAGACAGAAGTGTGTGTGGTCGTCTACAAACAATGCACACATGTAGCCAATCAGAATCTAGTATTTAACCAAGCCATGGTACATGTAGAAACACCGGTGAGAGTCTGAGGTTGGTGAATTGATAACAATATGTCAGCCCTGTTTTCTTGTTGTGGTTGAATAAACTTCTTCAACTGTTTTCTCTAACTGTACAGTTCTTTCTTTTATACATTGTGTCTTCTAATCTCTCTCATATAGCACTCATTTGTCATTTTGCTGGACTGTGTTTAATGGTGGACACATTATGGTGATGTTTATTCAATCTGACTGCAGTGCATTAACTGTCATTATTGTGAAATAAAACATTTGTAAAAACAAATCAAAATGTATTTCAAATCTGCTGATGGCTGAGACCTTGTATTGCGGGACAGTCTCTTTAAGTCAACTGATCAAATTTTCCAAATTTAGTCTCTGGACAATGTTAAATTCCAGATATCAGTGAACAGCTACAGTATCTAGCTTGATGAGAATTGTCTGTGAAATTTGTAATATTTGAGGAATTTATGCAAACATAGATTAACATAGTCAACAGCCGGGTTAGCTGCAGAGCAGAAGTCACATGTTGATAGTACTGGGCAGTGTTTACCCAATGACATCATTCAGCCCCTTTTAAGTTGTCAAATTAGTTATCTAATCTACCTTTATTAACATTGCGTTGATAATTTACCTTGAAGTAGTCGTTTATGACGAATGAGTAAATCCTCAGCAGTAAACAAGCGCACAGCCATCAGCAGTAACCGCCTCTTGGGTTTGAATTTCAACGGCATTCTATCACCTGTTCTAACGACAGACCTTTTCTCCATAGTTTTTTTTTTATCTCCTGAAAGACAGAGATAGTCTACCCGGTCAAAACTTACGAGTTCGTCTCTTGATATATCGCTCATTTCAGCCTGGTTAAGGCTCTGTGCAATGCGAGGTGCATACCCAGGTAGTTCTTTCTGCATATTCTTCTGAATGATATTACTGTGACACATGGTAGCTGTGATCCTTATATGGTCAGTTATTCAAATGTACATAAACATCTTCACTGCTGTTCTGCAGTGTGCCCACTTCTAACATCCCTGTAGAAAAAAACTGTCACCTGTGTTTAGCATTTACATCCCTGGACTGTGTTTTGACCTATTTCAAACCTTCTCAGTAATGCACACACACAGTTGCATGCACTACAGTTGACTAAAACCATCATTTCTTGTGTATGTTTTGGCAGATTGTTTTTTTCCCACCTTTTTGTGGGATCACACGCTCACATGAGGCCAGGATGGGGAGGATTACGAGGGTGCGAGGGGGTATTAAGTCAGCTCCGTTGTGACTTAGTGATGGCTGGTTCTTAACTGTTCACATGATGAGTTTACAAACGACAAAGAATGCGTCTGGTTCCCGGCCCGGCTTGTTATTGAGCACGGCAGAGGCAACAGGACCTGACAGGGAGAGAACGCCCAACTCCAGAACGCCACTCTGCGTGTGTCTCTGTGGAGCCAATGGGCTGGAACACCAGCCTAATTGCATGTATAGGGCCAAACACCCAGCCCAGGGAGGACAAAGGCAGCAGGGCTTTGCGTGAGCCCAGGTTGAGGTTGCAGCTGATCCCCTGGGCTCAGGGCGTGCAGATGAGATCGGACCAACGCGGCCGGGTCCAGAGGGGCTCATCCCCCGTTCTGACAGCCGTTCCGGAACAGTGGGTCGACCCGGGCGCACAACATTCCGTTGATTCCGATGCCAGAAACACCCCCATAATATTTTGATGAGTTTTGATGGATGGTGGAACCTGAGTGGTTTGCCTAGTTGGGCTCTACTCACGCAGTAGACTGCACTCAACAGCATCTAGGATGTTTTAAACCTGCTGTCAACTGAAAATGTCAATTAAAAAAACCTATAAACCTATAACACATAACTACATTAGACTCTCTGTTTTGAACACTTAATGAATGAAAAGTTTCTCACATGAACATTTTGTGTCACACACAGTTTGAATCTCTTCAAGATTCCCCCCTCCCCTCCCAATCTTTTTTCTCCAAGTTAGAAACTAGCGGCTCACATTTCCCTCTGCCCCTCGCTGTCTTCGCCTGCCTCTCGGCTTCGCTTAGAACGACAGTCGCTTCTGTTTATTTCACTACGGACGAAAATCCCAAGATTTTTGACTTGAGCCTGTAATTAACTGGAAGGTCTCTGTTTGTTTTGTTTTTATTTCTTTTTTTTGCGTTTCAAAATGTTTTTGTTTCACTGAGGCAGCAGGCCCATGTCCAAACCTACCATAGTGGATCATGACTTTATTACCCAGACATGTAACATAATGCTCTATAAACAAGAGACGCCTGCTTGGACTTCTTGTAAACATACAGTAGAAGAATCCTCAGTAGGAACTTCCAGAAGTTTCTGGAACTTCCTTCACCCTATATATTTTACTATCTAGAAGTGGTTCCATGTGGAATCTTTATGAGCAGGCTCCTTCATGGTTCCGTTAACGAGGGTGCAGACGACACTAATACAGTAACACCTGAGAACTGTCCACAGAGCCCAAATCCTCAGTCCTTCTTGTCACCAACAACTCTCTCATCCTGGGTTCTCACTTTCAAACTGACCTACGGTAAGTCAGCAGCGAGGTAAACAAACCCCCCAAAAAAAGAACCAAAAAACCCCCCCCCCCCGAAATGAATACTTCTTCCACAGCATGAAGGGAGGGGTTCTCCAACATGGTGATTTACACCGCCCTGCGTTCACAGCTCCACCCACATGAAGGAGGTGCACATATAACAGACACCAGAGGAGGAGACCAGTGTTGTAGCTAACGCCACAGTAGGGAGGTGTCTGATTGGCTGTCCTTTGCCCCTCCCCCCCCCAGGTGTGGGCGTGGCTACAGTGGTCATCTCCTTCGTGCTGTCCACCTACTACAACGTGCTCATGAGTTGGGCCCTCTACTACTTCTTCAACTCCTTTGGGGCCTCGCTTCCATGGCAATCCTGTAACAACACCTGGAATGCAGTTGACAACTGTTCAACCGGTTTCCCTGGTAATGCCACGCACCTGAAGTCTGCCAGCCAGCAGTACTTTGAGTGAGTAGAGTTAATACGTGTTCAGAGAAGACGTGTTTCTGTGGCTTGTTGTGAACTCCCACGGCGTAAATAATGTGGAGAAAAGTCAAACTCAATCAAAGCTGAGCTTTGGAAGGATGCATGGACGACAGCTCTGACGTGTGTGTGTGTCGTGTGTGTCTGTCGTGTGTGTGTGTCTGCCTGTCGTGTGTATGTGTGTCTGTCTGTCGTGTGTGTGTCTGTCTGTCGTGTGTGTGTGTGTGTGTCTGTTGTGTGTGTGTGTGTCTGTCGTGTGTGTGTGTGTGTCTGTCGTGTGTGTGTGTCTGTCTGTCGTGTGTATGTGTGTCTGTCTGTCTGTCGTGTGTATGTGTGTGTGTCTGTTGTGTGTGTGTGTCTGTTGTCGTGTGTGTGTCTGTCTGTCGTGTGTATGTGTGTGTGTCTGTCGTGTGTGTGTGTTGTTCTTAACCCCGCAGTCACAAGCTCCTGGAGATAACCGGTGGCATTGAGCAGGCGGGGGGCTGTCCGCTGGGAGCTCTTCGGTCTCCTCCTCCTCGCCTGGGTCATCGTCTACCTCTGCATCTTCAAAGGGGTCAAATCCACCGGCAAGGTCAGAGGTCATTCTCTCACCGAGAGAATGCAGCTGCCCCACAGGCCCTAGGAGCTGGCACTGAATGTGTGCGGCTGTTTGGAAGAAAAACTGCGGTTTGATAACTTGTAGAAGCAGGGGGATTCTAGGCTCCATGTGGATTGATCCCAGCGTGGGATTTGTTACCTGTTATCCCATCGCCCCAAGGCCTCGTGTTACCTCAGGAATGTCAGCAAAGCCCAGATCTGAGTCTTGTAAAATGAAAAAAAAACAGCGAGATGTCCAATACCACAGCATGCAGGAAAGAAAAGTCCTTCTTCCACAGACCCACACAGTATGAGATGCTGTTTTCTTACTGTGATTGAGACCGAAAAACTGGTTCACGCTTACGTTCACCTAGAGAAGGCACTAAACCAGGGCAGAGTTAACCTTTTGGCAGTTTGTTTCTCCGCCACGAAAGGTCAAGTAGTTTCCTTACTTCTGGCAGGTCGTGTACTTCACTGCCACGTTCCCGTACTTCATCCTGTTCGCTCTGCTGATCAACAACGTCCAGCTGCCCGGAGCCAAGGACGGCATCCTCTTCTTCCTGATGCCCAGGTGGGGCAAGTTGCTGGAGGTTCAGGTGAGGAAGATGAAAGAAAGTACACCCTAGATGACAGCTTCTCTCAGCCCTGGCCCTCGGGGACCTCTATCCTGCATGTTCTAGATGTTTCCCTCTTCCAACACACCTGGTTCAGATGAACGGGTCGTTACCAGGCTTCTGCTGAGCTTCATAACGACCCGTTCGTCTGAATCAGGTGTGTTGGAGCAGGGAAACATCTAAAACATCCAGGACAGTGGGCCCTGAGGACCAGGGTTGAGAAAGCCTGGCTTAAAACATAATTTGAAGTCTTAAAAGGTCATTTTTTCTTTCCATACATGTCATTCTGTGGTTAGCTGTTAGCACCTCAGGATCGCTGATTGGCTTGGTGTTGCAGGTGTGGGTCAATGCTGCAGCCCAGGTGTTCAACTCTATAGGAATAGGGTTTGGGACCATGGTCTCCATGGCCAGTTACAACAAGTTCAACAACAACATCCTCCGGTTAGTTACCAAAGCCTCTGCTCACTATCAGATCCCAGACTCCTTTATGTATAATCCAACACCTCACACACCTTCAACGTCACGTGAGCACTTTGCATGACTAAGCCATCATCTACATGTCATTTAGCAGACGCCCTAATCCAGAGCGACATTTAAACGCCAGATAACTGATGTAATTACAGGAAGAATGTGTTATAGACCGACAAAGCTCAGAAGTAAACACTCCCACAAGTAGAAAAGGGACCAATCGAAATCCCAGGGATGATGGTTCCCACACAAGTGCTTGGTTACATCCCCGAAGCAACCAATCATGTCATTCCAGTTCCTGTGGAACCCCTGGAACTGAGGACAGTGTTGCTAAGATGTGGTTACTCTGCAGTGTGGCTAGTACACACAGCCATTTCTTTGACTCTGACCATATTTGATATTTGACTCTATATGTCCTATTTATGCATCGCTTTGCATGTAAGCGTTTGCAAAACAAAACAAATTCTAATGTGTTGCTGTGCTCTCCTTGCAGGGACACGTTGATTGTCTCTCTAGCAAACTCGGCCACCAGCATCCTGGCAGGTTTTGTGATATTCTCGGCCATCGGCTACATGGCTCACATCCATAACCTCCCAGTGGACAACATCGCCACGGACGGTGAGAGCTTCCTGCTGCAGAACGATCGCTTTGACCGCAGCCGTTTGTTTGACTGAAATCATATCTCCACATCCACTGTTGGGGTTTTTTTGTTTTGTGTGTGTGTGTGTGACGTGAGCACCAAGGTTCGGATGAATCGTTTCTCCTTGATTCCATACCGACCCACATTAGTCTAGAGCTCGGATTGGATCTTTAGTCGAGTCGTTTCTTTTAGCTTTTGGCCTTTTCCACCTGCATCATCTGTTCCCCTCCCTGAGAACGAAAACAAGCAGTTCACAGCTCTCAGAGAGATTCCTTCAGAGGATGGAGAAAGGTGGAGTCTGAAGGTGTGTCCAGAAACTCGTATTTATCCTCTGCCACAGGCAGCCAGGTCTGTAGGTTCTGTGGGCGCCCCACCTGGAGCGCGGTGTGAGGTGACACAACAACAACATCAGTCTGTGTCACTGTGGGTCACGTCAGGGCAACTCTGGGGTTGTTTGGGGATTGTAACCGGGCCAAAGCACACACACGTGTGAGTCAGTACCTTACATTTGTGGTGGTTTCTCTCTCACTCTGTCCGTCTCTGCCTCTCTCTCACTCTTTCTCACTCTCTCTGTCTCTCACTCACTCTTTCTCACTCTCTCTGTCTCCTACTCTCTCTCATTCAAAAACCAATGCCTTGTGCCTCGTTACTGTAAATACATTTCAGTTTAATTCGGCCTCTGAGGCCCCAAGTCCATGCCAAGCGACAGTGATGACGCCAGCAGGAACAGCAGGCTGGCGTCATCTGTTGCTGAGGTAGTGTGCCCCTGTAGAGGCTGGGATGTGAGCCAGCAGTGTAGGTTTCACCGTTTATTTACAGGACAGGGTCACAGCCTGGCTGGTTTACCAGTGTTTACAGACATGTTGACCCTGACTGTTCTCAGCTTCCCGTCAACAGGCAGTACTGTACGTACGATACTTGAGTTCGATGAGTCATCAACGCTGTCACCTCTGACCCAGGGTTGATGCACAATGTGACCAGTCATTGTCTTAACGACTGGATTAACTATTTAGGTTTTTGGAAAGGGATCCTGTGTTGTGTCTGTAGTTTTGGACGCTGCCGGCAGGCTGGAGCTGAAGGTGTGTGGGGGAGGAACACGCCCAGGGTGGGTTCGGTGGCGTGTCACATGGTTTCCTCCGGGCTGTAACCTGTGTGTGTGTGTGTGTGTGTCAGGTCCGGGCCTGGTGTTCGTGGTGTACCCTGAGGTGTTCTCTAACCTGTGTGTGTGTGTGTGTGTGTGTGTGTGTGTGTGTGTGTGTCAGGTCCGGGCCTGGTGTTCGTGGTGTACCCTGAGGTGTTCTCTACCATGCCGCTCGCTCAGCTCTGGGCTCCTCTGTTCTTCCTCATGCTGCTCTGCCTGGGCCTGGACAGCCAGGTCAGTCACACACACACACACACACCAGACAGCCAGGTCAGTCACACACACACACACACCAGACAGCCAGGTCCGTCACACACACACACACACCAGACAGCCAGGTCAGTCACACACACCAGACAGCCAGGTCAATCACACACACACACACACACCAGACAGCCAGGGCCGTCACACACACACACATACACACACCAGACAGCCAGGTCCTTCACACACACCAGACAGCCAGGTCAATCACACACACACACACACTCACCCCTCCCTGACACACACACACCACCCTTTCCTGACACACACTCACACTCACACACACAAACACACAAATTAAAGTAGCTATACCAGATGAGAAGTATTGAATGATAATGAACAGCATGTAGCTCATGATGAAACATCTGTCATACACCAGCGCAGGCCAGAGTGTGTGTGTGTGTGTGTGTGTTACAGTGTGTGTGTGTGTGCCCTGCAGTTTGCCATGGTGGAGGTGGCAGTTACGTGCATCATGGATGGATTCGGACCTCAGGTGCTGAGAGTGTTCAAGAGGCAGGAGGTGCTGGTGCTGATCGTCTGTGTGGTCGGGTTCCTCCTCGGGATCCCTCACATCACCAGGGTAGGTTAGGAGGAGGTGACCCCTGGTGACGCCTGGTACCACCTGCTGACCAGCCTCTGACCTCCCTGGATTCCTGTACACTTCTCTTATTGTGACGTGTTGCTTGTTTGGGGGTTGCGCCCAAGTTGAAAAGTAAATATATTTTTTCTTTCCCTCCCTTCCCTCCCTCCCTCCCTCCCTCCCTCCCTCCCTCCCTCCCTCTCCTCCCTCCCTCCCTCCCTCCCTCCCTCTCTCCCTCCCTCCCTCCCTCCCTCCCTCCCTCCCTCCCTCCCTCTCTCCCTCCCCCCCTCCCTCCCTCTCTCCCTCCCTCCCTCCCTCCCTCCCTCCCTCTCTCCCTCCCTCCCTCCCTCCCCTCCCTCCCTCCCTCCCTCCCTCCCTCTCTCCCTCCCTCCCTCCCTCCCTCCCTCCCTCCCTCTCTCCCTCCCTCCCTCCCTCCCTCCCTCCAGGGGGGCATGTATGTGTTCCAGCTGATGGACCACTACACCGCCGTGGTCTCTCTAATGTTCCTCGCCTTCTTTGAAGTTCTCTCCCTCTGCTGGATCTTCGGTACGTCCCCCCTCCCTTCAAGAAAACGATATTAAAAACCAATCCAGCGATTAAATCGAATCCAGCGACTCCTAATCTCTGAATCCTTTTCAAGGAGCTTTGCCCTCGATTTCTTTTTCTGTGTAAATGTTTACAGAGGAATCCTTCCAGTCATAATAATAATAATAATGATAGCGTTTGAGAGTGGGAGTCTTGAGAGGGCTTAACCAGGGTTTGTCTTCCAGGACTGAGGCGTATCTCTGTCATGGTGACGAGGATGCTGGGAAAAGCTCCCAACATCTACTTCCGTCTCTGCTGGTTGGTGTTCGCTCCTCTGCTGGTTCTGGTAAGGCCTCCTCCCTTCCTCTCTCTCTCACTCTGTCTCTCTATCCTTCTCTGTCTCTTTCTCTCTCTCCCTCTCTTTCTTTCTCTCTCACTCTGTCTCTCTATCCTTCTCTGTCTCTTTCTCTCTCTCCCTCTCTTTCTTTCTCTCTCTCTCACTCTGTCTCTATCCTTCTCTGTCTCTATCTCTGTCTCTCTCTCTCCCTCTCTGTCTCTCTCTCCCTCTCTTTCTCTCTATCTCTCTTTCTTTCTCTCCCTCTCTGTCTCTCTATCCTTCTCTCTCCCTCTCTTTCTCTATCTCTTTCTCCCTGTCTCTCTCCTCTCTCTGTCTCTTTTCTCTCTCCCTCTCTTTCTCTCTATTTCTCTCTCTCTCTCCCTCCCTCTCTCTCTCATCCGGGTGAAGAATTAGGATTTTTCAGTTGTATAGTAGCCATTAGGACTAAAACGCTTTATAAAAATATAAAATCGTAATTTTGTTTTGTTATTTCCTTTTAACACAGTCATCGCACAAGTAACATTAAAGTCTTAATCCTCTCATAGCACTGTGACTTGTAACCCCAACACAAATATTTGCTCGATACTCTCGAGTCAACCAAGCGCCGTTTTCTATTTGAGCCAGCTGTTGGGTGTTCTCCTCTCCCTGCAGGGTATTCTGATCTCCAGCATAGTACAGTACACCCCCGCCCGCTACGGGAAGACCTACACCTACCCCGCCTGGGCGGAGGTGGTGGGCTGGGGAATCTCCCTGGTCTCCATCATCTGGATCCCTGTGGGGGCCGTCCAGGAGCTGTGGCAGTGTGAGGGGTCGCTGTGGCAGGTCAGTGGGGGGGGGGGGACAGGGGGAGGGAGGGGGGGGGGAGCACGTCGCTGCAAAACACTCAAACATGGGTGTCTAACGGGGTAGTATCAACAGGCTGGGGACTTTAAGGCCACGTTGAGGTTATCTACTTCGTTTATCTTTTATCCTAAGCGATGTACGAATACCGCTTTTGGAAAGTGCAGCAGAAGATTAAGGATCCGAAGTGCGTAGATCTAACTGTGTTTTGGTGGTCAGAGTCCTGGAGGGTTTTTTATGGATGGAACATCCAGTACGACACTCTGATATGAAGTTATGCCTGATAAGTTCAATAGCGATAAAATGTCCTCAACCTGTTCCGCCCTCTGCTTTACTGAATGTGTGAATGTGTGTTCTCTGTTCTGCCCTCTAGAGGCTAAAAACAGCAATTACACCCACTGTGGACCTGGACCTCATCGATGACAGTCAGGAGAAACAGATAGCAGATTATTCAGAGACCTTGTTTCTAACCTCCCAGTGAGGTCAAACACAGTCTTCTTTCCCGTATGTCACGTTTATCTACCACATGAATCTGCTCTTGCAGTCACTGATATCATATGGCTCAGATGGATAACATTTTTATTTATTTTTGCCAAAAAAAAGGGCTCACCCTTTAAATGAATGCAAGTGTCTAAAAAAATGTATGAGAAGAGTTTTAAACACCACCGACTTGTATAAAATGGTGCGAGGAGAATTTGTTCTGAAGGATATTCCTGGTTAAGCTCTTTAGCTAGTTTCTCATCCCCTTTGAATCCAGTTCCCCTGATTCTCTTTAACATGAAATGGATGCATACGATGTATGACTGGTGCTGTCAGTGAAGGTCTACTGTCAACACAACCACCACTGCCACCTAGAGGCCACTTTAAACCACTCCCAAGCAACGTGCTTTCATAAAGTCAATCTTGGGGTTGGTTTTATTGAGTCGGTTAAAATGATGTCACATTAATCTGGTGGGAAATTAAGCTACTGAAGGGAGGGGGAGGGGGAGGGGGGAGGGGGGTGTGTGATTGTAGGAGGGACATGCTCAGCCTTGCTCTTGCTGGTTACTATGGTAACGCTCAGTAGAAGTTCACTGCATCTGGACTGCCTTCGGTCATCCCTTTCACAATCTGGTGGTGAACTTCAAAGTTGTGTTTGTTCACAGCAGGTTCTGCAGACGGCAGAAGCAGCAGAGTCGCTGAGGCTCATGAAGTCTTTGTCTGATTAAGATTAATTTTACATTTTTTTTATGGCGATGGCTTGTTCTTCCTACTGAATATCAAGTGTCCTGTGTCTTTAAAAAAAATATTATTTACTATTCCTGTTGTCATGGTCAACAGGATGCTAGCTTCGAAGAGATTATACAAGTTTTGTTCTATGCAGTGATATGGGAGATAGTTCATAGTAAGAGAAATGCTTGGATGTGAATGGGGCGTTTCGAAAAATGCAAAAATCATACTTTTAGAGTACAGTTTACATCATTCTGAATAAGAAAAATTATATAAGCGAAACAAGATCAAATTGCATCTGCTGTGATGAAGTCAGTTCAGTAGGTACGGTGCTGCTTTTGAGCTCTACAGAAATCTAAAGAAACATTTAGAGCTGTTTAAAAAAACACTTTTAATAATTAGCTAAAACTGTAAAATAATGTATGTATTATACTTGTGTTACTCTATGCAGGTGTAGGATGTCTAGTGTTTGGTATCATTTCTTAGTGTTTTCTACTGAGGAAGAGTGGAAATATGGTGTAAGATGTCGGTGTTTGTCTCACTGGTCTCAAAAGTAAAAAATGAATCAATTTGTAAAGAGGATTGGATCAGACTAGCTAAGGAGAACATCTTCACTAATTAAAGCTCATTCTTTTTTTGTAGTGTTATGATCATGATCCAGATTCCCAGACCAAATATTTTGTATGTTTTGTTTTTCTGCATGTACTTAAGCAGCCTTTACTAGTGTTGATACATACAACCAATACACACGTGTAACTGTTATTTATATTTACTATGTTCTCAATGTTGATGCTTTTGATTAGTTTTTTTTCTCCATATTTTGAAGATGCCTGTTGAGTCTGTCGTATGTCTGGTAAGAACACTGATATTCTCTGTTAATTCCAACGCACAACAAGCATATGGTTTCTGCAGTAAAATATCAATAGTTAAACAAGCTATTTATCTTCCCTTTTTGTTGTTTACATAATGTCTCACAAAATATCGCAATTCACACGCAGAAAATGTACAGGCCTCTGAGTAAAATTTTATACTCAAGTATATTTGTCCATATGCTTATTTATATTTTTACAAGGGTAATCTCATAAAAACTTTTGCAAGGAAATTATGGTTTAAACGATGTGCCTTAGTTCTTTGCAAAATGATGTTTTAATAAATTGCAAGACTGGCTAGACCCTTAAGTGTCTGTGTTCATCACTTGTTTGTAAAATCTGGTGTTTTTTCCTGGTGTTTCAGCAATACAGGCTAATACCACTAGATGGCAGTCTAGCACAGGGGTAAAATTAAGGTGGCGAGAAATGAGTGAAGATTTACAAATTCCCCCCGTTCTTAGATACAAGTAGTTGTTTTGTTTTCTGTCTGGTTATTACTGGACTATGGAAAGGATGTATAGACGGCCATGCCACAATAATAACATCATTGTTCTGCTTGACAACAAACGTGTGGCTGTGCGTGTCTGTGTGTGTGCGTATGCGTGTGTGTGTGTGCTGAGGGTGTGTGTGTGTGTGTGCTGAGGGTGTATGTGTGTGTGCTGAGGTGTGTGTGTGTGTGTGCTGAGGGTGGACTGCACTCTGATCGATACTCTCTTCCTGCCCCCCTTGTGACAGAAATGTATCGTGGTCACTAAATGACTGCAGCCTGCAGCATGGGATCAATAACCATAGAGTCCGCGTTCGTGCGTGTGTAGGCCTGGGCGATGCGGTATTTTGAGATGAGGCATCCTGTGTCTGGGTGTGTGTGGGTGCGTGTGTGGGGAGGGTGTGTGTGTGGGGGTGTGTGTGGGTGTGTGTGTGGGGGTGTGGGGGGGCAGGTCCACTTCCCGGCCTTTTGAAACTGAACACTGAGTCTACAGAGGTGGGGAGGAGGTCAAAGTCACAGAAAAGGAAGATGTCCGTTCTCACAGTATCTGATCATCCGACTCCCAAAGGCCTGGCGCCGCGTTCAACAACTCCTAGGGTTCACTTTGGAGAAGGACGACACAGGCCACCAGCAATAAATAGGAAGATTATAGACGGAGCTGCCCTTTTCATGAACTTCAAACGCCAGTGCTTTCATGTTTTGGAGAGAAACACAAGCAGGAGAAGGGAGGGGTTTTGAGAAATGGATTTGCTGTCAAAATAGAGGATAAATCAGGACGTGCAGAGCTCATCGTGTTATAGTTGTTTTTACTGGCTTCAGGTCAAGACCTTCACATAGCCTGTCCTGGGTAATTTGCCACAAGGGTTATAGATTATCAATGTGAACTGATGAACTAATGATAATTTGGCCGACTGATGTTTGGTCGGTGTCGTCAGTTTAATTGCATCGGCAACAAAAACAAAAGAACTGTGCAGACCAAGATGCCATGGGGATGAAAGCTCTCTCTCAGCGACAGAAGTAAAATTGTGTATTAAAAAAAAGAAAGAAAAACTGTTTTTCCCCCTTAAATTTAAAGCATGTTCAAGTCCCAATGTAACTTATCCCAACCCAATGTAGCCTAACTATAAGGCTGAGCGAGAGTGAATGTCATGCTTTCGCCCACCCATGGTCATTTGGTTGGCCACGGCCGATGGATCCATGTTTCGACGTCACATTTTCAGCCTCCAAGCCCCGAGGAATCACATATAGTATCTGACAGCTGGGCCATGTAGGGCGAGGTGGACATTGACGTTAGTCTAATCTACGTCATCCTCTTATCTTCATGTTTCCATGTTCGATACGGCCGTCGTTTCGGTTGAGTTTTGTGGAGCAACTGTTGTGTGAAAACGAGTTTTTAATGCGTTCACTTGATGAAATCATAGTCCGGTCTTGTCTGCCTGTTTACAGCAATGAGCACAAACACAAGCTTACTGCGGCCACATTACCTTCTAGTACAGGACACTGTGTTCTCATAACTAGTCATTAGCCTGCGTGGTTCGATGTGTGCCTAGCCACAATGAGCATCCATGCGGTGTGGAAAGGCAAGGTTGCCTTAGGTAATGTGGGACACAGCAAAGCGATTAGAAAGGAAAACATCTCAAACCAAACGCTGCGTTCACCACCAGAGACTTAACCGTTCAAAGTTACGGCTGGGATCTTTGTGGCCTGCTGTTTAAAGTTAACTCAGTCTGCCGAGCTGTGAACAAATGTTCAGAAGGCGGTGTTCTTCATCTTCATTTTTCAGCAAATATCTTGCATTTCTGAATAAGCATATTTGTTGATTATGTAGACTATAGACTATAGGCTATGTTTTGTTTTGTTTTTTTTCTCTCAATCCATTAAAATGCTAATTAGCCAAGCCTGCCAACCATTTATATTAGCTTTCGTGTGCAAGGCTCTCCGGTACTCATGCAGCACGTTCTACTAGTTTAATGAGATGGTTTGTGCTTGTTTTCTTCCTGTTTTGGGATCTGCATACACAACAAGTACCAAAATAGACCTTACCTCCCGTTGAGTAATGAGAGCACAGCTTAGGGTATAGTGAGATCGTCATTAACACATACAAAATGAAACCACTTTAGGTTTGTTTGTGTCGCCTCACCTCCAATGCTACCACCCTGAGCATGTTGGCGTGTTTGGCCGCAAGCCATCTACGATATTAGCTGGTCTGTGTATGTTTGCGACGATGCAAATGCGGTGGGCTGTGCTAGAGGTTTGACTGCAGCTGGGTAGCAAACACACAAAACCTTAACGGATATGAATAGATTTACATTTACATTAGTCATTTAGCAGACGCTCTTATCCAGAGCGACTTACAGTAAGTACAGGGACATTCCCCCCGAGGCAAGTAGGGTGAAGTGCCTTGCCCAAGGACACAACGTCATTTGGCATGGCCGGGGACTTAATTTTGACTTTGAACTTGTTTTGACTTTTTAAGCTGATTTACCCAACTGCGAATCCCCCCCCCCCCCCTCCCCCCTTGTGTGTCAGCCTGTGTTGAACACAGACTTGAACACGCGCTTGTAAACTTAAAAGCCTGTCCGCTACCACAGACAAGCTCTTTAGGCCCACGTCAAGGGCTTTTAGTTTGGTTTAGCTTCATTTCTATGGGTATATGTGATGCACTCTGTGACACTGCTTGTTAAAAAAGGGCTAGGAATACACACTTCGATTGGAAAGCAGGATCCGTGTGATATTCTAGTTCCCCAGATCGAGAGAGCGGAAGAGGAGAGCTTCCCACCGCGAGAGACCGTAGCCTAACACGCATGGAGTTCTCAGTCCAGAACGGACGTGCCTCCTAATAATGAGAGCTTGTGGTGGAGTGTGAGTGTGTGTCTGTCTGTCGTGTGTGTGTGTCTGTCTGTCGTGTGTGTGTCTGTCTGTCGTGTGTGTGTGTCTGTCTGTCGTGTGTGTGTCTGTCTGTTGTGTGTGTGTGTCTGTCGTGTGTGTGTCTGTCTGTCGTGTGTGTGTGTCTGTCGTGTGTGTGTCTGTCGTGTGTGTGTGTGTGTCTGTCGTGTGTGTGTGTGTGTCTGTCGTGTGTGTGTCTGTCATGAACAAGGAGAGAAACCATAAAAAGGACATGGTGGGGTTTTGTTTTTGCACGCATGAACTACAGCTGGAGGGTGGAACTGTAAGGGGTGTGAGGCAAACGCCAGAGTGTGGGTTTGCCGTCTTAGGTGTGTGTCGGAGGAAAAGGTTGTGTTTGAACCAACCTGTCCTTGGTGTTGTGTTATCCACTGTTAGGGACATGGTCCCACTGTCAGGGACACAGTGGGACCATGTCCCTAACAGTGGAGTCAGGTGGCTGAGTCAGGTGGCTGAGCGGTTAGGGAATCGGGCTAATAATCAGAAGGTTGCCAGTTCGATTCCCCACCGTGCCAAATGATGTTGTGTCCTTGGGCAAGGCACTTCACCCTACTAGCCTCGGGGGAATGTCCCTGTACTTACTGTAAGTCGCTCTGGATAAGAGCGTCTGCTAAATGACTAAATGTAAATGTAATGTATGTCACTTCCTGTACTGAGGCCTGAGTCACTCAGACTCAGAGCATGTCAGGAACACTCAGCACAATGGACTGTCGACACACTCACTCACAACTGTTAGAAAATTCCCTGACTGAGTTGAGTGAATAAACCCCGACGCACAGCACCTGTAAGCAGGCAGGGTTCAGTGATCCTGCCTGTTAACCTGAGTGGAAATACATACCCTGCTGTAGATGCTGGTTGATGTGAAGCTGCAGTGAAGGGAGAGATTCTTGTGTCTCGGTCTCTACACTGTGGCCAGCGCCAGGCGGGCGCCAGGCGGGCGCTGAGCCTCTAATGGGCTGGTGTCCAACTTGAGGCGAAAACAATCCGACACCGTGCAATTTCCCGTGGTGAGACGAACCTCAATTAGCAGGATGAGCTTTTGTTACCAGAGCCCAAACAAACAAGTGACGCGTACGGTGTGAGACGCTGTCGTTTATTAGCGGCTTCCTTGACTACGTGTTGTGTAATTAAATGATCAGGTGTCCCTTTCCACAATGGAAGGTTGTAGCCTAATTTAAACAGGGAACCGGTTGGCAGTTGGTTAACAATTCTGAAGGTATTCATAAAGTAGATTGTTGTCATATGAGTGCCTGTACAGCTCAAGAACAAATCCTAATTGTAGGCTACACTTTGTACAGACAGACCATATATCTGTTGTTTGTCACCAATGGTTTTCATTACAATCAGCAACTTTGCAATCGTTCAACTGCTCAGAGATGAAGGTTTACAAAGGCTTAAATGTTTGTAGAAAACATTTGTTTTAGCATTACTCCCACACTGCAAGTGTCATACAGTATATACAGTGCATTCTATATATATATATATACACACATATATTGTTGGAAATGTTTGAGCAAGTTGTTATACAGGCTGAAAAGAATGCTACTGTTTGTGTGTGTGTGTGTGTGTGTGTGTGTGTGTGTGTGTGTGTGTGTGTGTGTGTGTGTGTGTGTGTGTGTGTGTGTGTGTGTGACATCTTCGCGCTCAGAAAGAGAAACCACTGCACCCAAATGTGGTTTTGCAGAAGTGGAACACCCAAGGAATGTTCTTGTTTGCCTTAAACGTCAAGCCTTGCTTAAATATGCTGATTATTTGATCTTTTGCAGTGCATGTATGAGGAGGTCAGATGTCAAAAACATGTTGCAGACGAACCATGAAACTTCTCACAACCTTTATACTGACTAGCAGACATTCAAAGGTGATAAGACCGTCTCCACACGAGGCCAAACGTCTTGTCTCCATCCTGTAACTTGTTTAAACCGTGTATAAACGAACTGCCTATTACTGTGAAGCTTTTAGACAACTTTGTACGTCGATCTGACTTGTCTCCATGCTCCATGCGCATGTAAATAAAACGTCCTTGACTTCGACTCTGTGCACTACTTGAGAGATAAAGAGAAATATACCTAACATATATACACATATTAAATTGACCTTAAAGACATACTGCTGTATGATACATACACTGAATATTTCCTCTGTCTGTGGAACTAGGTTTGAGTAGTAATTGAGAATATTGCACACAACAAGATTGATCTTCCATCTCACATAGAGTCAGAGGAATTTTTTTTAATCAAAGATGCATATCTCCATTATTCCACAACACACAACGAGAAGATGTCAGATATTGCCCAAAGACATGCTGCAGAGAGAAGTCATGTTTGGGAACATGTTGTTTACTCACAGCCCTGTGGTCTAACAGCCAGTTTTTCACAGCGAATGGCTTTATCTTGGGAATATAGACACTGGAGTCTGGGTGGGGAAAATAACCGGCTTTTACTGTCAGTTTGAAAAGTAATGCAGACAGCGAAGAATAGGTTACGTCCTGTTCAGACACATTTGCTTTTTGTATATGCTTGAATAAGTCGTAAGCCCAATAATAAATAATGTGACAGTTTTTTGTTGTTGTTTTATAAATCAATAATAATTCCAAACACTGGAAGTCTTTACACAAAGCCTGACAGTGAAGCAGAGAAAAACGTATTTCTCTGAACATGGCATTTGAGGTAGTTTAATAATAATATGTTCATTTAAAAGATGCTTTTATCCAAAGGGATGTAGAGGAGCGTCATTCAATCTGTGACTTCTTGATGTGCTGTCAATTGCTCTCCCGCTGACCTATACCTACCCCAGTTTAACATGAGAGCTCTTGCCGATTCTGCCGATTCTGTTTATTGAGTTTAACACCTGAAAAAGGCACATTCTTCAGAAAGGGGAAAATTGGATGAAACCACAGCTTGATTATCACACAGAATTGATTGGAGAGAGTGTATAAGAGCCGTGTGTGTGTGTGTGTGTGTGTGTGTGTGTGTGTGTGTGTGTGTGTGTGTGTGTGTGTGTGTGTGTGTGTGTGTGTGTGTGCGTGTGCGTGTGCGTGTGTGTTTGTGGACTGAGAGGGGAACTAAGAAAATGACATTCCGTTATTGCGCCTACTTCCTTAACTGATATGACTTCACCTTCCTTTGGTCTGCCCGGATCCCTGTGATGCGAACTTGTAGCCTGACCAGCCTGATAACGTATCTTGTCATAATGTGGGTGGTGTCGTAACTGGGTGGAGCGACCTGGCCTTTATAGTGATTGTGTTGATGGGGCCCAGAGCTGTCATACAGGAGTCCACACTCCCACTTACAGTATTATAGTATAGCCTAGCCCATCTGGACCACGTTAGATAACAAACACACTCTCTCTGGTTCATCTGCAGGACACTATAGGTCTTCAAGCTCCCATTGTTTGACGATGATGAAACCTCGTCGTTAGAAACATCAATTGCTGTGTACTAGAAATCATGCCTTTTTGGTCATCCCTGCCAGAGGGAATCCATTGACATTAGATTTAACAACGTGGGCAACAGTGACAGATCAGCGGTGCGCGGGATACGGAGTTATTGACCGTAACTTCCCACTCGGTATCCGACATTACAGACCAGAGAGAGCCGTATAGGCGCAGAAGAGCTAAAGGCTGAACACTTCAATTATCTACTTGTCAACATACCGTATAGGCCTACCTGATATATCTGATTATCGTTGTTGCTGATTATATTCAATATCTTAGGACAGTTTCATAACGTGTTCATATTTCCCTGCTAATTAATTTAACATTTGGCTTAAATAATGCAGGGTCTATTTTTCGTAGTTTTCTGAGACAGCCTGTTGAATTATTAATGCTACCGGTCTTTACCCAGTCTAATAAATGTGGGTTGCTATTTCAGTGAAGCCAAAGGCCTGTTTTCTCTATTCTCCTGCTCCCCAGTAAACACAGTATGTTTTGGATCTCTAGGCAGAGATGCATCAGGCTACATAACCTTCAAAATTAGTTTTCGATATCAAGTTTCCCATTGGCAGGTTACAAGCCTACCGACTGTGCTATGATGTAGAAATGAAAACAATAAACAAATAATAAACATTAAGCTATATTAGCGCTGTTAGCGCACTGCCAGCATATTGGGATGTTGTGATAGCCTACGCCATGGGACAGGATACTAATCATATTACATGCTCTGACAAAGAGATGGTTTCTATGAAACAGTAAGCATTTGGCTCTGAACCACACATACCATCAAACAGCTTAAGTCGACGCAGAGAGAGCTGAGCACATAAAGCTTTTGTTTGCGCTTCTAGAGATAAAATCATCTTAACAGAAAGCCGTGCTCCGGGCATTGTAGCCTGGATCCGTGGCCTGTCTTAATGGCTTCCCATAAAAGGCATTGTGTCAGCGTGATAATCTATCACTCGCCGCTGTGTCTCTGTTGGTCTGCTTTTGCAAACAAACCGGTGTGAGGATATTGGAAGCGGTAACACAGATGCTTGAAAGTGAAACCTCCAGGTGCTTTTCTTTCTTGCTCTCCTGCAGTCTCTCCTTTCTTGAGCTCTCCTTTCCCTCATCTTCTCTCTCTCTCTCTCTCTCCCTCTCTCTCTCTCTCTCTTACTCTCTCTTCATTATGAGTGCAATTATATGGTTTGACGAGAAAATATAATCCCCTTAGTACTGAAACAACCTTCCGACTGTGAAGCTCGAATGAAATTGTTTTTTCCATTATCCGTTTTCCTTACAATCTATGTTTATAGTCACAGCTTGTTAAGGTAAATCATGTAAACATCCCCCAAAAAATTCAGAATGGACCAGTGTGAATGAGAACCGCATGACTTGGACTTTAATGAACCGATTACATGACATTGTATCCCGTGATGCTGCAAAATCCCTGCAGATATCATTAAACTGTGAGGGTCATTAGACGCAACAAGCGATTCTCAGCACAGAGCGCCAAAGCAATCGGTAGTCACAGCAACATCTTTTGGGAATATGAGGAAAACGACACAGAGTTTGAACATGAACGATGTGGGGTCACGAGTGTCCCGTGCTGCCCTTTTGTGTGACACATCTCGGTAAGGACCCAATATACATCTGGATTCATTGCTGTAACCTTTAGTTATGTCACGTGAAACAGAAACACTTAACCTTTTGACTTTTATATCACGATGTTTCCATTTTCTTTTCAGTTAATTCTATGTTATGAAATGATGATCAATAACCTTCATGGCGATTTGTTTGTGTCCGTATTCTCTCTTGTTCCGTTGCTGGAAGAGGCTCTGAGTCAGTGTGCAGATAGGTGTTATTCATCACCTGTTTGTGTTCATTGAGGGTTGGGTTTATGGATGGATAGACAGTCTTAAATCCACAGCCTTCAGGAAACATAAGAAGATTACTCTACAAGTCCCAGATCGTCACTGTAAATAAAACCTTCTCCGCAACAAACAATGTGTGGGTGGAAACAGTGGGTTGGTGTCGGTGGAAGTCCCGCGCTCATTGTAGGCTATAGCCTACATGCGAGCGCGTGCACATGCATGCGCGCATTTAAAATCCACAAGACGAGATGTATTTAAGGAAATATTGTATATTTGTTTCTGGAGCCTTTCCACAAAGAATACTTTGTCTCTGCCCCTGTTCCTTTACCAGGCCTGTGTACTCCCCAAGGATACTATCTTGTCTAGAGGGAACTTGTGTGCAGAATAGCGTGCTCTAAGGACCCCTTTTAGAAGTCACCATGTTGGGACTATTAAAATGCTCAGGGGGATTCTATACGTACAAGTCCGTTACTGTAGAAACAGGTAGAGTTACTATGACATGTCAATGACATCTTTTGGGGGGGTCGATACATTTATATATCGTTCTTATCTGTAATAGTAAATATCACAATATAGTCACCATATTCATTCAATAACAGGTTGGCCATACACAGAAATTTTGACTTTATGGCAGGGAATATCACACAATATTACACTGACTGCCATAGTCAAAATTCACTCAATAAACACAGCGCGAGTGACCAGTGCCCAATAAAACTCAAGAAACACCGCGCGCGAGTGACCAGGCAGTGTGCAATACAGAAGATTGTTGAATCACCTCAGTGTAGCGGTGCGTTCTGCGTCGTGAGAAAGTGCAAGAAAGGCAAGTTTGCTATCTAATACCCCAACAATCTGTCACGAATGTATTTGTAATGACAATTAGCTGTAGAATATTCACAAGAATGTTAATGATAGAAACATGGTTAACCACCAACTTAAAAGCTAGCTATCGCTAGCTCTATATCAAGCAAGATAGCTTCATTTGTCTGTCTCATTGCTTGTCAGAATCTGGAGAGATTTCCAACAACCTTATTTTGTGATGAACCGTCAGATATGGTACTCTGCTAATTTGGTAAAGATCAGGATTATTTCAGAAAGAAATGACTACAAACAATAGTGTCTGTAGTTTTAGTAGTGCGCTGTCGTGCCGTTTACTTGGTTGGGGCGGTGTCAGGGGTGAACTTCGTCCCGGGGGGGGGGGGGGGGGGGGGGGGGGGCACTGAGTTGACCCCCCCGATTGTCATTGTATAATTCGCACACTGAGGCAGACACCGTGTTACAGAGTGAACTGAAAATGGCAATGTTGATTGCCAAAATGGACAGAAAGATTGTAAAATGTACAAAAAAAAGTATGTAAAATAACATGGCACAATGTTACAATAAAATGACCCCCCCCCCCCCCACAAAAAAATAACATCTCCCGGATTTTGGTACTCCAATGTTGACAGGTATGCATGTCATTGTTGCTTCTGTGTTGGCGGCTGTTAGGGTGTTGTCCACACAACACTATAGGCCGGGTCCCAAGTGACTAATAGAGATTTAAAACAAATTCTAGATGCCCACAGTTGCTTTTAGACTATGGTATTTTGGAAAGCTTAAGTTACATATGGTAGCAATTACTGCGTCTGTTTTACAGTTTGAAAAAAGGAGGACAGCAAACATTTTCATTATTCACGTTTTTTCTGTGTATTTTTTTTTTAACAACGTGAGAAAGCTTTGAACCGGAACAAAATAATCCGAGACAGTAATGAGGAATGCCACATGCCTACGCTCGGTTCTGACATCTCAGACAGTGTAGTAGCCTATAGGCTATCTCATAATTAGACATCAACATATATACCCAGAGTGCGTGAAGTCTCCTTGATCATAGTCATCATGGTGAAGAGGGACTGATCTTTCAGCCCTTCGCTTCGCGCGCCGGCAGACGTTGAGATATTTAAATTCTGTGTGTAGTGTTCTCAGCATTCTCAGCATTTCTTTTCACACAAATTTCCCACGAGAGCCCTTGTCCACGCCATAAAAGCAACGGTCGGTTCATGACGGAGGTTTCGATTTGAATGCTGATAAGTACAATCCTACTATATATCACCCACAGTCGCTAGTTGAAAATGGTGTGTTGCTACTCTATGAATCGGTGTAGCTTGCAACTCACTTCCTAGCAAACTCTGAGTATGTGTGGGATATGAATCCTCCAAGTAAAAATATAATGACTTCATGATTCGGAATCACGTAGGCCTACACATCTACAGAATCTGTCTTGAACACATGGGGAGGGGGGGGGGGGGGGGGCTGTGACGACTGAGTTATGACGCCTGACTCTTCAGGGCTGGCCACTGACCCTGCAAGGCCTTCACCTCCACCTCGCCACTCTGCTATTTATGAGTACTTGTGTGTGTTGTGTGTTGTCTGTTAGCGTTATGTGTGTGTGTGTGTTTGTACCCTGATATAAGACAGAGAGCCCTTGTCAAAAGCACATGTATGGTTTTAGGGCCTTTGATACGTGACATTAACTTCCTCTAGAGCCATTCATGTTTATGCCCTCTTTGAACCACCCTGGGACACATGGAATGACCCCACCTTTCCCAAATACCAAACAACTATGTAAAGGTAGTTTAATCCCCTAAACTGTAACCCCCCTGCAGGCTTTAGAATCCGGTTGTACAAAGTGCTCTGACCCTACATGCTTCAGCACTGGAGTTATGTCACAGAGCCCTGCTTCGAGGTCACGGCTCCGCCGGGAGGCTGGCCTCCGTCTCCCGGCCTCTGTGAGGGGGAAGCTTATGGGAGGTGACAGCACCAGGGGCCTCAGACACACAGGGGGCTCCAGCATGCAACATCCCTCCCCCTCAGAGCTGCCTCACCTCTTCCTCTTTCCCACCTCCTCCACCCTTCTCCTCCTCCTCCTCCTCCTCCCCTTCTCCTCCCCTTCTCCTCCCCCTCCTCCTCTTCCACCTCCTCCTCCCTCCTTCTCCTCCTCCTTCTCCTCCTCCTCCCCCTTCTCCTCCTCCTCCTCCTCCTCCTCCTCCTCCTCCTCCTCCTCCTCCTCCTCCTCCTCCTCCTCCTCCCTTCTCCTCCTCCTCCTCCCTCCTCCTCCCCCTTCTCCTCCTCCTCCTCCCCCTTCTCCTCCTCCTCCTCCTCCACCCTTCTCCTCCTCCTCCTCCTTCTCCTCCCCCGCTTACCCCTTCTCCTCCACCTTCTACACCTCCTCCTCCATCCCTTCCTGCTCCATCTCCTCCTCTTCCTCCGCCTGCTCCTCCCCCTTCTCCCCCTCCTCCCCTGCTGTTCCTGCTGCAGCTGGAGCAGCACTGCGTCGTGTCTCTGTTGCATCAGCATCTTATAACTCGCAGATGTAAGTACATTTACGTCGCAGATGTATAACCAATTAAGATGTTTGTGGTTTGTTTTTTTACTCGACAAAACCAACGACAACCACAACAAACTAGTCAAACACAGGATAAGATCGATTCTAGCTCTCAAGCATTGGTCCCTATTTATAACACTGTAAACCAATTGAAAATGTTTAGAGCTATTTCTGGAACATGGAATATTCATACTCAGCTCTGACTTACAAATAGGCACGCTTACACAAGCAATTTGTTTGCATATTTATGAAGGGAGGTTGTCTCATTTGCATTGAGGACCTGTATTTTACTGCTTATCTAGAGGTATTGGCTCAGCACGCTCAAAATATCTTTCATTATTTGTGTGTGTATTTGTGTTTGTGTGTGGATGTGCATGTGTGTATGTCTCTGTGTTAGTGCCTAAGGGCCTGTAAGACCATGTTTGTTGTTGTTGCTGTGTGGTATTGTTTGCCATGTCATAATTTGCAAGCAGCGTGTTTAGTCCATGATCATGGAGAGAGCATTTGATGCAGGAAGATGTGTTGATTCTGGAGGGATTTGAGGGAGTCAGAAGGCTGAGCGGTGAGGGACTCGGGCTAGTAATCTGAAGGTTGCCAGTTCGATTCCCCGTCGTGCCAAAATGATGTTGTGTCCTTGGGCAAGGCACTTCACCCTACTTTCCTCGGGGGGAATGTCCCTGTACTTTACTGTAAGTCGCTCTGGATAAGAGCGTCTGCTAAATGACTAAATGTAAATCTAAATTGATTCTGGAGTCTGGCCCACAGCCTTGTCCTGGTATCTTCTCTGATGGTCTCCTTGTGACTGTGGGATAACCTTCTCCTGACCTATGCTCTTTTGTAAAGCTCTCTCTTGGAAGTCGCTTTGGATAAAAGCGTCTGCTAAATGCATAAATGTAAATGTAAATGACCTGCACCTGTTTGTAGTTCAGTGTCTGCGTGATAGTTTCAGTTTGCTCTTTAGTTGGAGTAAGGTTCACCTGTGTCTGGTTTGGTCCTTGTGTGAATGTATGGTCTCTTCTCTGGTCTGGTTTAGGTCGTTTGTTTGGCAGTTTGTCATTTATTTCCCTCGTATGACTAGTCCCTTGGGTTTGGTTTGTTTTGATGTTCTTTTAGAGAGTAAGAGAGAGAGAGAGAGAGAGAGGGGAGAGAGAGAGAGAGAGAGAGAGAGTAGAGAGAGAGAGAGAGAGAGAGAGAGAGAGAGAGAGAGAGAGAGAAGAGAGAGAGAAAGAGAGAGAGAGAGAGACATAGGGAGAGACACAGACAGATCCCACTGTGATAACATTAGATTTTCAACAGCTGAACCAGAATAATATTCAAATGATGAGATAGGTGAAGCCAGCACTGTGCTGTGTTCTGGCAACAGAATGAACAGTGCTGAACTCGGTGGAAAGCCAAGACGACTGGCTCTGAAGCAGCAATGACAGATGGAGAAGAAAATCAATTCAAAAAATTGCAACCAGACTAAGAAATCACAGCTGTGCCCTTTGGGTCAGAGGGTTTTAGACAGATGTTCCTTATGTATTTTAGAGGTTTTTCTCTTTTCTTTGATGAAATGCACCTTGTGAACGGTGAGAGGACAGGTTGTGACTATAGTGTCCTTGTAGCAGGTGAGATTGCCCAAACAGAACACCTGCTCCAGCTGCTTAAAACCCAGGTTTTAGTTTCCAGGTTCACTGTCTGTTTCTACATCAAACAGATTTATCCTACAGTGTTATGATACTAAATATCTTTATCAAACCGAAAGCGAGAGTTTGTCCAAAGGATTATCTCAAATGAGGGGACCACTCTTGATTCAGAAACTTGCCTACTACTACTACTACTAAGAATTACTGCTTTAATTTCCTTTTTTAAATCCGTTATTGTCTTATAGTGTGCCTGTATAAGGCCGTGGGGCAAATGCATAGGGCGCTGTGAAATGCATAGTCACTGCGCCCTTCAGGCCGTCGGTATTGCGGTGTCTCTTTAAATACGGCAGGCAGTGCTGTGGTTCTGTGTATTGAGAGCAGCGCGCGGAGACTGTTGTGGCAGGTTACTGCGCTCAATCCGCAGGATTGAAATTGACTGGCGGTCAAGAGACTGAGAATAGACAGGTTGCTCACCGCGGCGCGCGGACTGCATTATACAGAGAACCGACTTTGACCTAAATACATGAGTGGCGGTTGGGAGAGGATGCTATTCTCTCACCGTTCGCGTTTTCACGGTTATGATCATTTGATTAGCTTTGAGGGCCATATTCCTCCCGTGTTACCTACTGTGGGCTATAGCCTCAACGTGTAGCAGTCGCCTCTATCTACTGTGAGCAGATCTCAACCGGACCGGTATTGGACCGGTATTGGTTACGATATCAGAACGGGCGAGTAGACATTATAGTGAATTAAGAATATTTTTACATTTACCTCCGGTGTGTTACCGTTTTGATGTCCAACATTTTGCTGTTCGGTCGACAATTCTCAAGAGTTGCACTACCCGCAACCCGAACAAATTGTTTGGTTGGCAGAATATTTCTTAAATCGACTGGAACGGATTGTAAGAAATAACGTTTGGATTCCTCGGACAACCGCCACATGAGGTATGGGCTAAGTCATGTAAAAATGCGTTTTGAGTTTACAGGGTTTGAGATGGATAAGAATAAACGCATTACAAAACACAATAGCAGCCATAAAAATGTATTATTTTTTAAGAAACTCAAATGTATAGGCCCAATGAAGGATACCGTAGCCTATACGAATAGCCTGTTTGACTTATTCTTGGTGATAGGATAACCGGGCGATGGTTCTGCAGATGGCCACGGTACCGCAGCTTTACAACTACCTAGACTGGATTTAAACTATTTGTGTCTAGGCTCACGTCACTACGTGATTCAACCGTGTGCAATTAAGTCCCTAATTTAATACACACACACATACAGCATTCTGTATGTAACGATTCAGTTACAAACCCTAATTGTTATATTGCATAAACCCACCAACGCATTATGTGCATTTAAAGGGGCCAATGAATCTCAAAGCAATTAAACATTCGTCTGTCTGAGTTAATGAATGTTAACCCAGTGGGCGTCTTCGCCCCTGGGCCATGCTGCTGAGACGTGTGCATCCTGTGTTCTGCTCCATAGGCTATACATGTCAAGTGGCCATGAGAATGAACACATCCCTCAAACTTGTGAAGCTTCTGGAGTTCCATTAGCGTCTCTGTGCTAATGTTTAGCCAGCGGAATGACTCGGGAGGGGAACAAATCCAGCTCAAAGCAAACCTTGATGATGAACGTTTAGCATGCGTCCAAGATGCAGTGCAGAATTGGTCTCTTAAGGGTCTCGAATCAAAATGGCAGAACAGGGATAGTGTAGAAGTTTCTGAGAGTACTGATGGATATTCTGTCCTCCAAAGCAGAAGGTCACGAACTGCTCTTCAAGTGGAACTTCAAAGTGTTAAATGACAGTTGACTTTTACTTACTGCGATCCAGACCCTCTCTAAAACACAAGAGTTGAGACATGATATTCAACCAAATGATCAAAAACCACAGTTACTAAATGTTGACCAAATGGCCTAGCTGTTTACCCCCCAAACATCCTGCTGCATCAACAGAGGATTATTTAGCCCTTTTTAGAGGGAGGGATTTCAAAGTGAGCGTGCATCGGTTATGGCAACGGCAGATTGTTTATCGTCAATGTCAAAACAATTCAATTATACGAGATGGATGGACTTCAGTCACTGTCGTTAATTGACTGTGAGGTGGTTGTCTTGGGTTAGGATTGGTTGTTGGTGCTTATGTAAAACACTCTAGGCTACATTCTCCACCCTAAGAAAGAGAAAAGACTTCAGACAGGAAGACGATTATTATTATTTTGCCTTTGTCCTCATGGCTGTTAGATCAGGGAGGTTGTGGAAAAGGGAGTTATGGCTATGGACAGAAACCAGGGTTATAATATAACTTTTCTAAGAAGCTTTTACAATGTTCATTGTTTTTCCATATTAAAACCTTAAGCTATAAGTACAGCTGTTCGGATTGTTTTCGGTCACCCCGTGTAGTTCAGATAACACATGGCCAGTGTTTGTTCAGTCCAGCTTGTGAGAAATCTTGAGAATGTTTTCGTTTTTTTCTCTCCCTCCTTTTCGTTTTGACTTTGGTGGAAGTTTATCAGTGGCTAGCTTAGCACCCTGCCCGGTGGAGCAATATAAAGCTGCTCAGATAGTTAGCTAGCACCCCGGCGAGAAGGCATTGAATTCCTCCTTAGTTTATGTGCTTTTCTCATCCCTTCATCCTCTCCACAACCTCTCAGTGACTCCAGATTGAGGAGACCCTGGGGTTTGAAGATCACCTGGAACTGACATGATTGGAACTGCCGGCATTGATCTGGTCGTACTTAGAAAACCTTCTCAATCTACAGTGGTAAAATACGAGCTAGTGCTATGGACAGTATCTGTTTGAGGATGCACTCTTTCTTTCTGTCGCTCTCTCCCTCCCTCCCCTCTCTCTCTCTCTCCCTCCCCCCCCTCTCTCTCCCTCCCTCCCCTCTCTCTCTCTCTCTCCCTCACCTCTCCCTCCCTCCTTCTCCCTCTCCCTCCCCCTCCCTCCCTCCCTCTCTCTCCCTCTCTCTCTCAAATCGTTATCATGAAAGGAAGCCAAGATCCTTGTTAGAGCCAATGCAGAAACGGCCTGCCTATGAAAAATGGGAGTTTAGCCAGCCAGTGAAGAGCTGAGATGAGCCCTGGCATGTGGACAATGACCCTGCAGTCTCCCCTGGAAGCAGGCGGCTCGCAGCCTGGATGAAGAGCCTGGCCTGGAGGAGGACTTCCTGGGTTGAGCTCTCGACAAAACTCCCAAGCATCAAATGCTGTTTGAGTCTAAAGAACCTGTCTCATTCCAGAAGACAAACTGTCCAGTAGGATCCTTCTTCTCCCTGTCAGTTACACCGTAGTTTAATAATGTTATTTCAGGAAGGTCTTTTGTGGGTTTGAGTAGGAAATAAAAGGGTAAATGGATAGAAAATGGGTCTCCAGCCTAGATGACCAATTAAATAAAATTATTAGAATTCCTTTTATGACCGATTCAGTGCTGGACAATGAAATCATTGTGAGCGCTGTTCAAAAGCCTTCTCGCAGGTCCACAATGAATCACATGAAATGTTAATAGTGATAGCACGAAATACACAAACGCATTGAGATGGGGTGTAGTTCGGTGGCAGAGCATTTGACCAGAGATTAAAATCCTCCCGTCTCCTTTATTTCGCTGTGGATAAAAGATAAATGAAGTCATTATTATCCTTTTTATTATTCAAAGAGCAGGCGGGAGCCATATTACTGGGTCCCAGCGTGATGTAGACCTCGAGGAACGGGGTAGATTTGTGAGTAAACGGCGTTCTCGGTGACAGCCTGTGTTTGTAGTACCAGCTCACGAGTACAATATCAAGTCCTACAGGGGGTCCAGGGGAAAATAGTTGAAAAATCCACTGCGACAGCCTGTGAAAATACATCTCCATCAATTCAAGTGCATGTTTTCCAGTCCCGGTTAGTTGTTCTGAGGCAAATGCTCTGTTAGTCTGGAGAAGTTTCCTCAAAGGACCACATCAGTTTGGAGTAGGGATTATCCGCCAGGCTCTTTGATCAGTTACAGTGGTGGCCTGAGGAGCTGTGGAGTTATGCAGCATGCATATCTCAGACAGATTTTAAGCTTAGGCCAAGATTATCCGCAACACTGGGCTTTTTCAGGAAATAATTGTCAAGTAATCGCTGGCTGAACAGGTGGCAGGGGTGTTATTACCCAGAGAGAGAGACCAGGAGATGAGGAAAACCCAAATGTCAGCCTCCTTAGGAGTCTGGATGCTTGCTGTGGCGTTTCCTGCGCCTGCGGCGTGTGTTTGTATATATTTGTCCTCCTCTTCTCTCTGCCGGAGGGGCTTTGATATGTCTGAGATGTTTTCTGGAGATCCTCTAGGCCAGATGCTCTGTCAGGGAGGAGAACTACAGTACAGCCTGCCCACCCACAGGAACACCTCTCCGGACTGCGGAGGAACCCCCCTCCCCCATCCAGTCCCCCATCCTTCCAATAGCGCTGGCATTGGCTCGGGGGGGGGGGGGGGGGGGGGGGTGATGGATCAGCTGTGTTAGAGGTGGCCAGTGGGGAGGAATGGATGAGGGAAGGGAAGGATGAGGCATGGATGAGGGAGGGAGGAATGAAAGAAGGATGAAGGAAGGGAGGGATGGATGATGCATGGATGAGGGACAACGTGGGGAGTCCCGTGACTGCGCCCAGGTCAGCGCTTGCCACACACAGCATCTGATATGTCACCATCACAGCCATTAGCCAAGGTCATTACTGCAGCGCTGCTTTAGAGAAAGGCCGCAAACACTCGTCCGTGAGGGCGTGGGCGTTTAGGCCAGACTGGATGAGGGAGCTGCTGTGAGATCTGGATGAAACAGCTCTCTGTGTGCCTTGTCAGTCGTCGTGCCTTCGCTACCTTAGTCTTGGGATCGCCTTCCTTAACATCCATGCCAACGTTGATGCTCCCCACTGTCTGCCGCGCCTCGTTGGGGGTGTTTGTGAAAGCCGGAAAGGAAAAACTGGTCAACTGAAAGATGGACTTAAGTCTACCTTCCTTCCTTCCTTCCTCCTCTCCTCCACCCCTCCACTCCTCACCGAGACTCTCGTGTCCCTGTGAATAACCAAAACTAGCTGCCTTCAGAGTCAGAGAGCTTGACACTGAGGTGTGTGAGGGAGAGGGAGAGGGAGAGGGAGAGGGATGGAAAGTGAGAGAGATGGAAAGTGAGACGTGAGAGTAAATGAAATACAATAGATCATTCAACCTGGTCAATGAATGACCTTGAAATAGACCGGCGCTCAGTAATGGCTCATCTGGAATAGCAGACTCCCTTGTTCATTCTTGAATTTGGTTGGCAAAACACAAATGTGCTTTTGTCTGGGTCAAATCACCAGGCCCATTGTCTGTACCTGGTCTACCACCAGAGTGCTCCCTGGCAACAACCATCCCTCAAACAAAGTCCTTAGTTCAGAGTCTCCACGTCTAGCCCTGCGGGGGGGCGGGAGGGAGGGAGGGGGGGGGGGGCAGGAGGGAGGGAGGGAGGGAGAGGGGGCAGGAGGGAGAGGGGGCAGAAGGGAGGGAGGGGGAGGGCAGGAGGGAGGGAGGGAGAGGGGGGGGGGCAGGAGGGAGGGAGAGGGGGGGGGCAGGAGGGAGGGAGGGAGGGAGGGAGGGGGAGGGCAGGAGGGAGGGAGAGGGGGGGGGCAGGAGGGAGGGAGAGGGAGGGGGGGCAGGTGGGAGGGAGGGAGAGGGAGGGGGGGGGGCAGGAGGTAGGGGGCGAGGGAGGGGGAGGGGGAGGGGGACGGTTTGTTCTTGCACCAGGGTGATACTCAGTCATTTATCAATGCTAAACTGACCTTGACCAAACCCCACATTGATATTTTATACCCAACTTGCAAAGTCTGGCGATTTCCACTGTATTAAGCTCCATTTTCTGAATGAATTCCCGTAATAAAATCTTAAAGTAATTAACGTCTGCTTGGCCTGATGGGCTGTGGATGGTGAAGAAAAGAGAGAAACAGCCGTTAGTTCATAATCACCTCCTGGTCCTGAGACTTTTATCCTCAGAGTTTCTGCCAGAAGAATATTCAAGTTCAAGTTGTCAGGTGCACAGAACAACACAGGGTCAGACTGGGCACTGACATTCTTAGGACAAGACAACGCAAAGCAACCTGGCATAACATAACATATAAGTACACAGAACATAGATTACATCTATGATAAGCTAAAATATAGTAAACCTCCTAATATACAATAATATTCAATACAGTATACTAAACCTCTTAATACACCATAACTATATTAAACCTATACTAACTATGTAAGCTAACTTCTTCTTACTGGCCCTGGTCAAGTGGAAATATCGCAATCCCGCATCTGAGGGAATTCACCCACAAAACACCCAGGTCGTCATTAGGAATCTACCTGTCTGATGAAGGGAGCTCAGCAATGAGGAAACACGTGCTTTCACGTTCAGAGATTCAACCGCGTGACAAATCAGACGGGCTTCAGAGAAGGGGCCTGGATAGTGGAAGTGGGAGGGGGGTAGGGAGTCTTACCCCTGTAAGAGCCCTCCTCAGAAGTAGCCCCTGCAGCCCCCCCTCAGTCTGAAAAGTCATCTGGAGAGAGAGAGAGATACAGAGAGAGAGAGACAGAGAGAGGGTCTCACTTCAGATCTCTCCTCGGCTCTCTGGGCCCTAATTGGCCTGTCACAGCTGCCAGAGAGAAGTGTCTGGTGGCTGTGAGGCCAGCTTCCTGGCCGAATCACGTGGACGCGTCCTGCTGTTACAACACAGACTCTCCCTCTACCCTGGGCTCCTCAGCTCTGGGTAATTACCACGGAGGTAGCAGTGATATATTAGCAAAGCGAATCCCTCGCAGTTACAGCCGCTCAACTGGGAGTGAGTGAGCTGGGACTTAAAAAGCTCCCCCTGATTACTGGAGACAAACGCAGATGCTGTTAAGCGGGAGGTAGAGAGCAGCACAATAAGAGCTGTAAGTCAGAGGCCTCCCGTCGTGGAGGGCCAGGACCAGGGCCAGGGCCAGGGCCAGGGCCAGGGCCAGGGCCAGGGCCTCCACAACGGGAGGCCTCTGACTTACAGCTCTTATTGTGCTGCTCTCTACCTCCCGCTTAACAGCATCTGCGTTTGTCTCCAAGGTGCCACGCTGTTTGGCTGTTGCGGCCGATACATCAAAGTGGTTAAGTCTCTTGGCGTGTCTTAAGTGTTTAGCCTACTTTCAGTCCTAGCTAGCTAGCTAGCGTGTGAGCGTGTTGCTAGCCTGACGCCTCCAGGTTCCCTGCTCGGGCTAATATGCTAACGTTGTCAGTCTGTCAGTGACGCTACCCATGACTGGTGGGATGTGTCTGTCCTGTCTACCCGTCTGCCTGCCTGTCTGTCTGTCTGAGGGCACCACGCTTGGTCGTCCACGTGTCAGGACCATGCCCTGTTCACTCTCGTCACCCCCCTGTGCGGATCTGTCCCTGGGACTGAGACAGGCTCGAGCCTGCACCAGGGTCCTCATGGATGTGCCTGCAGGATGACTCAGCTCTCTCTGTCTCTCTCTCTCTCTGTCTCTGTCTCTGTCTCTCTCTCTGTCTCTGTCTCTGTCTCTGTCTCTGTCTCTCTCTCTCTCTCTGTCTCTGTCTCTCTCTCTCTCTCTCTCTGTCTCTCTGTCTCTCTCTCTCTGTCGCTCTCTCTCTGCCTCCATGGCACAACTCATTCCTCCCTCCTCCCGACTCCTGCTCCGTGTGTGCGGCCCTGCTGCAAGGTTACCCTGAGGCCAGGGCAGGTAGTCTTACTGAAGCTGTGGTCTGAGCGGACAGGATTATAGCCTGGCTGTGAGGGGTTGTGTTACTGCTGCAGAGGGAGGCTAAGTCCAGCCTCTCCCCACCTCCTCCCTGTTTCCTCTCCCCGCCTCCTCTCCCCACCTCCTCTCCCCACCTCCTCCCTGTCTCCTCTCCCTGTCTCCTCTCCCCACCTCCTCCCTGTCTCCTCTCCCTGTCTCCTCTCCCCGCCTCCTCTCCCCACCTCCTCTCCCCACCTCCTCTCCCCACCTCCTCCCTGTCTCCTCTCACACACTCTTTTGAACTGTGGACTTGCTTGTGAACTTCATATTTTATTCATCTCATGAGATGCTGCGGCACAGAGCCTTCCTCGGCCCTGCGAGCCGCGACTGCTGCTGACTCGTTCGTGCCATCACACATCTGCGTTCTGCACACACACACACACACACCCATCACGTCTGGGCTCCTTCCTGGCCCGACTACATTCCGAGGCGCGTATACAGGACGTGGCGATTTCCTCGGGTAGTCGTGTCGTTCCTCGTCAGACTTCTGTTGTCGCGGAGGTCAAGGTCTTTGATGGTGGCCGTGGCCGTAGATGCTATTTCCTACACACTGGACTCGAGAACCGATCACTTTGTTACCGCGTTGTTTTCACACCACGAGTTCGGTGGCGCTATTCTGAGAGGGGAAGCGTGACTGTACAGTGGGTCTCCTTCTGCAGACAGGAGTCAGGTGGCTGAGCGGTGAAGGAGTCGGGCTAGTAATCTGAAGGTTACCGGTTCGATTCCCCGGCTGCGCCAAATGACGTTGTGTCCTTGGGCAAGGCACTTCACCCTACTTGCCTCGGGGGGAATGTCCCTGTTCTTACTGTAAGTCACTCTGGTTAAGAGCGTCTGATAAATGACTAAATGTAAATGTACAGCGTGTGATCGGTTCAGGAGCATGTCTCCTTCTGCAGACAGCCAGACAGTTTTCCCACAGCCCCCTCTAATCCTACCTCATCTCATAGGCCCGAGGATAAGACTCCCACCTAGTGAAGAGGAACACGTACTGTACGGGATTTCGGTGGAAAGCTTTCAGCGTAGGCGGAATGTTATGAATATTGCAAAGAGAGCCACGTCGCAAGTAAGGCTGAGGTCAAATATTATTATTTCATGTAACTGGAGCAGCAGTTCAGAATGGTTGATGACCCCTCGTGGAATTGCACTGTCTGTTACCGAGGAGTGGAAGCTGGAAGGAGATGGCAGGGGATTGGCCGAAAGGGGTGGAGGGGGGAGGAGGAGCACAACTGGGGCTCTACTGAGGCTGGCCTGCCTCCGTCCTCTCTCTCTCTCTCTCTCTCTCTCTCTCTCTCTCTCTCTCTCTCTCTCTTTCTTCTCTGTGTGTCTGTCTCTCTCTCTCTCTCTCTCTGTGTGTCTGTCTCTCTCTCTCTCTCTGTGTGTCTGTCTGTCTCTCTCTCTCTCTCTCTCTCTTTCTGCCTCTGTCTCTCTCTCTCTGCCATGGCGATACAGAAGCTTGCAGTTAGAGGTTCTTCCTTGGCTGATAAGGACTAGCTGAAATTACTTCCTGTTTGGTCAATGTGGAAATAACAAACCTTGGTTATTAAATAACTGTGCTGCCTCCTTGCTTGTTGAACAATGAAACCCACTTGATTAAGATGGAAAATAGGTGAACAAATTGAGAATTATTTTTAAAATCATAAGAGAGGAGCTCTTTGGAAGAATGACCGGTATTATGAGGGCTCAAATTAGTTGACCGGGATTCTTTGTGGAGAGTGGAGACGTTCTTATTTGATTTCACGTAGACAGTTGCTCACCATTCAGCCCCGTGACAGATAATTACTTAGTGTGACAAGCCATTAGAGAAATACTTTTAAAAATGTCTGTCTGTGGCTGCCAGGAGATGCTTGGGGTTCCTGGTCTGGGTTGGGGAGGGGGTCCTGGGTGAGGGGGTCCTGGGTGAGGGGGTCCTGGGTGAGGGGGTCCTGGGTGAGGGGGTCCTGGGTGAGGAGGTCCTGGGTCTGGGTTGGGTCTCTCTCTCTCTCTCATTGTTGTGTGGAACAGAAAGGAAGCTGATCTAGCTTCACTAGGAACGCCTGCGTTCCACATTCTGTGTGATTTGCGTAATTGTACTTCAGCTCTTGGGCACTTTCCATAATCAAAGAGGAGGCCATTATCCCTGTCCTCCTCCCCCCCCTTTGCGTCACTCCCTGCCAGTTCCACGTCTCCACAAAAGTAGGAAATGACCGCTGCAGTGACTCCATTACAGAGGCTATCTACAGGGGAGGGGGGGGGGGGGGGGAGAGAGGATTACATTATTTTTAGACTCGTTAACTTACCTCTTCTCTCTCGCTAAAAAAAGGTCACCAGTGAGCTTAATGGCCCATTGAACATCATAAGGATTACAATGAGCTTTTCCTCAGCCCCCCTAAGCTTAATTTTAAGCTTTATAGGGTCTACCTAAAAGCCTATACTCTGATTGGTCTGTTCAGGAGCCACCCGTGCCAAATGCAGGGGTATTTAGGATCGGCCACTGGTTTGAGTGAGTCATTTACAGTATGTCTGTTAGAATTCACTTGGTGTCAATCATTTAGGGATTGCACACACTTTAGTGCGGCACATTTCAGAGAGTTTGTCTTAACACGAGGAGAGTTTATTTTACTTGTTGAGTGTTTATATACGTCAACACTCCTGGTGTTAAATTAACACTTAGAAATGTTCTGTTGAGTACAGTACATGCAAGCCTGCATTCTACCTGTCTTAATAGCGTTCTCATCTCATTTAATCTAATCGCCCCGCCCCCTCCCTCCATCCTTCCCTTTGATCTCCTTCTGCTCCCTCTCATCCACACACACGTTCAACCACCTGGCTCTCTCCAACCGGTGTGCAGCATGTCATTGATTGACAGCTCCGCTCGCCCTTTAACAGCCAATCGTCTCTCCCAGCGCCGGTTTGAGGACAGAGTCTGGTGAGAGTCTGGCCCGAGCGCAGACGTATCGAAGCAGCAGGGTTTCCGTGCTGGCGAGAGCGTTGGGAAAGGGAGCGGCGAGCGACTGATGATCTGTCTGGGGAGTCTCCACCAAGCAACCCGCCGAGTCGCCACCAGTAATTAATTGCGAAGGGCGCCGAGCCAATCCCTGACTCCGGCACACGGGGATCAGAAGGCGGGCTAATTAAAAGGGTTGGCATGAGGATCCGAGGCCTGGGCCCACGCAGGGGCGGGGAGAGGGGCACCAGGCTGCCAGGAGCCAGGCTAAGAGGGGAGATGCTCTGGTGCCCTTTCTGTCGGAGGCAGAGACGCTCACTCTCCTAACAGCCGCCACCTGCGCTGAGTCAACCGTGTGAAAACTCAGAGTTCTATAATTATATATACTGTGTGTATGTATTTATTTTTTCTGCTTTTCAGTCTTGATTCAGGATGAAAGCGTCACATTGGTGCTGTGTATGTGTGTGTCTACCAAACCAGCTTGTTGGTTTATGGATCAGAACAGAATACCCCTCCAGACACACACACACACACACACTGGAATGTGAGAAACACGTTCCACAGACTCGTTCCGTGACCAAACATTGAGCAGAAGGTTTTCATCTAGACACTGGCCTTTAAACAACAAGTTCTGGTTACCACAGGTGTCAGGGCTAGCGGAGAGGCTAGCAGAGAGGCTAGCGGAGAGGCTAGCGGAGAGGCTAGCGGAGGGGCTAGCGGAGGGGCTAGCGGAGAGGCTAGCGGAGGGGCTAGCAGAGGGGCTAGCAGAGGGGCTAGCAGAGGGGCTAGCAGAGGGGCTAGCAGAGGGGCTAGCAGAGGGGCTAGCTGGGTCCTGGACCTTGGTTCCTGTTGGAAGGATCCTCCCATTGTGGGTGTTTATTTAACCCCACTCTGTACCCTCAACACACCAACCCCCTCCACCCCTAACCCCCTCCAACCCCAGCCCCCCTCCAACCTCCCGACCCCCCTCCACCCCCTTCCTCTGTGGTGTTGTCTGGTTGCTATCGCTACAGTCGGCTGCAACCCCACCAGAGGAAACCGTCCTCAGCCAAGACCGACAGAGAGCCTACGTGTGTGGGGAAGGATGCAGGCTAACACCCCTCAGCTGACCAGCCTCTGGAGATAGCCTCTGCTAGCCCCCCTCTCCTTCTATTTCCCAACCAACACAGAGGGAAATAAATACATTCCCTGGCAATGTGTAGACATAGGATGGGGAAATTGGATACATGTGCCGGTCCATGTTGTAGGGCCAAACCACAGGGTGTCTCTTGGCTGATAAGTTGAGGTTTAACGTCGGAACATTTCTTATTTTTCTCAGTTCTGTCTCTCTTTTTTTTCTTTCGTAGATTCATCATCTGATTTTCGGGCGATGTGTTGTCTGGGCGGGGTGTGGGAGAAATATGTCTGAAATGATGTGAAACAATGTCTGATTGTCCGTCACAAACACGGACAGTCTCCAGCACACGCTAGAGAAAGATCCTTTTGTTGGTGATCCAAAATATCACATGCATAAACAGGAACCCTTGCTGGAGACGCATACTTAATAAGTTGTTTGTGTTTGATTGAGTAGTCTGTCTGTGTGCTCAGTTCCCAGGGCTTTGGAAACAGGCGTGACTTGGCCACTGGAACACTGAGCTCTCCAAAAAGCCTTAAAAAACAGCCGACTGTTTCTAACTTAATGAAGCTTTACTGTGAACACCATTAGCGTGGCTGCAGCTTATCATACTACCATACTTATTTGCTAGCACATAGATGGATGCTGGTAGCACTCCGTGCTATGGGTTACTGTACATCCAATCCACTGGTTCCCAGTGCATAAGGAGCTGGGGGGGGGGCGGGGGGGGGCAGGGAGGATGGGGGCCAAGGAGGAGTAGGGGGGGGGGGGCAGAAAGGAGGGCAGGGAGGAAGGGGGGAGGGGCAGGGGCAGGGAGGAGAAGGAGGATGGCCTGGGAGGGTGAGAGGGGGTTGTTCACCCTGCTTGACTCAGTGGGCAGATATGAAGTGTATTTATGGAGCAGAGCGAGAAAGCCCACAACCCTGCAACGATTATCTCTGACATTTCTCCCTCTCAGAATCCACTCTGATTAAATGTTTGCCGGCTCGTTGGATGTGAATGTGAATTAATGGCCAATCAGAGGACTCGTATCTGCCCTGCTTGACTGTTGACAGGCTTGAGACTTGGCTGACCTCCCCCCCCCCCCCCATGGGCTCCCCTGCTCTTGAGAAAAATGCCAGACTCACACTTTTACCCAGCATCATCTCTTCACAGATGCTGGGTTACATTTGAATCTACTGATTCCATCTCATTGGGAATAATTTGTATTTATGTAAAGTTTCTTCAGCTGAGCGTAGTGGATTGTGGCCTGTTCCCCTTTTCTGGTCCCTGTGTCTCCTGGTCTCTCCATCAATGCCTGTGCCAGTACATCCTGAAGCCAGTGAACCGTGCGTTCAATCTCGTGACTCGGGTCATTCGAACCTGCAGATAACAAGCGTGCAGATCAGTTTCATTTTCTTAACAGAGTCGTCATTCATAATTAAGAGATGTGATTGCTTGCTCGCCATTCTCTTTTGTTAGCTTGGGTCAGTGCGTGCACAGTGTGCGTGTGCTTGTGTCGGTCTGCGTAAGCCACAGGCAAATTGAAAAAGTAACCTATTACCTCAGACCACATAGAAAGTATGTAAATCCGTTTGTGCAGAACAGGCTAGTCATTGACAAGTGTGTGTGTGTGTGTGTGTTTGTCTGTAAGGGTTCACCAGAGTACATGAGAGAAAATGAAAGAGAGACAG
>CM042864.1:8412407-8611032 GCA_023658055.1 Thaleichthys pacificus
TTCTCTTGTCAGTGTTAGATTCTGCCACTGTTTGTTACCATGCAGGTGGCTGATGCTTACAGCCTACAGTCTCCCTACCTCCTCCCTTAAACCTGAATTCGAGCATCCATGCTGCTCACTGACTGTTGTGCTGCTCTGTTGTGAAACACATAATTGTCTGAGTTTGGTAAAATTCTCATTTTTCTCTGTCTCCCTCAGCTAAGTACGTCGGCTGCTACGTCGACGACATACAGAAGCGAGCGCTCAGGGGAGTGTCCTTTTACGACTACAAGAAAATGACAGTCTTCCGTTGCCAGGACAACTGCGCAGAAAGGTACGGCTGGCCTTTAGCAGTATTAGAAAACAAACACTTTGTTACCCAAGTCAGTTTTTAGGCAGAAATGAAAGTCTAACGAGCAAACGAAGAGAGAAGCGCGACTCGTTGATTTGTTTGGGAGTGTTTTACGGCTCTCTGCGTTCTCTGAGGAACACTCGTTGACATTTCCATGGGTGGAGAGTAGATGGGTCCATTCAGTCTCCCGTAGATAAGTGTGTCTGACAGGTAAAAGATGAGATGTAGCCGCTCTAATGGACAGAGAGGCCATCCTTCTCTCTGTCTGCGAGACTCCCTCTCACTTTCCCTCTCTCCTTCACTCTCTTAACAGCTTCCCATCTACATCTGATGCTCTCCTCACCTCCACTCACCTTTCCTTGAAATATCTTTCTCTTCTCCCTCTATCTCTCTCTTTCTGTCCCTCTCTCTCTTTCTCTCTTTTCCCCTCTGTCTCTCCCTCCCCCCCCCCCCTCTCTCTCTCTCTCTCTCTCTCTCTCTCTCTGGGGAACATTCTAGATATCTCTCTCTGCCTGATGTATTTCATTACACCCCTCACTGGAGGAGAGGATGGGAGAAGAGGGGGGGAGGGTAGAGGAGGAGAGTCCCATCAGGGTGGTGTACTGCCCTGCTAATTGCACTCCAAGGTTCCTGTCAGGAGTCGCACCCCAGCCCCCCAGCACCCCAGCCCCCCAGCCCCCCAGGAGTGAGCGGTTCTGGGTGGTGGATAGAGCTTCACACGGTGCAGAGAATTCAGGCACCAGCAGCATCAGTCACACACTGACCCTCTTCAGAAGCCCAGCCACCACGGTGGGAGGGCGTCCACTCTACTGCCAGTCTTGACCTTGACCACAGTTCACCCACACACTCGTACTGTGTGTGTGGGTGGGTGTGGTTACTGGCTGTCTCGAAATAATGGATGACTCTTAATGAGAGGCTTGTTAGCCAGCTGCTCTGACAGCCTGGCGTTTGTTCCCATGCTTTTATAAAGACGCTCAGCTCCAGCCAGACCCCCGGCTGAGATTCCTCACTCAGGCTGGCTGCTGTACTAGGAGGCTGGCTGCTGTGCTAGGAGGCTGGCTGCTGTGCTAGGTGGCTGGCTGCTGTGCTAGGAGGCTGGCTGCTGTGCTAGGAGGCTGGCGTGGCTGGCTGGCTGGCTGGCTGACTTACTCTGCTAAGCACAGTGGATCCAGTCAGAGATTCCACAGCCATGTTACATGGAACAGCTAGAGAACTTCCCCTTTTGTGTCAATGACCCGTCAATTTTAAATGATGCTTGAACCCTCCTCTCCCCTCCTCTCCTCTCTTCCTCTCTCCCTCCCCTCCCCTCCTCTCTCTTCCTCCCCTCCCCTCCCCTCTCCCCCAGGGGGTACCTGTTTGCAGGGCTGGAGTTCGGGGCTGAGTGCTTCTGCGGTCACAAGATCCAGGGCCCCAATGTGTCTGACGCCGAGTGCAACATGGACTGTAAGGGAGAGAGCAACACGTGCGGAGGGGCCAACCGTCTGTCCATCTACAGGCTGGAGCTGAGCCAGGAGTCTGCCCGACGCTGTGAGTCCCTCTGGGCCCCAGAACACACTCCCCCCCCCCCCCCCCCCCCCCACACCTACACACTCTGCCCCCCACCCACCCAACACCAACACACTCTGGCCCCCAGAACACACAATGTCACAATGCAAAAGTACACAGTATTCATCCAGAAAAGAAAAAAAATTCAAACGTCACATTACAGTAAAAAATCTGTCCGTTTTTGTGATACTTGGAAAGTTTTCTATCCCAGTTGTCATTTGAGATTCTGTGTGTCTTATCTGGGTTTGTGATGACCTGTCTGCTCAGATGATGAGCACACGACTCACAGAGCAGGACTCCGTGTTACATTTCACAGTACAAATGTAATTACAGCAAAACATGTCAGGCGTACGATTGGTGGTGTGCAGTCCTGGGCACCAGGAGATGCTTGCTCCTGTCAGTCAGCACTTTTCATTCTGACCAAACGAGAGTGAGATTGACCAACAGTGTGTATCTCCGGAGGATAATTTTTTTTTTTGCTGTGGTTTGCTGCTTCTTCCATTTAGGGGGGAAATGTTAAAAGCACACAGCCAACCTCACAGGAAGCTTGTGTGACGTGTTTGAGCTCTGTGTTTTCTGTACTTCCTCATTTGACGATCCAAGGGCTCCGTAATAATCACCCCGGTGATTGTTTGTTTATTTTAAAGCAGTAAACAACATTTTGTTTGAGGGAACAAGGGGGGGGGGGGGGGGGGGGGGTCAGGGACGATGTTGAAGGTTATACAGAAACAGAACATGAGGTCGGAGATGGCTAGGCTGAGGTAACACATGGTGTTCACTGTCTTCTTCATTTTGAAACCAGCGATCCAGATAACTGTGGTGTTGCCACAGACCCCCAGCACGAAGATAAGCACATAGACCAGCACAAGTGTCACTGACACATTTCCTTTCTAAGAAATATCGTGTATTTATATGCAATAAAGCAATGATGACAGAATGCTTTTCAGTCAGAGCCTTGGCATTCTCTGACTGGCCGCTCAGTCCAGACCCGGTAGATAAGGGTCACACACACAAACACACACACACACACACACTCCTGTGTGGTGTTGACCGGGTGTGTGTTCTGCTTCCTGTGTTCCAGACGGGAGCGCCATATTCAAAGGCTGTTTCCATCGTCCGGACAACGTGACGTTGGCCCTGCCCGTCAGCGCGGTCATCCAGAACATGTCTGTCGACAAGTGTGTGGACATGTGCACTGAGAAGGTGAGGGCTGTCCTGCAGCCGACACAGGGTGTGTCTGTTGGTGTAGCTGTGCACAGAACTGCAGTATACAGGAGGGAGTCAGGTGGCTGAGCGGTGAGGGAGTCGGGCTAGTAATCTGAAGGTTGCTAGTTCGATTCCCGGCCATGCCAAAATGACGTTGTGTCCTTGGGCAAGGCACTTCACCCTACTTGCCTCGGGGGGAATGTCCCTGTACTTACTGTAAGTCGCTCTGGATAAGAGGGTCTGCTAAATGACTAAATGTAATGTAAGTATACGTGTGGTTATCTCCCCTTGACTCCTCTGTCCTCCTTTTCCCCTCCTCCTCCTCCTCTAAGGAGTTCTCCCTGGCGGTCCTGGCCGGGGGCAGGTGTCTTTGTGGCTTCCCCACGCGCCATTTCTCCCTCCACGAGGTGGAGGGGGAGGACCTCTGTCAACACCGTTGCCACGGCGATGAGTTTGAAAGCTGTGGGAATGACCAGTACTTCGTGGTGTACCAGACCCAGGTGCAAGGTACGCTAGGTACGCTAGGTACGCTAGGTACGCTAGGTGTGATAGGTGTGATAGAGTGAGCTGTGTTCTTAGAGGAAGACCGGTTCTACATTCTGGAAATGGGGGAAGTGGAAGTAATGATGATGCACAGTGATCTACCCCAACATATTTGTGTGTGTCGTATCATAACCACAAAGCTGTGTTCCTGTTCTGAAGCAGTGGTGTGCTGTTAGCGTAGCCACCGTAGTGCTATGCTAACGTGCTATGCTAACGTGCTATGCTAACGTGCTATGCTAACATGCTACATTTTCCTCAGATAACCGCTGTATGGACCGGCGTTTCCTCCCCACTCGCTCAAAGCAGCTGGTGGCGCTGGCTAGCTTCCCCGGGGCGGGGAACACCTGGGCCCGCCACCTCATCGAGCTAGCCACCGGCTTCTACACTGGGAGTTTCTACTTTGATGGTTCCCTGTACAACAAGGGTAGGTAGTGTTGTGGGACTCTGCTGCGGGATTGACGTTTCATAACTCACAGCCGTATATGGCATGAAATATCAGAAAGTCACGTGGTTTAGATGCCTGTGTGCGCTGACGTTTGATTGTGTCTGTATTTCGTGTGCCTTAAAAAATATTTTTTATCTAAAGCAACATTCAAAATAGCAGATTGAAAAGGCTGGAAAAACTAGAATCAGAAAGATGTAGATCTGACAGGAACAGTCTGTGGGTATAAAGTATATTTTGATATATATTTGATATATAAACAGAACATTTACATTTAGCACGCTGTAAGACGCTCTTATCCAGAGCGACTTACAGTAAGTACAGGGACATTCCCCCCGAGGCAAGTAGGGTGAAGTGCCTTGCCCAAGGACACAACGTCATTTGACACGGCCGGGAATCGAACCAGCGACCTTCTGGTTACTAGCCCAACTCCCTCACCGCTCAGCCACCTGACTCCCCTTCTCCTCCGCAGGGTTCAAAGGCGAGCGAGACCACTGGAGAAGTGGGAGGACCATGTGTATCAAGACCCACGAGAGCGGGAAGAAGGAGATCGAGGCGTTCGACTCCAGCATCCTCATGATCCGTAACCCCTACAAGGCCCTCATGGCTGAGTTCAACCGCAAGTACGGCGGCCATATTGGATTCGCCTCCCAGGCCCACTGGAGGGGGAAAGGTCAGTTGAAAACACAGAGATTCTTCAAAATGGTGCCCGTGACCCATGTATATGACTGTGACCATGGAGGTCTGCCCTTGGATGTTTTGTTTTGAGGGAGGGAGGGGAGGGAGGGGGGGGGAGGGGGGGGAGGAGGAGGGGAGGGGAGGGGAGGGGGGAGGAGAGGGGAGGAGGGAGGAGGGTTTTTGCTGCAGAAGAGATGGGAGAAAAGAAGTGACAAACCATATTTCTGTCCCTCGAGAGGTGATATTATCATGATGCTTTTTCAGCGTTATACAGATGATACTTGATGTTCCGCTGGCTGGCTGTACTTGAGTGGTCTTCACTACCGGTTGTGTTTGTAGGAAGGACTTTCTCAGTTGATGTTGCCTTTTAATGATGTATTTTTGCTCTTTATCTTGCCTGCCTGCGCCCCCACACACACACACACACACCGTTTCTAGTAGTCATGGCAACCTGCCTTGTCTTATCTCCTTTTCTGACTTTGTCGGAGTTAACTAGATTTTCCTCTGAGGCGCTTGAAGACAACAGCAGTCCTCCACACAAGTGAAAACATCAGCGCGTTCTGCTCTCACATGATCTCTCTCCCTCCCTCGCTTTCTCTCTCTCTTTCCTTCTGTCTCTCCCTCTCTCTCACTCCCTATCTTCCTTTCCTTCTCTCTCTCCCACTCTCCCTCTCTCTCTCTCTTAGCATTTCTGTCTCTCTCCTTCCTTCGATATCTCTTCCCCTCCCCTCCCCTCCCCCCCCTCTCTGTCAGGAGACATGGTAGGAGGCCCTGAGAGGAAGGCTTTCTGACAGATGCCAGTTCTGATCTGCAGCACTGCTGTTCTGTAAACACGCGGCTTTAGGGTCGCTGTGGCGTCTCTCTCTCTACCTAGAGCTCAGATGTCGTGTGGGCCCCCGATTAACCTAACCTGCGATCAGCTTCCTCCCATCCTTTGCAGGAAGTGAAGAGCCACAAGGTGTGACATGAGTCACTCAGTCATTTACATTTAGTCATTTAGCAGACGCTCTTATCCAGAGCGACTTACAGTAAGTACAGGGACATTCCCCCCGAGGCAAGTAGGGTGAAGTGCCTTGCCCAAGGACACAACGTCATTTGACACTGCCGGGAATCGAACTGGCAACCTTCAGATTACTAGCCCGACTCCCTCACCGCTCAGCCATCTGACTCCATGCATCACTCAGTCATGCATCAGTAATATATCTTGTTTGCTTTTGGAATATGGTGTTAGGCTTGTTTTCTATGTTTCGCGCACCCAAAAATCCATCTGTTGAATCGTGTCCGAGGGCACCCTGGTCTGACTCCTGCATGCTACACGGAACAAAACATAAACCCGTGAATTTGAAAAAGGGATTTCTCAGATTACGTTTATGGCTAGCTAACACCCCCCCCCCCCACACACACAGACACACACAGACACACACAGACACACACACACACAGACACACACACAGACACACACAGACACACACAGACACACACACACAGACACACACAGACACACAGACACACACACACACACACACACACAGACACACACACACAGACACACACAGACACACACAGACACACACAGACACACACACACACAGACACACACACACAGACACACAGACACACACACAGACACAGACACACACACAACACACACAGACACACAGACACACACACAGACACACACACACAGACACAGACACACACACAGACACAGACACACACACAGACACACACACACACACACACACACAGACACACACACACAGACACACACACACACAGACACACACACACACACACAGACACACACACGGGCCTGTCTGCCTGATGAACTACTGTGTTCCAAGTCGTTAATTCAAGCCCCTGAAGGAGACTAGCATCTTCCAGAAGGCTTTATGTGCTGTGATCACACCAGACCTCCTAAATGAAATAATGTCAGTGTTTGAGGGGTTCTTGTGGAGGGGTAAGGGGGGCTGGGTGCTCTCCTTACCCAGGTTTAATGGCCTGTCAGAGGGGGAACTGGTGTGCTATCCTTGGCTCCCTGGAGGACTGGTGCCCAGCAGATACGTCCTGTTTCTCTCTCACTTTTTCAGTAATTTATAAAGGGCTGTCTCTCTCTCTCTATCCGATGTTTTCACAGAGAACTGAGGGCTAACATCACGAACGCTCAGAATGACACTTTGTTGTTTCTGGTTTCGTTTTACGAGTGCTACATAAACCTAACGTTGTCGACTTTCTCCGTTGCGGCGCAGAGTGGCCGGAGTTCGTTAAGAACTACGCCCCCTGGTGGTCTTCCCACACCCTGGACTGGCTCCGCTACGGCAGGAGCGTCCACGTGGTCCACTTCGAGGACCTGAAGAGGGACCTGTTCTCCCAGCTCAAGGGCATGATCGTCTTCCTGGGGACGGGGGTGTCCGAGGAGCGGCTGCTCTGCGTGGAGGGCCAGAGGGACGGGAACTTCAAGCGCTCGGGCCTCCGGAAGCTGGAGTACGACCCCTACACCCCAGAGATGCGTCAGAGCATCGATGACCTCATCAAGACGGTGGACGCGGCCTTGAGGAAGAGGAGTCTGCCAAGGGTGCCGGAAGACTACAGGCCCAGATGATAGGACATACCTCTCTCTCTCTCTCTCTCTCTCTCTCACACTCCCTCTCTGTCTCCCTTTCTCTCTCTATCTTTCTCCCTTTCTCTGTCTATCTCACACCCTCTCTCTCTCTCTCTCTCTCTCATTATTCCTGCTTTTTCCCTCCAAAGTTTCCCCAAACATTTCTTTGTCTGTTTTTTTTATGTTATGAAATGACTAGTGAAACGAACAGAACATAAAGTCTTCTTTGTCGAAAAGGCGCCACGTGAATCTGCACCGCCGGTTTGACGTGGGAACCTGTAGTTTCTCTCATCTGAGACGACTCTTCCCGACCCCTTGCGTTTAGCGATTTTAGGATCCTTTCTCACGTTCTCTCTCTCTCCTTCGAGGGGGATTTGATGGTCCTGGCACTGCGGAGCCACGTAAGGACAGCCAATCAGACACGTACAACATTGTGCACATGCCTTAACGTAAGGAAGTACATTTGCTGACGATTTAATGTGGGTTAACGTTCAAGAGCGTAACAGCTGACAGGCTTTCAGCCTCTCGTGTGGTGAACATTTCTGCGAAGAGGAAGAAGACTTGTGTGAATATTTATGCATTATGTATCCTGCTCTGTTGAGACCTCTCACACAGAGCCGGACTATACTGTTTTATACATTCAATTGTTCGAAATTGTAACATAGTAAAAAATAGTCCTTTTAATTTTGCTAGAGATGAATAATACAATATGTACCTCCTGAATAGCGAACACTGTATGTTAGGGTGTTGGTGGGCTTGAAGTACACCCTTTACAGACACAACCAGACACTCGTAAGTGTGAAGTAATAAGATGGACTGTCTGTTCCCCATTGCATCAAACCACACACAGCTAAAGTTAGTTTTGTCCTCCAGAGTTTTTACTCCGACTACTAATATTAACGACGACAATGACATGACAACTATTTTTCCTTTTTTCCTCAGGCCAACCACACCAAGTTATGAGTATGACAAATTTTCTTTTGAAAAATACTAAATATTAGAATAAACGCCTATCAAAATCTCAAGCCCGGATGCATAATTCAATTTTCATTGGAGATGTTACAATGGTGTCAGCAGTGCCTTTCCTGCCTTTCCTGATAGCTGTGACTTCTTCTAGTAAAGAACCTCCTGAGGTGCTGATAACGGGTTGCTTTGTGCAGCTGTAGGGGGAAGGGAGGGGAGGGGAGGGGAGGGAGAAATGGGGAGGGGAGGAGGGCAAAACGTTTCTAATCTTGATAGAATAAGAGACCAAGGAAGTGTATATGCAATTTACTTCAACAAACAGATACAGTATGATAGCAACTCAAGCTGCGTCTGTTACGGCGCGTGTAAACATACCTGCTCAGATGAACCAGATGAAAGGTTTCCAGGGGTCACAGTTATGTATAGCCAAAAATATTTAAGTGTCTGCTTTTCATTTCATGTTGTGTGATTCATGTTAATGTGCGGCAGTTGAGAGGAACATCTAGGATAGATTGTTAATTTGTTAGATATTTTCCTTTTTTTTTTATATGATCCAAAAACTATTTCACTGTGGTACATGACTGAACTCATATTTCCCCCAAAGGCATAAGAGGTATCACCTTTATATACTATAATTATATTTGTTTCTTTTCAGATTAGGTTGTCATGGACAGTTGCTAGATGTGAACTTCCACTTTAACTCTGATAACATCTTTGCGATTGAATCAATAACAGCTTTGCAAAAATGATCAGCCGGTGTGGTTATAATCTCACAGCTACCCTGAAGTGTGAAATATTCTAGTCAGAATTTTTACAAGCACACCTTTACAGTACATTAATAATCTGTGTTCCATGTTCCTGTTGCTAAGTTCATATGTGGCCTGGTAGCCATGACAAGTTAAGGACTTCCAATGTACCATAAACATATATTTTTCTAGGTTGTGCAAAAAAAATTAAATAAGTCTTTATAATGCAAGAAGTAAATCGGTAAGATCTCTATTTTTGACACAGGCTTTAAATGAAAGAGTCTTGCTTTCCTTGCCAGGCTGACACGCGGGTGTCACATTTGAATGTATTTTGTATGGAATGAATGTCATGTGATCATACCCAATAAATTAAATTAATTAAATTAAATTAGTTGTGGATGATGGTTTCCAATCGACATGCATTGACATGGCTTCTGTTTGAAGGTGAGTGGATTGTGGAAGATTGACAACAATAAATGCCGAAGATATGATTTAAATGTTTATTGTTTATGGATAAGATGACAGCTGATTATTAAACGATCACTGTTTATTGATCAGATTACAGTTGATTATTCTGTTTATTTCAAGGTTCAGTTTCCGGTTCTATACAACACAGTGCAACACGGAAGGTACAACAGCTGTCTCAAACTAAACCAGCCTTACAAAACCAGCCTTACAAAACCTGTCATTGAAATCATGTTAAACACACTCACAGCAAAATCATTCTTGTGGTACTTGGAGAGTTTTCTATCCCAGTTGTCAGTTTACATTTATGCATTTAGCAGATACTTTTATCCAAAGCGACTTCCATGAGAGAGCTTTACAAAAGTGCGCAGGTCACTGATCATGACAACGAGATAGCCCCAACATTGCGAGCAGCCAAAACATGAAGCATACATTGTGAAAAACCAAATAAGTGTCATTTGAGATTCTGTGTGTCTTATCTGGGTTTGTGATGACCTGTCTGCTCAGCTGATGAGCACACGACTCACAGAGCAGGACTCCGTGTTACATTTCACAGTACAAATGTAATTACAGCAAAACATGTCAGGCGTACGATTGGTGGTGTGCAGTCCTGGGCACCAGGAGATGCTTGCTCCTGTCAGTCAGCACTTTTCATTCTGACCAAAAGAGAGTGAGATTGACCAACAGTGTGTATCTCCGGAGGATAATTTTTTTTTTTGCTGTGGTTTGCTGCTTCTTCCATTTAGGGGGGAAATGTTAAAAGCACACACCAACCTCACAGGAAGCTTGTGTGACATGTTTGAGCTCTGTGTTTTCTGTACTTCCTCATTTGACGATCCAAGGGCTCCGTAATACTGTGATTGTTTATTTTAAAGCAGTAAACACATACATGACAACCTAATACAAAACCAGGGTTTGAGGGGAAGAAGGGAGAGCAACTGTATTTATCCTTCAGATTAATTAACTGTCCTATCAGTGCAGTGAATTTTATGCCTTAATTGTTTGAGATTTAACTTTATTATGTCAATCATTCTAGCAGTGCAATGCTTTTAAGTTATTTGAGAAGAGCTCCACAAAACTTCACCAGAAATCATTGCAAAAGCTTTTTTTCGTGGATGTGAATCAGATATTTGTAGAATGTCTGGAATCCCCCTGCGATGAAGATGTTCTTTGAGAGGTTTCGGATTTCCCCTCGTCTTCGAAAGCATTTTCAATCCTGGACAGGAAGTTCCAGCACTTGTCCTTAAAGTCGTTTCCCATGAAAGCATAGAGAAATGGGTTCAGGCAACTGTTGAGACTGGCCAGAGCCACAGAAACCCCCACCCCTTGCTGAACGATCTGTAGTTTGAACTTAATTTCAATCAGAGTGAAAACATGGTAGGGCAGCCAGCTTATGAAGAAAGTGGCGATGAGGGCCGTCATCACCTTGAAGGGCTTTGAGGACCTGGCCATGCGATTTCTCTGTAGTTTGATGATAATGACTGAATAGCACAGGCTGATAATAACTATAGGTAACACAAACCCAACGACTAAACGATTCACAACGATGGCTGTGTGGCTGTTGGAGAGCAATTCGTACCTTAGGACACATATTAAGACTTGTTCTCTTGGTGAAAGGATTACATCTCGAACAATTAGAGCAGGTACGCTGATGATGATAGACATGACCCAGGCTAGGAACACCGCTATCATCACCCGTTTGAGCGTGCGATGGTTCAGACCCCACACTGGGTACGCGACCATCACACAGCGGTCGACGCTGATGATGACCAGGAGGAAGATGCTGCTGTACATGTTTACGGACATCGCGAAAGAGGCGAACTTGCACATGAAAAGGCCAAAGATCCACCTCTTGTGTACCATGGTGACGATGTTGAAGGGTATACAAAAACAGAACATGAGGTCGGAGATGGCTAGGCTGAGGTAACACATGGTGTTCACTGTCTTCTTCATTTTGAAACCAGCGATCCAGATAACTGTGGTGTTGCCACAGACCCCCAGCACGAAGATAAGCACATAGACCAGCACAAGTGTCACGCAACCAACCTCGGAACATCTCTGTATTGGTGGAGGAACCGGGGTGTCATCATAATTATAATCATAGTCTGGTGTTGTTGATTCATCCAGGCCTATCTCTGTTGTCATTGTGCTTTGTTTTCTGTTCACATAAAACAAATAACTAGAATTAGCCATCTCATAGATCTTGTATGTAATCTAATGTCACCCCACGCTAATTAGTTTTAAAGAGAGACTGGCGCTTACCTTGTTCAGCGAGAGAGTCTGATGCAGAAATGAAATACAGGAGGAGGAGGGGTGATTTAGTGACCAACCACTCTTGTCGATTTCCTTTTAGAGAGATAGCTTTTTATGGTGTTGAGCTTTTTATGTGTTCAAAAAAGAAGGAAATTACACATTTCCTCTCTAAGAAATGTAGTGTATTGACAATAAAAGAATCATGACCCTGCAGTACTCTCAACACCACAGTGTACAGCACAGTTGATGAGAAGTAGTCATACTTTACTTATATAGCTTGGGTTCCAGCCCAATTTAGCCCCCCCCACAAAAAATGTTGGTCTAGTCATATTCTGACTAGAATTATGAGTATGACAACGTCAGGCTATTACTTATATACAACATTAATACAGACAAACTCAGTAGAAACACAATACATTTTGCAATTATTTAGAACAAATATTTGGATGGGCGATTAGACAGATTTGAAATGTGTTAAAATGGTTTATCGTATTAAATTATAAATTTCAAAAAGCAACAGTTCAGGATTAGGGTTAATATCGAGCTGTTATAGTTGATAAAAATGTCAACAAATATTTTTTTACTTGAATAATTGATACTGATACAATCAAGTCAGTCAAGTTCTCACCCTAAATATAAGTAACACTTTACAATTAAGGCTACATTAGTGTAAAGTGTTGCTATGTAGTTACTGTATAGTCAACACAACCTTAACGAAAACAGTTGCCTCTTTAATATATTTCTTTATATATTTTTTTTTTTACAGGAATTGAAAATAGCCCCCCCCCCCCCACTTTCTGAGTGTGCAGTACAATGTGTCTCTTGGTCAAGATGTTTAGATGTGTGTGGAGCCCCTCCCATCCATGGAGCTGGACCGGGACAGATAGCGGCTGGTGGTCCTGCCCTCCTCCCCCAGGGCGTTAGCCATCTTGGACAGCATAGAGATTCTGAACTTCTGCTTGAAGTCGTTCCCCATGAACACGTACAAAACAGGGTTCAGGAAGCTGTTGGCCGTGGCTACGGTGGTGCCCACCTGCAGTCCGATGTGGATGACCTTGGAGTCGTACAGGTGAGGCTGCTGCTCCATCAAGATAAACACGTGGTAGGGAAGCCAGCACAGGAAGAAGGTGGCGATGAGGGCGCTCATCACCTTGAAGGGCTTGGAGGACCTGGTCATCCGGTTGCTCCTCAGTCTGATGATGATGATGGAGTAGCACACCATGATGAAGAGGAAGGGCAGCACGAAGCCAGCAAGGAACCGGGTCACGGCGACCGCGTGGTGGCTGTGCGGGTCCGTGTACCTGTTGAAGCACACTGTCCTCCCAGGATGCTCCGCCGTGTCGCGGAACACCAGGGAGGGAACGCTCAGGCCAGCGGCCAGCAGCCAGGACACCACGACTACGACCGAAGCCTTCCGGTTGGTGCGATGGTTCTGCGCCCACACGGGGAACACGACAGACAGGCAGCGGTCAGCGCTGATGACCACCAGGAGGAAGATGCTGCTGAACATGTTCAGGAACAACACGAAAGACATGAGCTTGCACATGACCACCCCGAAGATCCAGTCCTCAGTGGCCATGTTTGTGATGTTGAACGGTAGGCAGGCGCAGAACAGGAAGTCCGAGACGGCCAGACTGAGGTACCAAGTGGTGTTTACGGTCCTCTTCATCTTGAAACCGGCGATCCAGATGACTACGGCGTTGCCACTGACGCCCAGCAGGAACATGAGCACATTGACAAACAACAGGGTGGCACATGACATCTCCTTGAAACAGGTCTTGTTGTTTTTATAACTAACTTCGTGAACTGTGAAGTTGAGATCGGTGTAGTTGTAATCGTAATCTTGGTCATAGTGATTGTAGATTATGTTGCTGTCCTCCATCTTCAGTGTTTAAAGAAAAAAAACACTTGTGGCTTCAAATCCTGTTAAGAAAGAGTTGTTCATAGGAATACCTAATTTAAGTCACGATTCAATAATTATCAGATTTCATGAATTATATAGTATTTCTTGTACTCAAAGCACGTAAAATGAAATACTTATATCAATATCTAAGTATTATGAACATATATGATTCTACATGGTTGCACTCCTTAGAAGATATTCAATCAAATAATACCTAAATTCTGCATATAATTCAATTCTTCATTCGCCAACCAGAGTTGATCTTCAATAAGGTTACATTTATCAGTTGGATTGACATTATAAAAGACAAAATCTCAAAAGCAGCTATTACATTTACAACAATCGCCGCAAAAAATGAAACAGACAGTTACCTTGAAAGTCACTCAGCAGGGGTGATGCACAGTGTTCAGACTGACCTCTCACCGGCTAAGATCTCAGTTATGTTTCAAGAAAAGCCTTCTGCTTTTGAGGCCTGAAGGCGTGATGATTGAGCAATATGGGACAGCAGCTTCTTTCACTTCTCAGTTATTAAAATGAATAAATAACTCTCGTCCTCCCATCAGTTTTATGAACTTTCACACCGGTGTGAGACCTATGCGAGGTGTTCATCGCATCAGGGGGTCAGATGGCTGAGCGGTTAGGGAATCGGGCTATTAATCAGAAGGTTGCTGGTTCGATTCTCGGCCGTGCAAAATGACGTTGTGACCTTGGGCAAGGCACTTCACCCTACTTGCCTCGGGGGGAATGTCCCTGTACTTACTGTAAGTTGCTCTGGATAAGACCGTCTGCTAAATGGCTAAATGTAAATGCATCAGCCTGGTTGCTTGAATGTGTTTGCAGGGTTTGATAGCATAGAGACACACCGGGCTGTGTTGATGGCTAGCACACAGACGCAACATGGGCTGTATGTCCCAGAAAAAAAAGGAAGAGGAACTCTTCACTTGATCACAGGTCAAACTGCTTTGCTCACACTTCCTTGATGGTCTTGTGATGGGGTTGTACATGTTGTTTACTATAAAAAAGCAAACATACTGATATATATGTTACAGATATATACACATACAGGCCTGTATTTGGTAGACAGATCTCATGGTTTGAGCAAAGGCTTTCCATGCGTGTGAGTCATTGACCAGGCCCTACCACTTTTTTGTTTGCTGCAAAGTGTTTGAATATTTCAGTGCAGCTGCCATAACCCCCAAGTGGCAGGGCTGTCTGACCCACTTTCAGGCTCTTCACCAAAGTCACTTTCACCTCTCTGAGCACAGAGCCTGGCTCGTGTGCCCAGCAGATCCCATTTCCTAATGAAGCACTGGCTATAAATAATCAAAGGCTAAACATGCAAGACAATACTGTGGCTGGCCTTCCTCCACCAGGAGACAGGATGCTGGTCGGTCTTGTTTCCAGTGGAAAAGAGCTGTTAAATCATGTCTCTGTTTGAACCTGAACTGCTTGTCCTAAATCAAGCTGTGACAAAATCAAAATATATACACAAGATATGTATATACGTAACAAAAATATGTTAATATTTAAATTCAGACAATACCAGACGTAATAGCACAGTGGAACAAGCACTGGGACTGGAAAATATAAAACTGCGATTTGGTCAAGCCGACCGTGGCTCCGTGAGACCTATCAGAGCCCGCAGCTTTCCAGGTCCCTGCTGACACAGCAGCCTACCATTCCTGCTGAGGAGGAAGAGGAGAAATGTGGAGCGTAGATGTGAAGGATGCCACCCCTCAAACACTCTGTCAGACCACACAGTCAAACAGCCGGAGCCACATGCGTAAATGTCACTGATGACACATTCTTGTTGTGGCAGAGAAGCCAGTGCTTGGTGCAGTGTATGGAATATTCCTTTTTAAGCCTACAAATGTGCACGTTTTCTGGCTTCAACAGACACGCACACACACACACACAGACACAAACAAACAAACACACAGTTATACAGTTGTGAGAGGCGGGACCAAGGCTTGTCAATCATCTATCTCTCTTCCTCATGAGCTCATCTCTGTTTCCCCCCATCATCTACCCAGTTCCTCTGCTTGCCCAACCCTGAAGAACACCTCACAGTTTTCTCTTTTGCAACACTTGACAGGACACGTCACTATACCATGTCATGAAATAGCATCTCATATAGCAACAACGTTGTACTTCCAGAGGTACTGCTGTAGTGTAGTTGACTGGTATTAATAAGAGTTAGGGGTTAAGGCTTTTACAGAGGGGTCAGAAGGCACAGTATGGGGGTGAGGGGATGTTGTGAAGGGGCAGTTGAGGGTTGTGTAAAACAAGATGTTAAAATCTACCACTTACCCATGGAAAACCCCACCACCCCCATACCACCCCCAGACCAAGTTTCACTTTTTACTCGAAACCGTGAAGAAATGTGACAACATAGCAGAGTTACCTTCAACTGACCCTTTACAACATCCACCTACTCCTTACATCTTCCCCCATGTTGTTTCCTCTAACACTTCTCTAATGACCCACACCACTAACACTGTATAGCAACTGCAATGTTGTTGCTGTAAGTGTTGCCATTTAATTACACATTGGATGAAGTAACCTCAATGTGAAGTGCTGCAGTGTAGTTACATGGCCGTTAGGTTGCCTTAGTTTACATTTACATTTAGTCATTTAGCACACGCTCTTATCCAGAGCGACTTACAGTAAGTACAGGGACATTCCCCCCGAGGCAAGTAGGGTGAAGTGCCTTGCCCAAGGACACAACGTCATTTTGGCACGGCCGGGAATCGAACTGGCAACCTTCTGATTACTAGCCCGACTCCCTCACCGCTCAGCCATCTGACTCCCTAGTTCAAAGTGTTGCTGTGGTGGTGTTAAAGGCACCCGTCATGTAAAGCGTTGCCCAGTGAGGACATCCGAGCTCCTCTTCCTCAGGGTCGCTGTCGTTCTTGGCCGGCGCCGCACGACGACCTCTCTCCACCAGCATCCTCCCGTCCGGTCGCCCCTCCGGGGGCGTGAACAAGACCTCCAGTTCCTCCAGTGAAACCTAGCCTCTCTTAAGGGAGCCTCCTCCTGTTCCTCCCATCCTGCCCTGAAACACCTATCAGGTTCCAGCCCTGTCTGTTACCACGGTATTCGGAGTGTGTTTTGCCCTCACTTGAGTGCTCCACCTGCATGGAAGAGAATAAAAACCCATTATGAAGATTAGAGTGGAGAGGATGTGCATTAGGGTCCTCAGCAGAAATCCAGCCAACCTGAAATCCAGCTGAAAATGCAGATGAAATGAAAGGATATTATTTTTTATTTTTTGTGTGTAAATGGATGGTGATCAAATGTAGTGGTAACCTCTGGAGCGCAGGAATGACATTAATCTCAGACGATCATGTGTTAGTGTTTCTCTATGTCTCTTTTAGTGTTACTCCTGACCTCCGACAGCTGTGCAGCTTTCAGTGGATTTAACTGTTGGTTGTAGCAGTGACTGAGGATGGACTCACTGTGTCTCTCTCCCCCCCCTCTCCCCCCCCTCTCTCTCTCTCTCTCTCTATCTCCCTCTTTCTCTCCCCCCCTCTCTCTCTCCCTCTTTCTTTCTCCCTCTCTCTCTCTCTCCCCCTCTCTCTCTCTCTCTCTGTTTCTCTCACAGACTGACTGACAGCCCACAGACTCCATCACTCTCTCTCCCTCTCTCTCCCTCTTTCTCTCCCTCTTTCTCTCCCTCCCTCCCTCCCTCTCACTCTTTCTCTCTCTCTCTTTCTCTCTCTCTCTCTCTCCCTCTATATGTTTCTCTCACAGACTGACTGACAGCTTGCAGACTCCATCACTCTCTCTCTTCCTGACACACACACACACGCACACACAGGCATCACACTGTCTGTTTTACACCCAGCGGATGTGACTTGGCACTGTGCCAACTGTCATAAGCACAGATGGGCCAACATGACTGTGTGTTCAATCTTTTCATTAATGAGCTTCAACCACCCTGTTAGGAAAGGGGAGCCAGGGAAGGCCAGTGGAACCACGCCTACGTCGATGCAGGTCTGTGTGTGTCTCAGTTGACATGGCAGCAGCACAGGTCACAAGGAGGTGAGCAGAGGACTTATCCACAGGACAGCTGAAACGTCTAATGAGTTTACATTTACACATCTCTGCCACTGCTTGCTCATACTAAGAGAATGCAGATGAATGGATGTTCTCATTCACTCCCTGCTGTCTTGGTAACCAGACAATATGCTGAGGAGAAACGTTTCAACAGGTTTCAAGTCAGGTGACCCAGACTGAAATCCCAAAGGCAAGGCTCGTAAAACCCTGCAATCTACAGCAAACAGACGCACATTAGCTATACTCGTTTACACTGGGGATTAAGACAACAAATCTCATATCAACACTGTTTTTATATCTCAACAAGTGATTTCAGCTGCCTGTCCACAAACATTTCCCAGTAGAGCCGGCTGGCATTTGGATTAAGGAAATTAAACCAATAAGACAAATTCATGAATCATGTAGCCATGATAATCCAATATTGCCCTGGCCCTGTGGTTTTATGTGATCATCTTTATGGCATCTAAATCCAGTTAAACCTATCAGGAACGTCCAATGCCACGAAGAAGTCAATTAGTGTCTCAAATCCTTGGAGAACCCTCGACTGAAGAGGGGGGTCGCTGTAATGGAATCAGAGTTTGATACGATTATAGCCTACTGGACGACGGCGGTTGCCGTTCTGACTGTGACAACGTTAATGCCACGTTAGTCTTCCCCGCTGTCGCAGACACACCGGGTTGAGCGTCACGCACGGGCAACATACGACACGTGAAAGCGAATCAGCGAGGTGCTGAAGGGACGCAACGGTTTCTGTGACATCACAGATGGTTTCTGTGACGTCACACCATCTGTGACGTCACAGAAACCATCTGTGATGTCACAGAAACCATCTGTGATGTCACCCACCTCCTGGGTTCTTCCGAGCAGGTTTTCGGGGTGAGAGCGGAAAACGTCGTGAATCTGAGGCTAACTGGAGTCTCTCCGCAGATGTCTCTCTTTAGAAATCGAGCCAGAAACCTCCAATCTCTGCACCCCGATGGAGCAGCGGGAATGCTGACCTTGGAAATCCCCCCCCCCCCCCCCCCCCTTGAGACCGATGTTCCAATAGCAGAGGCCTCTAATCCTGGATCAGTTTGTGAACGCCATGTCGAATCATTTTGCACCTCGGATGTTCATTTATTCTAAGTCAGTGTTCTGATTCATTAAGGCTTTAAATGACTCATCCTTTGAGTCATTCTAATCCCCCTAGTCATTCAACACCAATAATCTTACTGACACAATAATGTCCTCGGGACGTTTTCCAGAGCAAACTATTCGACGTGCTGTGATCCAGATCAACACCCATATTTGCAGTAGGGGGGGTTCTCATGTTTGTCCTGACTGAGGGTCCGTTTAGGAAATAATTCAGACCGTCCTTATCCAAATATGAAACCAACACACATTCCTCATACTTCAGTGCACCGTGAACGCTGCACGTGCTGATAGGACGGGCCGTGAACGCTGCACGTGCTGATAGGACGGGCCGTGAACGCTGCACGTGCTGATAGGACGGGCCGTGAACGCTGCACGTGCTGATAGGACGGGCCGTGAACGCTGCACGTGCTGATAGGACGGGCCGTGAACGCTGCACGTGCTGATAGGACGGGCCGTGAACGCTGCACGTGCTGATAGGACGGGCCGTGTTTTGGGGCGAGTGCCCGTCTCCCAGAGCCAAGTAGTCTCATCTCTCTTTGTCATTTTCAGAGTCACGCGCGGCGGCCTCAGGCCAGCTGGGGCAGATGCCACGTGCCCGGAGGCGTGCAGAGCTTCTGGAGCTGAACGAGCCCTGACACCACAGTTGTGGAGCCTGACAGGCCAACTTGGCGACTAACCGCCCTCAAGCCATGCAGATGTGGCGTCGGAGCACGCGCTGCTAAACAGCTGCAGTTTTGGGGCGCACCAGCGGCTCTCTGGATGCGCGTGTGTCATGCAGGCTGAGGTCTTACTGTTCAGGCCAGGGTTCAAATCTGACCTTGGCCTTTTGCTGTGTATCGTCCTCTCTCTCCTTCTCCCTACCTTTCCTGACACACTTCACTTGAAGGTAGGGAGGCAGATGGCTGAGCAGTTAGGGAATCGGGCTACTAATCAGAAGGTTGCCGGTTCGATAACCCGGCCGTGCGAAATGACGTTGTGTCCTTGGGCAAGGCACTTCATCCTTTCCTTGGGGGAATGTCCCTGTACTTACTGTAAGTCGCTCTGGATAAGAGCATCTGCTAAATGACTAAATGTAAAGGTATGTGTATTATTAAACTGTTCAAAAAAGTATAACAAATGCCAAAGAAATCACATTCATCACAATCTTAAAAGCAAGCAGCAGTTCTTGTAAATGTTTGTTTATTTTAGTGCAGAACCAGATGGGTTTCTACCCCACATGTTCATTCACCAAATTAGTCTGGGGTGATTAATCAGATGTCAGTTCCACCGGCTGCTCCCAGGACACACGCGATGCACCTGCTTGGCGATTCACTCTGTGACGTCCTTGACTGTAACACTGAACGGGCCGCGACGTTCACAGTAATACAACAACGTTTGAAACCAGCTTCCATCGACGGAGGATTCGTCGATTGATGTGACATCTTGTCAGAAAAGGCCATGGGGAAATTCCAGCATCGAGCCTATATGTAATGATTGTGTGTTTGAGGATTCAGGCTAACATTAAAGTGTTAGTTGAAGCAGGGCCCCTCATGACTCATTCACAATCCACCATCACGTGGGCCTATCTTAGTAGCCGTCAGACGATAGATTTAAAATTAATTTGAACACACACACACCTCACACACACACACACACACCCGCCCCTCACCTCTTGTACGAGGAGATAATTAGGCCTACATCTCGCCGCCCACAGACGCTGAGTCGTGGCTCGGTGCTGTGCAGCGTCCCTGAGTGTTGCTGAGCTTCACACAGCCGAGCAGTCAGCACCATCCACCCACTCCCTTTCCCTCTCCGTCGCTCCTGTTTTTGCGGACCGCAGCGCAGTCCTATGAGGAGGAGGAGGGCAGCGGAGGTCCCCAATAATGTCCGCCCCCGGAAGCTAAGTTACGAGTCTCACTGGCAGTCAGGGTCCATACTTCATCTGCTTACCCCGGGGCTTTGCTGAATCCTGTGGGATAACTTTCTAACCAAGCCAGGGTGGAAGAAGAGCTATCAGGGAGACTGTTATTCAAATGTGGTGTGAGATACTTGTTTTCATTATCTGTTAGACAAATCTACGTGTTTCCAAATACTCGCGCACACGCACACCGTTTTTTTCCACACGAGAGAGAAATAGTGTGGTCTGTGTGCGGTCATTCATAAAGGATAGCTCAATGTGAAATAGCTAGCCTCGGGGGGTCGGGTCAATGAGGTAAAGAGAAAGTACACAGAGCAGAAAACACATTAATCACGTCCACTCTGACCAGAACACAGGCAGGAAGCCAAGCGGAAAACCCTTCCTCCGTCTCTGAGAGAGTCGGTATTCCTCTGGTGTTTGAGAAGGGCATTATATTAACTCTCATCTCCCACCCTGGCCATGGCTATATGGCTTAACCTTTCAGGAGAATTAACGACCATGATGCAGCTGTGCTTCGATCTTCACTGGGATGCAGGACAGTGCTCTTATGAGAGCTCGCTGTGCTCAGAGGAGTCAAGGACGGAACAGCATTTGGATTAGGGTCGGAGGTCAGAGGGGACGCGATGAGGTCATGAACAGACACTGTGCACCTCTGCGGATGTACTGTGTTGAACGTGAAATCCCATCTTTGCTTAATGAAATGTGATCATATTACCTAAGCCGTAATGAATTATATTTCTGAGCTGGATGATGAATTCAGACGAGGGGGGTGAACTTCTGTGCATCTGTTTGCGATTTACTGTGCACACTTTTCATCTTTGATATTCTGCTCACCCTTCTGTTCGTAGGCCTACATCGCTTTAGATAAAAGCATCCGCTAAATACAATTAAAAAAAGATGAAACAACGAGACTAGCTTTTTTTTGGTATCACGTGGGTCCTCTCTGGTCCCCTCTGCCTTCCGCTTTCCACCTGAGGCCTCTACAGACACACAGAGATAACCCCCCCCCCCCCTTTCTCTCCCTGTCTAACGAGATCCCCCAGTCTCTGACAGCCAGCTCAGTCACCTGGAACAAACCCTCTACTCAGACAGACAGGCTGCTGGAAAAGGCCTGAGAGAGAGAGAGAGAGAGAGAGAGAGAGAGAGAGAGAGAGAGAGAGAGAGAGAGAGAGAGAGAGAGAAGAGAAAGAGAGAGAGACTGGTCTGACAGATCTGTGTATTCTCTCCTGAAACGCAGGAGAGCCCTGACACCACAGTGTTACCTGACGGGACTTTTTAGTCTCTGGCTCATTCAGGTGAGAAACAACAGCAGAGCTCCTGTGTGTTGGTGTGTGAACGCACACATGACACCAACCGGAATCTGTGACATTAAACTGTTACACTTGGCTTGTTCCCTTTGCAGTTACTACAAAACCAAGAGTACTTCAGATGTCTTTTTTTAATTTTCCTGGTGAAAGTGAAAATGCACTGAATACATTTGTGGTCTACATATCTAGGTACTGTTATCATTTTGAACCTACTACTAGAGATAAAAGAATATGCATTGATTGCAAGTAACACATTTATTTGATTATAAACAACAATAATTATCATGACAATTGACCACAAAAATAACAAATACTCAGTAATAATTTGTGGCGAAAACATTAGAGCCCCAAAAAATGTAGGCGAAAATATTTGAGGCAAAATATTTCTAGACAAAACATTTTGAGCTGGAAAAAATCTGATTGCAACATCCCATCTCTGCAACAGTGTAACAACAGTGTAATAACAACATAGTAAACGTGTAATAACAGTGTAAAAAGAGCAATAACAACATAACAGTGTAACAACAGTGTAATGACAGTGTAATAACAGTGTAATAACAGTGTAATAACAGTGTAATAACAGTGTAATAACAGTGTAACAACAGTGTAACAACAGTGTAATGACAGTGTAACAACAGTGTAATATCATAATAACTGTGTAACAACAACAGTGAAACAACAATGTCAAGTTATTTTAGGTTATACCTTCTGAAGTTGTCCTGAAGTGCCTGCCTGCACAAAAATAGCAAATACTCAGTAATAATTTGTGGCGAAAACATTAGAGTCCCAAAAAATGTAGGCGAAAATATTTGAGGCAAAATATATCTGGACAAAACATTTTGAGCTGGAAAAAATCAGATTGTCTTTTTTTAATTTTCCTGGTGAAAGTGAAAATGCACTGAATACATTTGTGGTCTACATATCTAGGTACTGTTATCATTTTGAACCTACTACTAGAGATAAAAGAATATGCATTGATTGCAAGTAACACATTTATTTGATTATAAACAACAATAATTATCATGACAATTGACCACAAAAATAACAAATACTCAGTAATAATTTGTGGCGAAAACATTAGAGCCCCAAAAAATGTAGGCGAAAATATTTGAGGCAAAATATTTCTAGACAAAACATTTTGAGCTGGAAAAAATCTGATTGCAACATCCCATCTCTGCAACAGTGTAACAACAGTGTAATAACAACATAGTAAACGTGTAATAACAGTGTAAAAAGAGCAATAACAACATAACAGTGTAACAACAGTGTAATGACAGTGTAATAACAGTGTAATAACAGTGTAATAACAGTATAATAACAGTGTAATAACAGTGTAACAACAGTGTAACAACAGTGTAACAACAGTGTAATGACAGTGTAACAACAGTGTAATATCATAATAACTGTGTAACAACAACAGTGAAACAACAATGTCAAGTTATTTGAGGTTATACCTTCTGAAGTTGTCCTCTGCCTGCCTGCCTGCTTCACCAGGGAGCTTGTTGGGAGGGGAGCTGGTGGGCGGTATGCTGTGCTGATGCTCCAATGCTCCCTTCATCCCCAGTTTTAATGAGGCTGCGGCTCTTGTTGCGATGCTAAATCTCAGTTTATTCCTCTGCAGTGGCCGCGGGAACACTTTATTAGACTTCTAGTCTGATTTGATCAAGCCTGTATATAACTCTGTATCGCGAAGGCGTAGCAGTGGCCTTAATCAAGCATACCAATATCACCATTAAAGTGTCTGGAGGAGAGTCCACTTGGAGCAGTCGGTCTTTTGAAACCATTCAGATGTAACTATTCATGTCCTTGGATGACTTATGTTCGCTATATTGTTATGCTTCATGTCCTGCTATTTCACTGTAACAATCCAATTACAGTAAAACCACCATTCAGCTGGATGCAACTGTGGTGAACTGTGAAGCTTAAGCAAAACTCCCATACGAACATTCAACAAGCGGGAAATCAAAGACGGTTTGTTTGTCACCAACCCACGTTACTCTTCTCACAGGCTCTTCATTACCTTCCCCCGAAACCAAGTTTGATGTGTTGTAAGAAGACAGCTAGAACCACAGTTTTTTCCTCCTGTATTTAAGAAAAGGTAACAACACCGCTATGGTAAAAATAGCCCTGAACAGGCAGTTTAGGTGCACACCTCAATGGAATACTAAACAGACTTTTTTTCTGGGAAACCGGGAGCAGAGGCACCTCTACGCCTACCCTGACATTTCTCTAGGTTAAAGTATAAAAGTATTGAGTTTCCACATTAAAGGATGAGACTCGAAAGGCATTTTCTCTCTCTCTCTCTCTCTCTCTCTCTCTCTCTCTCTCTCTCTCTCTCTCTCTCTCTCTCTCTCTCTCTCTCTCTCTCTCTCTCTCTCTCACCGAGACAAGAACTAAGGCGTTGTATCATGCATTATGGAACACTAGCTCCTTCAAGGAGCGCCTCATATCATGAGGCCCGGTGCAGAGATGGAACTGTACGGCCCTTTGGCTCGTTCTGCCCCACAAATCTACCAAACCGTCAAAGAAGAATGTGACACATCAACAGGAAACGGTTTATTGTGTTGTATTTTTCTTAGTTTACTCATCGACACCTTGATAGATCATTTTCAACATCATTGATAACAGTTCTCCTTAAGGTTGTGCTGTTTCTCACTCACTCACTCACACATACACACACACACTTTCATACACACCTAACCCCTCCTGTAAGTCCACTAGAGGGAAGAATCAGAGTCTCAAGTAAATATATTTGCTGCTGTAAAAGCTTGAGGTTGCAAAAGACAGATCTCACCTTCCATAAATCACACTCTCGCCCCTAGTCCAGTAAAGGCCAGGCAGCTTTCTGGATGTGGTGGCTTTAGATTACCTTCATAGACTTAAAGCTGCAAATACGTAACATGGACATTAGCATCGTGGAACAGGATTGCTGGAACATAATTGTCTTGAACGTAGCGGGCCGCTCCAAAATTTGAATTTCCTACTGGCACTGAGCTGTCTGTGTTGCTAGACAACTCTAACACGGCCTCGTTTGATCACACGTCATGTTTTGGGTGGACTTTTTGTAGGGGAAACTCCAAAGATGGACATCAAATGTTTATTCCGGTTTACATCTAGTAAACTGTTACAGCACTGTAGCTATGTTGGCCTACTGTTCTTGAAACAGGATACATCACAAAACACCTTGTTTGTGCATCGGTTGAGGTTGTTGCGGTCATTATAATTTCTGTATTTTGGCTTTTAACAAACCATATCCAGAAAATGCTCTGCCATAACTCACCACATAAAGTTTTTTTTTCGTTTTTAACAAATGTGCCACTGCTGCCATCTTCTGGTTGAAAGTGGAACTGTAAACTAATATTTTCTTCCCTTCCTACAACACTACAATAGCAAGGTTCGTTCTCTCCCTCTGCATCTTATGCCAGTTTACACTGAAGTTTATCAGTTACAAAATCAAAACATTCCATAATGAACATAACGCAGAACTAGCAAGTTAACGTCATTGTCAGATGAAAACTTGCTAACCCTTGCATTGACTGGTAATCAAATAACATACCACCTATCCACATAAAATTTGATCTAATGCAACAATCCCCACTCCCCAGGATAGAAACAGTTATAGCACTAGCTGACCTAGAATCAGAATGGACATAATGGATGAAACCTGAAGGTGGCAGTATTGCAACTTTGTTGATGTCAGCTACCGTGAAACATCAAAGAACAAGACGTTGCACCGCCCTCCAACTATGTCCGGTCTGCATTTGTGGCATGAAAGACGGAAGACAAACCTATACGAAAGGGATATTTAATCTGCGTTAGATGAGATTTATCACTAGATTCAAAAAACAAGACCATTTTTCTTTTCGGGTGGTTTACATTTTCCGAGTTAACATGGTAAGTGCCTAACGTTAACTTTAGTATCTGGTGTCACTAGCTAAGCTAGAGCTAACTCTTGACAGCTGCTGTTGTTGAAATTGAACAATATTCAGGACATTTAATTGTTGATTTGCATCGGATCAGCTAGCTAGCTAACAAACTCGAACTGTTTCAAGTTGTGCTTGCTGTTGTCATAATTGAAACTCTCTTTAACTTAGTTTTTCTCTCTTGCAGCGGTTTCTCGGCTAACGTCGCTAGGCCATCCCTGCCGGCGGAGCTGATAGATGGGGGACGTGTCACTTAAGGATGGCGGATACTAACAATGATGTCTGCTTTAACGTTGTGGCGTTACACCAGCGGCCGTGTCCTTGGCGGATGGGGCCCGCTGCTCTGTTTGCTGTTGGGCTCCCTGGTGGCCTTGTTACTGCCCTTGGTTGGGGAGGAAGACCAGTGCTGTGTCGCCCTGAAGGGAATTGCCCTGCTGAGGTGCCAAATCTGGGGCAAGGCTTCGCGGCCGACAGTCCAGTCTACCAGCCTCACTGTCCCCTTTACCGCTCTTGACGTGTTGCCTCTAAGGCCCAAGCCGAGTTTAGGTAAGCGTATAGTTATTGTAAGCGATTTGTCTTTGTAAGATTAACAGTAATCCTCACGCGAGAGGAGTGGTGCCAAATTTAGGTAAACAAAAGTTTTTGTAAAGATTTGTCTAAGATTACCAGTATTCCTTGTATTAGAGGCACCAGTTATTCTCTTCAGAGTGGTTTCAGTGTGGTCTGATTGTAATGTGGATGCTAATTTCAGAGACCCAGCTTGAGTCGCAAGCAGCCCTGGTTCAGGCGGTGGAGATGAGGAAGCAAGGGAAGAGAGAAAAGGCCCACAAGCTGCTGGTGCACGCCCTCAACCTGAACCCTAACTACGTGGAGGCCCTGACGGAGCTGGGCACCCTGCTGGAGGAGGACAAGGACGTGGTCCAGGCGGACCACCTCTACACCAAAGCCCTGGCCCTCTCGCCCTGCCACGAGAGGGCTCTGGTGAGCCGGGACCGCACCCTCCCCCTGGTGGAGGAGATCGACCAGAGGCACTTCGGCATCATCGACAGCAAGGTTCGCCGCCTCATGTCCATCCCTAAGGGCAACTCCGCCCTGAGGAGGGTGATGGAGGAGACGTACTACCACCACATCTACCACACGGTGGCCATCGAGGGCAACACTCTGACGCTCTCCGAGATCCGGCACATCATCGAGACCCGTTACGCCGTCCCCGGCAAGAGCCTGCAGGAGCAGAACGAAGCGATCGGCGTGGACGCTGCCATGAAGTACATCAACACCACCCTGCTGGCCAGCGCCGGGGCCATCACCGTCAGCGACATCCTGGAGATCCACCGGCGCGTGCTGGGCTACGCCGACCCGGTGGAAGGCGGCCGTCTGCGGACCAGCCAGGTGTTCGTGGGCCACCACATCCCCCCGCACCCCCACGACCTGCAGCGCCACATGCAGGAGCTGGTGCAGTGGCTCAACTTGGAGGACAGCCTCCAGCTGCACCCGGTGGAGTACGCCGCCCTGGCTCACTACAAGCTGGTGTACGTCCACCCGTTCGTGGACGGAAACGGACGCACTTCCCGTCTCCTGATGAACCTGGTGCTCATGCAGGCGCGCTACCCGCCCATCACCATCCGCAAGGAGCAGCGCGCCGAGTACTACACGGCCCTGGACACGGCCAACGAGGGCGACGTCAGGCCCTTCATCCGCTTCATTGCCAAGTGCACCGAGATCACCCTGGATACGCTGCTCATCGCCACCGGAGAGCACGCGGTGGGTCTGCCCGGAGCCGGACCGCACCAGGCCTGCCCCGACTGCAAGCACACCATCCCTGTACACAACTGACCTGGAGGAGGGAGGGAGAGAGGGAGGGAGAGGGAGAGAGAGGGAGAGAGAGAGAGGGAGAGAGAGAGAGGGAGAGAGAGGGAGAGAGAGGGGGAGGGGGAGGGAGAGAGGGGGAGAGAGAGGGGAGAGGGAGGGAGAGAGGGGGGGAGAGAGGGGGGGAGAGAGGGGGAGAGGGGGGAGAGGGGGGGGAGAGGGGGAGCTGAGCCTGACTTGTGGTCTGTGGTGGGTTTGTGCTTCAGGATGTGTTTATCGGTGTGTTTTTCAGTTTATTTATGACAGCATGTCCATGCACCTTGAGGTGAAGCTAAGGAGACTATTATTATACACACATGGTTACCTCCTCTCTTGTAGATTCCACACATGCTGCTTGCTGCAGATGGTTTCGTGTGCTAGTTTTAGCTGCGGGAGGTTTTTCAGGTTGAGTCGTGAGTTACACTGAATACGTTATGGTGTTTCCTGAGTCCTCATCAAACTATCATGGATTGATTAGAATTGTTTATGTCAATTAAGTGCCATAAGAACCTTTTCACTTTCAACTAGTGGTACTCTTTGGAACACTAACGTTTTAGAGTTCTGTAGATATTAATATATGTGAAGCATTCTCAATCCATCTGTTTCATATTTAATGTTGCTTGATAACTTAGGCCAATAACATGGAGTTGTAAATGAATATATAAAGTATATGAGAATGTAATTTTGATTCTTCTGAGGTCAAATGTAATTCTCTTCTAAATAACACTGTATAAAGCCTTTATGTACTTAATTTACTATTTATTTTACTACAGAATAAACTATTTTATTACCCTGGGAAACTGGCCCTTGATTGACTGTGAGACTTAAAAATCAGTGCAACGTGTGATCGTTTTGAATTGCTTTATTTAACAGCTTTAGGCTCAAAAACAGCAAAGAAACCACTATCTGACATAATTACGATACCAAAATGACAAGAGCAGAACTTGGAACAAGCAGGAGGAACAAACTAAACGTATAATTGGCTCAACTCTCCAATACGAGTGACAAAATGGACACTCACTGTGGAGAAAAGAGTTAACATGTACTCGACCTCCGCTTTCACATAATACCAAAATGGAAAACATCTCAACACGAAATTAGGAAACTACTACACTAATGTGCCTATACCACCTTCTGTAAAGGACATGGAGACAGAAAGTGACTTCTAATTAATATATTTGTCGTCTCCCATCTAGGATTAGGCCACTGTGGTGATAGAACAATAGATATAGCAAATATTCCCTCTGTTTTGTGAACATATAAATGCTTTACAAAACTATGGCCCACCATTCAGGTGTCAAAACACATCACATTACACACCCCTCCCCCCACCCCAACCAATCAGTCCACAGATACAAAAAGAATTCTCTGTATTTCCCTATTCAAAGCCAAGAGACTCCTCAGGAGATGACGATGGGTATATTGTTCTTGTGTTATTTCCACAATAGATGGATTTGTACCGAACACTGAAAGCTCTCGCAATCAAACAGCTGCATAGATTATTTTCCCCACTGACTGGAGAAGCTGCGGAATGAGAACGCACAAGCCAGCTGTGACACACCGTGACCCACTGTGACACACCGCTCCCTCGTCATCGCTTGGCCTGAGGCTCGTCACTAGAGCAGCGGTCTTTGACCCTGGCCCTCAGGGCCCACCGTCCTGCATGTTCTAGATGTTTCCCCACTTCCAGCACACCTGGTTCAGGGAAACATCTAGAACATGCAGGGCAGGGGACCTGAGGACCAGGGTCGACGTGTCTGAGTCGAGCAGTCATCCTCGTATCAGAGATAAAACCCCCCTAAGTCTAATAATAAATCAGCTATAAATAAAAAGCTTCACTTATGGACTACCTGTGTAGTTCTGTGGGAGGATGCATGCTTTCTAGAGCGAGCGCCTAGTGGATGAACAGGTGAGGAGTTAGCTGGCAAATCCTGCAAATAACTTATTTGTACAGGTGCAGATCAAACAGGATTCTGTTTAGCAAGGCATTAGTCTTTCATGGCCAGGAGACAAACGTTGCCCTCACAGCAGACATGGGCTGTACAATGACATCTTAAACTTTCCTGAACACAGACACACACACAGGATAAACAAGGACTATTCATTGATGCAATACATCTGTGAGTTATATACACTGTCTTCCATGATACATCTCAAAGTCAAGATCTTGCATATTTACCTTTTCAAACAAAACACATTTTATAAGTTTGAATATAAAAAATACTCTGTTTAGGTTTTTTTCCCAACCAGAACAACTTCAGCACACATCTTAAACACACCTTGCACCATGAGGTCCACAACTTTTTATATATTTACACACAAATATATATGACACAGCTTTTTTTTATAAAATATCTTTGCCTCTCAAAAACACAAAACACAAATTGGTCATAAAACAGACATTCTATCACACTTTTTCAAACGAACGTTCAAAAGGGTCACAGGTGAAGTGGGAGGAGCCAGGGGGATTAAGGCTTTCTCATAGGAGCAGAGCGTAAAGGGGGGGGGCAGGATTAAAGGGAAGTCTACCTCTTACAGAAACACACCCACCATCTCTCCTCTGTAAGGACACAAGATGGCTTTCCATATCAAGGCAAGGTACGGAAGCATCATTTTTTCGTCATGAGCATTCTGGCAAAGTCTGAGTTGGAGAGGGGCTTGGCTTGTGCTTCAGGGGGCGTGTCTCCGGCAGAGTTCACCGCCTCGCCGGCTGCTTTAGACGTGGTCCCGTTCTCGGCCTTCCCTGCGGGGCCGGTGTGGCGGCTCAGCGAGCGGGGCAGCAGGGACAGCTGCGTGCGGCCTTTCCCCCTCCTGGACAACAAAACATCCACATCAAACCCAAGGTCACTGCGCTCACGTCGGAAAACTACCCATGGTTTGGCATGTTTACACTGTAACTGAACTCTTTTGGCTCACCGACTCACGTTCCGCACACACACACAAAAGTGATTATTTCTCCCCTCTCGGTGTGTGAGCGAGGCAGGGTGTGTGAGCAAGGCAGGGTGTGTGAGCGAGGCAGGGTGTGTGAGCAAGGCAGGGTGTGTGAGCGAGGCAGGGTGTGTGAGCAAGGCAGGGTGTGTGAGCAAGGCAGGGTGTGTGATGGAGGCAGGGTGTGTGATGGAGGCAGGGTGTGTGATGGAGGCAGGGTGTGTCAGTGAGGCAGGGTGTAACTCACGCTCCGTAGGCCTGTCGAGGCACCAGGGTCCTGCTGGGTCCGGGCAGGTCCAGGTTCCTGCTGCGCCGGGGCGGGTTGCTGATGGCCACGGCCAGCGTGTGCTCCTCCACCACCATCCCGTCCATCTTCAGCACCGCCTGAGACGCCTCGGCCTCGTCTGCAAACTCCACGTACGCCAGACCCTGCAGGGGAACACGCCGGGCTTAACTCACGCTCACATGCAGATTGTGAACGATGCAAGTGAGGAATCGTTGTAGTGATGCGGTTTCTAACCTGACATCTGGTGGAGCAACATCTGCTCCCTCCCCCCCTCCCCTTTCCCACCTCCCTCCCCCTCCCCCCCCCCCCCCCTCCTCCCCCCCTCCCTCACCTTGGGCTGCCCCGAGCGGTGAGTGACCAGGCGGATGTCTTTGATGGTGCCGTAGCCTCGACACATCTCCTCCAGCCGCTCCTTGTTGCAGGAGTAGGGCAGGCCGGAGATGAAGATCTTGTGTCTCTCCAGATCCACGCTGTACTTGAACACCTTGAGAGAAACAAACGTAGAAGAAGAGGTTGCTTGGAGACAGCAAGAGAGAGAGAGACTGTTCTGTGTTTGGGGGAGGAGGGAGGGAGACATGGTCTACTCAACACCAGTCCTCTCCCAGTCCCCCAGATCTACACTCCTACCTGCTCCACGAAGGCTGAGGCCTTAACACAGCACACTGGGTTCATATCAATCTCCTCCTCTATTCAATTCCAGCCCTAAAAAAGTCAAATCAATCATAATAAATAAAACCACTAACCTTGAAGTCTGGGTTCTTGCTTTTGTCCACGCAGGGCGACACAAACATGGGCCTGCCGTTCACCAACTTCCTGTCCAGCTTCAGAGCCTCCGCCACCGACGCCCGGCCCTCGAACTGGACGTAGCCGTAGCCCCGGAAGGTTCCGTTCCCGGCGAACACCAGGCGCACCTGGCTGATGGGTCCACAGGGCTGGAAGTGCTCCCTGAGCCGGGCCTCTGGCTCGGGCAGCGTGTAGGCCAGGTTACTGACGAACACGCTGCAGTCGTCTCTGCGCTCCTCCGGCTCCTCCTGGCTGTTCTTCTTGGACGCCGCTGACCCCGCCTGGCTCTGATTAGTCCCCTCAGGCTTGCGTCTGGGCGGGGCTTTGCTCTCCGTCTCCATGAACTCCTCCCCCTCTCCCCCCCGACGATGCCTCTTTGCACCTTGCTCTGTGAGAGACCAGGGGAAGGGATGTCATGAAGCACAAGGGGCTGACTGTTTCAACAACAGCCTCCTTTGTTTGAAACCCTGTCATGACCATAGTTCAGAAGGAGATGCTATCAGGCTCCCTACCTGGCTCGTCGCCCCAGTCCTGGAAGTCCTCCTGGGCCTTCCTCTTCTCCCCAGGGCGCCCGGGGGGTTTCGAACCCTTCTTCTGGCTCTTCTTGTCTGCCCTGGCCCTCCGACGCTGCTCCGTCTTGTCCTCCTCCTGTCTGGCCTGGGAGGCCTCCTTCACTGCCACCTGGAGGGAGGGAGGGAGGGAGAGCAGGTTTAGGAGAAACAGACGGCAGCAGACAGAGAGGACACCAGGGTTCAGAGAGGACACCAGGGTTCAGAGAGGACACCAGGGTTCAGAGAGGACACCAGGGTTCAGAGAGGACACCAGGGTTCAGAGAGGACACCAGGGTTCAGACAGCAGGCCTCACCTTGGCCCTCTGCTCGCTGACTCTGTTGAGCCGAGTTTCAGTCTTCTGCACGGCCGTGTCCCAGTCCTCCAGAGAGCCTGAAGGAGACACACTCAGATCAACACCTGACGCAACGACATGCCATCTGCCCAACTTCTGCCCCAAACACAGGATCCTGGTACCCACATTCAGCCATGCTGCTATATGTGTGAGTGGTGTCTGGTGCAGGCTGTGTCAGGCTGTGTCTGGTGTCTGGTGCAGGCTGTGAGACTCACCCTCCACCCTCTCGAAGGAGAGCAGCACCTCACACACGTGCTCTGGGTAGTCTGAGGTGCACTGGACAGCCCTGTGGAGAGCCTTCCTGCAGTGGAGGGCATCTCCGTATGACCTGCAAACACACACACACAGTCAGAATCCTCATACAGCTCAGTCCACCCCCCCAGAGGCCTGAACCCTGACCCCTGAACCCTGACCTCTCCAGGTTGTAGTACTCCAGCCACATGTTGGCGTACTTGGCGTTCCCCCGGGTCATGATGTTGTCCCACAGCTCGCGGGCCTTCTGCATGTTCCTGCAGTGCAGCGCCTGGCGGAGGGAGGAGCAGTGTGACCTTTTTGTTTGGGTATGATTTGGTTTTGTAACAAATATAACACGTCTGTATGGTTAGTTTTTCCATATAGTTATATTTGTACTATTTCATCTCCAACATGGCTCCATCCCCAAGAGGTGAAGCCATAACCATGTGATGTGAGATGAGCCTCTCTCTGTCCTGTGTTTACCTCTACCCTCGCCCAGATCTGCATGATGGTACAGGAGGGGTCTCCACTCTCACTGAACCCTGAGGAGAACACACACACACAGGGGGGTGAGTCAATCGTCCTGCAAGTGGGTGGATAGGCGTGGTGGGGGGTGAGGTGGAGGCCTGGGGGGGGGCGGTGAGGTGGAGGCCTGGGGGAGGGCGGTGAGGTGGAGGCCTGGGGGAGGGCGGTGAGGTGGAGGCCTGGGGGAGGGCGGTGAGGTGGAGGCCTGGGGGAGGGCGGTGAGGTGGAGGCCTGGGGGAGGGCGGTGAGGTGGAGGCCTGGGGGAGGGCGGTGAGGTGGAGGCCTGGGGGAGGGGCGGTGAGGTGGAGGCCTGGGGGGGGGGGGTGAGGTGGAGGCCTGGGGGGGGGCGGTGAGGTGGAGGCCTGGGGGAGGGCGGTGAGGTGGAGGCCTGGGGGAGGGCGGTGAGGTGGAGGCCTGGGGGGGGGCGGTGAGGTGGAGGCCTGGGGGGGGGGGTGAGGTGGAGGCCTGGGGGGGGGGGGGGGTGAGGTGGAGGCCTGGGGGGGGGGGGGGTGAGGTGGAGGCCTGGGGAGGGCGGTGAGGTGGAGGCCTGGGGGAGGGCGGTGAGGTGGAGGCCTGGGGGGGGGGGGTGAGGTGGAGGCCTGGGGGAGGGCGGTGAGGTGGAGGCCTGGGGGAGGGCGGTGAGGTGGAGGCCTGGGGGGGCGGTGGACTCACTCTCCTCCACGTCCTGCTTCAGGTAGTCCAGGGAGCGGCTGAAGGCTGCCCGCAGATCCTCCAGCTCCCTGCTCGACTCTGCAGGAGGAAACACAGCAATCAGCATGGATATCACCCATCTACATACATCCATGAGTGTGTGTGCGTACACACGTGTCATCAAAAGACAAAGGGACACACGTATACACATACACTCAGTGACAGAGGGACGTAGTGTGTTGTGTGTTCTCGTACAGCGGAGACGTGCCTTCACCTTTGCTGAAGTCCACCCTCCTCCTCAGGTAGTCCAGGTAGGCCTGCCAGATGTCCACGTAGTCCGTGGCCTGGATGAAACCAGCGGTCAGGGCCTTCTCAAAAACATCTGTCACACGCAGACAAATAAAATAAAAAAACACACAAGACGTCAAGATTCTGAAAGAGGTCAGTTCTTGTGTTTAGTGTGGCAGTTGGAATGGTGTGCGAACTGCTGTAAAGGGGATCAATCGATCAATCAATCAATCAAACGATTGATCGATCGATGGTGGTGGTTACCGAGGACGGTGGTGTGATCGACTCCGTGTCTCTCCAGGGCCAGCAGGTAGCTCCTCCACAGGCCCATGGTCCAGGGACAGTTCCTGACCGCCCGGTCGTGACAGGACACGACGATGTCTCTGATCTTCAGCTGACGGTCCTGACACGCGGGCGGGAAAAACACGTCAGTAACCCTAGCAACAGCGCACCTTCCGTTTTTCCCCTTCAGCGCACGCTGAGGGACATGAAGCTGTCGTGTAAATAAAGCTACGGCAATTCAATGATGTCCCACCGCCATCAATTTAATCACTTTGATGATTAAGAATGTGTGACTTTAATCACAATACATTTTCATACAATCGTGAATGCAATAAATAAATAAATAAACTGTCCCAAGAGTGTCCTACATAAAAACTTAGACCCCAAAATACTCTGAAATAAAGTCAAACGTATGCATAAATAAAAAGAAAATGTGACACATTTTTATATAATATTTCCTGCTATCATCCGCCCAGCCCCAGCTACACTCTCGCTCTGACGGATTAGCGCTTGCTATCTGTTTGCTGTTTGCAATCTTGGCATCTCATCAGCATCCCATTAAAGCAATTACCCAGCCCATGAATACATTAGGAGGAGCTGCGGGGTGGTGCGGGGTGGGAGTGATTAAAGCGAGCAGAGCGTCGGGGGAGGGCACACTCACCAGGTAGCTGGTGTAGCGCGCCCACATGTCTGGTACCAGGCAGTTCTCAGCCAGCGCGCGCTCGAAGATGATCTGGACCCGCGCTGGGTCGCCCTCCTTCAGCTCGTACTCCATGTAGCTCTGGTACTCTGCCAGCTTAGGGGGCTCCGCCGCCAGCTGACACACACACACACACACACACACACACACACACACACACACACACACACACACACGGACACACACGGACACACACACGGACACACAGACGGACACACAGACGGACACACAGACGGACACACACACACACACACACACACACACACGGACACACCAACCACACACACGGACACACACGGACACACACACACACATTAGAGCCAGCTGTTCACGCGCGGCACGGCACAAACAGCAGGTTTAACCCTTTAGAGACAACAATCCTTTGTCTTCCCTCATTAATTGGGCGTTATGAAACGGTGGATGTTGGTTTGGTTACCGTACCAGAGCTTGTTCGTGAGGTTTGCTCTTGTTCATGTGCTGAAGAGCTCGTCTGTACTGCTGCGTGACGGTCTCTGCCACGCCCTGCTCGGACCATTCCTCATACTCCGCGTAGGTCGCGTCCATGTCTGCAAGGTAACGCATTCATTTAGCAGAGGATTTGATCAGAAGACACGTACAGTACCCGGGAGATTTGAACCTGTGATCTGCTGTCACGGTGCCTCTAACCACCGAGCGACACCCTCATGAACCACTGGATGTGCAACAGCCCAGCTCTCCCAGGAGACCCCTTCAGGACTGCTTATGACACCACATCCTGACTCATTCAGAGCGTGAAGCCTTTGAAGGAAGCACGTTCATTATAAAAAAGGTACCAGATTGTGGAAACGTGATTCGCTCAGAAGCGAATCCTTTTCAGACTCTTCCGAGCTGGTCTTTGTTCTGATCCAGGTGGCGTCACGTTTGCAGGCTCCTGCCCCCCCCCCCCCCCCCCCTCCCTCCCTTCTCCCCGTGCCAGGCGTGCCATCCTCCTCTGGACCAAACAGCAGCCAGTGACAGGCAGGCTTTATGATGAGGGGGATTATACTGTGAGCGCTGGCACAGGTTAGCGCCTGGGGGGGGGGGGGCTCAGGCGTTCCAGGAATGCCTCTGGTGGCCGTTCATCCCTGACACACAGAAGCGTTCATCCCCAACACACAGAAGCGTTCAGCCCCGACACACAGCACCAGGAGGACAGAGCCAGACCATCTGGCTTTCTCCTGGCCAGCGCTGCGTCTCTGAGCAGGACTGCTCTGCTGTGACGATGCTGCTGGTCACGCTGAGAAGGAAAGCTGTACGGACTAGCCGTCCGTACCACCTGCTCTCAGAGGGCCCTGGAGGACACAGCCTCTCAGAGGGCCCTGGAGGACACAGCCTCTGTGAGCAGCCTCTCTCTCAGCCCTGGTCCTCATGTCCTGTACGTTCTAGATGTTTCCCTCTTCCAACACACCTGATTCTAATGAATAGATTGTTACCAGGCTTTAAACTTATCAGCGATCCTTTCATCTGAATCAGGTGTTGGAAGAGGGAAGCATCTAGAACAAGCAGTCTCTGAGGACCAGGGTGGAGAAAGGAGGCCTTAAAGGAACACATTAAAGCTACAGTGGATGTCTTACTACAGGCAGCGAATCCTCTTTGTTTCACACCAGACCCCCCCAACATCCTCAGAGAAGTAAAGAGCAGGATCCTTACCCATGAAGGGGATGGCCAGCTGGCGGCGGAACAGGGCGTGGATGCGTTCGAGCTGTGCGTTTACCAGCCCCTGCTGCTCTCGGCTGGGGACACTGCCAGGGGGGGGCTGGGGAGAGACATACAGCCGCTTTTTTTTTGTGTGTGTGTATCAGTAACGCCAGGCGTCCTTATTGAACGACATGTTTTGAATTGTGAAACGACCTCCGGGGAGATGTGAGATGTAGGGAGTGGTGAGCGTGTGTGTTCCAGGGTCGAGAGTTCAGACGCTGGGGTGAGGTAGCTGGGTGCTCCTACCTGAACGGTAGACAGGATGGCGTTCTCAAACTCCCTGAAGGCATCCCACACCGTGGCTCCCTTCGTCATGTGAAGCCCCACCGCCGTCAGGGCCCTCTCAAAGATGCCCCTCACCTTCTCTATCCCTCCCGGAGACCCCATGCCCCCGATCGAATACTGAGCGTACTCCAGCCAGATTTCAGGGCCTGGGTGGCAGGGAAGACAGCATGTTAGTGACACAGTGAGAGAACCACGCTGGAATAGGAATGAGGGTTGAGAATTATGGGATGGGTGGTTAAGCGCTAGTTTAGTACGTTCTTGCGAGTTCATTACTCACATATGTAGTCTTTCACAGCTTTCTCGAACAGCTCGTACACTTTCTCCCGGTTGGGCTCCTCTTCTGTCATGCGAATCTCGTCTTTCAGCCAATCCAGCCAGATCTCTGCAGGACAGATGGGTCAGCCTACACATACAGCAACACCTACTTCTACAAGACTGACATGTCTGCCTCTATATGTACTACAATTGTAATGAGGAACAAAACATGTTTCCTCTGCAATTCAGGCTCTTTGAATGGTGCTACAGCCGCCAAATGAATAATAGCACAACCGTTTGCAAGGCATAGTCTACGGCACCCGCAAAAAGTCACCGACCTTCTGTGAGAGGGAAAAGCTCGCTCATCTTTTGCCGTGCCTTGCGGAGCCGAACTAATTCGCCCTCTTGTCGGAGTAGTTTGATCAGGTCCACATGACAATTGTAGTCGAACGCGTTGATTGAAAGCTGAAAGTCAAAAAGGCATAGAATCGGTAAGACCAACCATGTATAAATTAAACGGCGCAATACATGGTGGTAGTGAAACCTAGGGACTTGTGGGGACATCTGGCGTGTTAGCAAGCTAACAACCGTCTCAGCGACTTGGCGCGTGTTTAGCACAACACGTTGAGGTCAGGGATCAACCAAGTTCAACACAAGACATAGCAGTAGATGCAGTTGCCTAACAAGCCATAGAGCAATCGACACCTTTGTGTTACTGTCGCTTTTACAGTCAGAATGTGACATTTTCAAACCAGAAGAGATTAAAAGTATCACGACAGTAAATGTCATCCTCTTTGGACAGTTGTTTCTTCATCGTCTATGCTAGTGCTAGTGCCGACTAGCTGGCTTGCAGGCTAGCTATATGTTGTGCAGTGCCAACAATGACTATAATTGAAATGCAAATGCGTGTTAACTAGCTGCGATTGTCCATGGTGAGGAAGGAATATTAGTAGACCTACAGCTGTTCGAAGCGAACTTACTGTTTACATTTACTGTGTGATTAGCTCTGACCGAGCAAGGCTAACTCTAACTCCATTCATTCGAACTAAGTAGCTAGCAATGCTAGCTAGCGTCTAGCCAGATCTATGTGCTTTAGTACAGCAGATAGCTAGGTACGGTAGCACTAGCTAGCTCGTCAGCTACCTACCTGTTCTTCCAAACGTTGAATTTCAGCTTCATTCTCCTTCTCGTCCTCGGACGATTCGTCCTCCTCCTCTTCGTCTACATTTTCGACCCCCATGCCTTCCTCTTCGTCCGACTCCATTTCTCTTTCCATTCCTGCATCTTCCTCCATGTCTTGCAACTGCGTTTCTTCTACGTTCCCTGTTGCTGCCATGTTGGAAGGATAATGAATGCTGCTGGAAATCTCTGCCTGGTAACAGACGGAACTGCCTAATGCAAAGGTAGAGCTTAATTCTGGCAATATCGTCAGTAGTATTGGATGAAGATAATATTCTAGCATGACAGCATGACAAAAGTGGAAATTAAAATACGGTTAGCTGTGTATGTCTGCATTAACTAGCTACTGTAGAGCAATTAAATAATGTATGTGCCCTTGTTCAATCTAAACCAACGAAATGGTTTGATCCTCAGACATGTAGGTTAGTGTCATTACAGGGTTACTTATTCCACTAGGTGGCGCAAGCAGTGCATTTTCGATTCTTAACTTCATTTGAACAAACATGGCAGTGTCCATGCAGAAGTGCGTGAGTCCGTTGATGTTGATAGGTCGAAGATTATTGACTCCGGAAATCAAGTCAGTATGTCCTTATCACAAAAAGGTAATTATATGCATCTCATTACAACAGTCAGTTAAGTTTGTGTGAAATTGTCAGCGTAGACAATGCGGCATGATTTGTAGCTAACAGTGGTAGACTAATGCTAAAAAGCTATAGAGCTAGTCTAGCCAGCTTCCACAACAACTTTAGGTAGATGCTATGATTGCATGATGGCTTGGATCTGTATGTGTAATTGTCAACCCATACCTTACCCTATGATCGGTACCGTTTTTCTATGGACCGTAACTACAGTAGCGTGACGTTTTAGCTATAGCATTAAACTGGACTGACCTTCAGTTGACAGGCTGAACGAAGTTGAAATAACGTTTTCATGGCAACCCTAGGTTTTATATTGAACATGAATTTAAAAACGACAAACTAGCGGAAATTATGCAATTGGGGCCTAAACCAGCTAGGTAATCTAGTTGCTCCAGATAGTGTTTTCTCTCCACCGTATAACTATTTGACTAGCATATACGTTTCAACCGTCCTGTGTTTATTTCTAGGTGGTGGACCATTATGAAAACCCTAGAAATGTGGGATCACTGGACAAAAACGCCCAGAATGTGGGGACAGGATTAGTGGGTGCTCCTGCGTGCGGCGATGTCATGAAGCTCCAGGTAAATCGACCCACAATCTGTTTAATTCACTCATTTTGTTTACTATGATATAATATATAACTATGCTGGTCACGGTTGTCCACAGATTCAGGTGGATGAGATGGGAAAGATTGTGGACGCCAGATTCAAGACGTTCGGCTGCGGTTCGGCTATCGCTTCCAGTTCTCTAGCAACGGAGTGGGTGAAGGGTAAATCTGTAAGTTGAACAACCCCAATTCAAGATGTGATCAGATATGCGTGTTGACAATGATATTACAACGACTTAATTGTATCACTGTTTGTCCATGCAGATTGATGAAGCTCTGAAGATCAAGAACACGCAGATAGCCAAAGAACTGTGCCTTCCACCAGTCAAACTGCATTGCTCCAGTAAGTGTAGCTGACCGGGAGAAAAAAAACGTTAGCCTCTTAAAACGGATTGCACTGTTTAAATTCTTATGTCCTGTCTTTTTTCAATTCCTCCAGTGCTGGCAGAGGATGCTATAAAGGCAGCTTTGGCAGACTACAGACTCAAGCAGAAGGACATCAAGAAGGAGGAAACCACAGCTAGCAATTAAGAGTTCCTGCTTCTCACTCAATCGTGCTCTACAGCATCACAAGGCTCTGGGATCCTAAATGCCATTCTTGGATCAAGAGGGATATTATTAAACAGCTGACTGCTCTCTCTGTATAGCAGAAGAGAATAGAAGAGTTGTTTGTCTGACTTCTTGTGGCTCCCATTCGATGTAAAGCCATTTGTCTGGCAGTCTAAAATGTCGGTTTGGATTTATATTACAATCTGCTCTTATTAATAGTATTAATTCCTGAATATGAATAGGCCTACATTATGGGTGTAATAAATAACTGGCTTCTTCAACTTCTTGGAGATGTGTTCTACTCTTCAATCCCATGGATGGGTACACAGAAATCTATATATGTAAATACAAGTTTATTTGTTATGCAAATGTGGTTGGCATTCAAATATTTTGTTGGCGAATGTTTAAATTTGAATGGACCCTGTGGGAGAAGTCACTCAACTTGGCATAAGGTGCAGTTAGATTAACAGTAATTTAACTGCACTTGTAGTATACAACACAAATTATATATCATTATATACAAAAATATATTGTCAACGAGTGTATATTATCTTGTTTCATTCCTCTGAATAAACCAACTAAACCAACAGTTAGTTGCTGCACTTGTACACTTCATTTCACGACCAGCAGAAACAGGTGAAAGGTGTAAGTACCCGTCAGGACTGCTGAAGTGGCGCCACCCTCTGGTGGTGCAGCAGAACTGTTTTCAGGACCAGCAGCACAGCCAGTGTGAGGAGAACTACCAGCACGCACAACACAGCCAGCAGGGCTATCACCGCTGGGCTGTCCTGGAGACTGAGGGTTCTGGGGGTGGGCGACGGGCCTGTCCTGCCAGGGGGCACGGCCTCTACGGAGGTGGAGCTATTTGGAGGGTATCGTCCCGTTGAATTGTCCAAACATTTCGGCTCCTCGACGGGCAGAGAGGGTGTGGGCTTGATGATATGGTGAGGTGGGTTTACTTCCGTTGTCGAGTTCAGAGCCAAACAGTCTTCGTAGCTCATTACTTGTAACGTGTGGTGGTCTGGTAGCATTCGAGCTTTCGGCTGCGGGTCGGATTCTCCAACGTGGCTTTCTGTTGTGCTCACTGTGACATCCAGTATTTCCTGTGTTGAACTAGACATATCGGGAGTCGTGGTTTCCTCTGTGGAGATCACCAGGCTTCTCTTCGATCTCGGGGTGAAGCTGAGACTAGGGACGTTCTCGTTCGTTCTGAGGACCCGGGGGCAGATGGCCATGACCGAGAGGTTCAGGAGCAGGCGATGAGCCAGGTGCTGTGGCTCCACACACATCATGTCAGTGGCCATCTTCAGCCCGCCCCCCAGCAGCCATCGATAAAGGTACAGGATGTCACACTCACACACCCACAGGTTGTCGGCCAGCTCCATGGAGCGGAGGAGAGGCATGCCGTCGAAGGCGCGCTCCGGGACTGAACGCAGACAGTTGCTGTTGATCTTCAGGACCTGGAGGTTGACCAGAGCGGCCAGCGAGGGAAGGTCCAGGTCGGAGATGCAGTTTGCCGACAGGTCCAGGTGTGTGAGGGAGGAGGGGAGTCCCAGGGGGAGGCTCGTCAGCCGGTTCCCCTTCAGGGTGAGGACCTGCAGCCTCCCCAGGCCCCGCAGGGCCCCCGGCTGGATGGCCCGGATGCGGTTGTCCTCCAGGTCCAGGCGGGTGAGGTTCCCCAGCTGCCGCAGGGCTCCGGAGGTGATGTAGGTGATGCGGTTGTCCTCCAGCAGGAGGCGCTGCAGGCTGGGCGGCAGGCCCCGGGGGAAGCGGCCCAGCTGGTTGTGGCTCAGGCTGAGCTCCTGCAGCCCGGAGAAGGGACGCAGCAGGTGGTCCACGTTGCAGAGCTGGTTCCGGGCCACGGAGAGGACAGAGGTGCTGAGAGGCACGGAGCGAGGCAGGGCCCGGAGGCCCAGGGACTCACAGAGGACCAGGAGGCCGGGGCGGGGGCAGCAGCAGCCGGGAGGGCAGGGGGACGGGGGCAGGCAGGAGAGAGGAGACACCACACACAGAACCAGGAGACCACGGAGGCACCAAGGCAGAGATGGCAAAAGTACACACATCCTTCGCTCAAGTAGAAGTACAGATACTCATGTTTAAAAAGCAGCCATTACTACTACCTGTTGGACTTCACATCATATTAATACAATGTATTAATGTATGGGGGGGGCGGGGAGGATGGGGTGTGTGGGGCAGGGGCAGAGGTGTGGAGGATGGGGTGTGTGGGGGCAGAGGCAGGGGGAGGGGGGCAGGGGCAAAGATGTGGGGCAGGGGATGAGGTGTAGGTGAGAGGTAAGAAAAAGCAACACGAGATTAACTACAATTTGCTTGTTCAACAAATAATCTACTACAGTTTATGAAGAACCATATGATTAAATATGATGTTCCTACTGTGGAAAGATAATAACCAAAGACGAGACCCCATATTCTGATAATCAAGCACCCACATCAAACAGCGGAACCACTGTCTCTGAATTGCTGCAAATGATTTGCATGCACGCATTAATATTCCGGCTATTTACCATTCCTGCTAGACTGTTGTATGTGCTCCTCTCAAACGACAGACACGCCGGTGATGTGGTCCTTACATGATCCCTGTGTCTCCGTCTCCGTCTCTAGTCCAAACGTTCTCGGAGAATTCCAAACAGCTGCCCATCAAAGTTTAATGACAAACCGTAAGGTGCAGTATTACTTGTTTTGTATCCTCTTCATCATCAAAATTAATGGCGCACTCCAATTCCGATTCGAAGCCAGAGAACAACATCAAAGTCTCATCGGACGATCGCAACCTTTGGCAGAGAAACGCAACGCAATTGATTTCTGAGGTTACCCACGGTTGAGGTACATCATTTTCCGGTGCGATCCGGGCCCAGGAGTTTAGAAGAAAACCTCAAACCGTGTTGGCTGACTGACGGAACGGAGAACATGGGTGGTCCTGAGGTAATGTGCTGTCTCCTTGCCAGGTGGGAAAAGTGAGAGTGGACGGGCAGTATATTCCAGAATTATTTAGCACCTCACTGACAAAGGAGCAGGGAATCCGACCCTGTTGTGAGGCTCTTACGGGGCTCACGTTTCAGGCAGGACAACGCAGTTCTTAGTTTTGAGCTGTTCTGCCTTCATCTTTGATGTTTGCTTTTTGGTAACTCGACATTTCTGTCCCCTTGCCAAGAGATGTCACTGCTATTTTGAAAAAGTAGCTGTGTTTTAAATAATCGTTTCGTGCATGGTCAATGAATTACTTTAACATGCCGTCATACAATAGGGATGACAATACAACAATCTTGTACACACAACTATCTCAGTCTTAACATTTCGTGTGTATTGTAATTATTTTCGTAATTTGTGTCTTATTGCTTAAGTTTGACCAAATATGTTTGCATTAGAGATTTGTTCTGGTGAGGAATCCCAATTCAATCATGTTACAGCTTTGAAAATAATGCTCAAGGAAGTCATCATTTACTCACTAACGTTTTCACAGACATGTCAACACATTACTAAAAGACCAAAACAGAGATCGGAGAGATCAAGGTGGTTTCACTTTCAAAAAGGCATTTTCAGAGCAAATCATTCCATGTTTGTTGTTTGATGGCTGCTGAAATATTGATAGAAACATGTAAGGCAGCCAGGAGGTCAAACAAAAAGCTCCGGTCGGCTCCAGGCTCCAGTGCCTCCGACAAGCTTTGTGTTGGGCATGACATTACAGCAAGGTGCCAAACATCAGGGCCAATCACAAGTGTAGGCAGGTGAAACATCGTTTTCTTTTGTGTGTGTGTGTGCGTGCGTGTGCATGTGTGTGTGTGTGTTGGTTCCTCCTTGAAAGTTATGTAGACACGTTCACAGATTACAGAAAACATAACAAAGTTTGTGTGTAGGAATTGGAGAACAGGCGTCACCAAACCTACAGTTACCATTCCTCCACAGTTAGACTACATGGCAGGAAATGATAGGATGCCCCCAACATGAAAACATGATGCACAGGCTGTGCCTCCTCAATTATAAACATCCATCCTAGGTTTCCTATCAATTCAAATCAAATCAAATGTATTTGTATAGCCATTTTTACAAGCAAACATGTCACAGAGGGCTTCACATACGCCCATAGAACTGCCCCTCAACCAACCTAAACCCTCAAGGAAGACAAGGAAAAACTCCCATTAAAACTCCCAACAGGAGAAAAAATGGAAGAAACCTTGGGAGGAGCAATTCAGAGAGGGATCCCCTCCTCCAGAGACGGTTGGTGAGAGAGAGGAGCAGAACACAGGCTAAACATAGTCATACAGTTCAACTTTATAGATGTAGGACAGGACCGGGATCAATTCGACTCAGACTGGGGTGAAACAACAAACTTGTTTGTACACTCCAAAAGACTTTCAGTCACAATTGTTTTTTTTCTTCAACAAATCTCTTTTATTTAATCTCAATAAAAAAGAAACTAATATTGTGTAAACTGATATGTCATAATGTACAACAAAGGAAAAAGTATTTTGGAGACATTGTTCAAATGGATTGTGTTTGGGTAGTGTAGTGTACACAGTTAAAACTGACAGTTACATATCAGAATAACCAAACACATCCAAACACATTTTGTCAGGAAATATTACTCGCAAAAAGATAAGAAATCATCAAGTATTTGTTGTATTGGCACAGTGAGTGAAGTGATAATGAGTTTGTAAATATATAATATTGTCATTCTTAATGCATTTTAAAATTAAAAGAACAAAAACATTTAAATAATATTTATCGATGAGGAAATTAGTCGGTCTATACTGTTTATATTTTTGTACTGTAATGTACAAACACAATTAAGATAATTTGAGGACTACACCTCACAATAGTTTAGCAACATGCAGACAAACAAATACTGAAAGAAACAATTACACATTAACATGCTTTCTAATGAGGGAAATATTGTAGAAACGAAAGATGAGAAAAGAACAAGAAAAAAAAGCAGGGGGGGGGATAAAGTAAACTAAGGCTTTAACACGAAATGCAGAAATAAAAAAAGTCAGATTCTACAGGCAGGTTTTTGTACACAGCAGTGGACACCCAGGCAGCTTTGTCTGGACACACAAGACCTCCCTCTCCTCCTTCCCTCTCCTCCTTACCTCTCCAGTCTCCCTTCTCCCTAAGACCTCCCTCTCCTCCTTCCCTCTCCTCTTTACCTCTCCTCCTTACCTCTCCAGTCTCCTTCCTCCAAGACCTCCCTCTCCCTCTTCCCTCTCCCCCAGGCCTCCCTCTCCCCCAGGCCTCCCTCTCCCCCAGGCCTCCCTCTCCCTCTTCCCTCTCCCCCAGGCCTCCCTCTCCCCCTTCCCTCTCCCCCAGGCCTCCCTCTCCCCCTTCCCTCTCCCCCAGGCCTCCCTCTCCCCCAGGCCTCTCTCTTCCCTCTCCCCCAGGCCTCCCTCTCCCTCTTCCCTCTCCCCCAGGCCTCCCTCTCCCTCTTCCCTCTCCCCCAGGCCTGGGACTAGTGCTTCCTGAGGTGGCAGGTGCAGACCACCGGCTGACCGGCTGAGCTCTGCTGCTCCTCCTCCCTCCTCTTGGCCTGCTCCTTCGGCCTGGACTCCACTCTCCTCTTCTCCTCCACCTCCTCCTCCTCCGCCACCCTCACCTTTTTGACCTCTTGATGCCTGGGCTTGATGTCCCTGCCCTCTTTGTCCCCGACCAGGGCCTTGGAGGGGGTGCGCAGGGTGGGGGAAGCCTGGCTCTGGAACCTCTGAACGTGGTCAACCGCGTACGGCCTGCCCTGGACCCCGCTGGGGGGCTTGACCTGGTCGGTGTACTTCCTGGGTGGGTTCGCTGGGGGCTTGTAAGCCTCCAGCTTGCGCTTGTGGCTCATGGCGGAGGCACAGCAGATGATGAAGACCAAGACGATGAGGAGAGAAGCGGCCACGATGATGATGAGCAGGTTCTCCTGAAGGAAGTCCACCACTCGGCTGAGGACGAAGTCCTTGAGGCGGATCATGGTGGTGGTGATGGTGCCGGTGAGAGTGGGAACCTCGGCTCCTCCAGCTCCACCTCCAGCCCCAGGGGAAGGGATGGTGGTGGGGCTGAGGTGGACCAGGAGGGGGATTCTGGTGGAGGACGCCACAGGCAGCAGGAGCTCCAGCTCTGCCCCATCTCCACTGCCGTCCATGGACATGTTGAACAGGACCGGGGAGGGGTGACAGCCAGGGGCACACAGCAGGGCCAGGGACACGCAGGCCAGCTGAAGACACACACCGAGACTCATCTTCTTGTCAGGCCTGCAACGACAAGAGAGGCTGTCCACACTCAGTAGAACTTGACAAAAATTCAGGACATGTTTAGTAAAAAATAACAAACGAAAAAAATCAGCAAAAAAAAAAAATCCCCATGCTTTTTCGAAAATAAACTACTTTCTTTCCAGGCACAGCAGTAAGGATGTGTGACCCCGTCGATGTTGAAACGCAGTACAAGCCCCTTGAAGCAGCCGCTGTAAAAACTCATAATCGAGAAAACCAATAAAGTACAGTACATCTCAACTCCAAACACAGTGTATTCCTGTTCAGCATGTCTCCTGTTCAGGGAAGTCATGCAGGGGAAATCTATTTTAACCAGGCTGCAGTCATTACTTATTTGGGGTGGAGTTCGGGAGTTTGGCAGAGTTTTTAATTTGCATGGTGAAGGGAGGGCACACCACACCAAAGCCAAGAAGAAGCTTGATTCCTTGGGTAGCCAACGGGCGTGGGAGCCCTGTGGCCAAGCACTCTATATTTACCCTGAAGCGGGAGGCTTCACCAGGGATGTGAGGGGGTTATTTCTGCATGTAGGGGAAGCGTGAGTGCTTTGCTTTGGGGACCTGGTTCACTTCAAATCAAATCAAATGTATTTGTATAGCCCTTTTTACACGCAAGCATGTCACAGAGGGCTTCACATACGCCCCTAGAACTGCCCCTCAACCAACCTAAACCCTCAAGGAAGACAAGGAAAAACTCCCAGAAAAACTCCCAGCAGGAGAAAAAATGGGAGAAACCTTGGGAGGAGCAATTCAGAGAGGGACTTCAACACTGCGAGAGAGTAATGGGATGAAGTTAGGTTTCAGCCGGTGTTTCTAGGTTTCAATCCAAGTCATGACTTGGAACCTAAGAGTGCTTTGAAACGAGCCCTCGGAAGAAACTAGACACTCTTTCCCCTCTAAGTTCTCCATTCCTCTCGTTATTTTTGCATCCGTCTCTGTGTTTGTGAACACTCTCATAAACTGTAAAAGTCATGCTGTGGTTCATGTGTACGTGTGTACAGATCAATCTGTAAACCATTTGCAGAGATGCTTCTAATTATGTTATCACCCACTACTAGTTGAGTTACAGACAACTTCTAATCACCCTTGAGATTTTGACTCCTCCCCTCTCAATCTTCCAGTAAACACTATCCATGTCTGCTTCTGTGGTCATGCATGCCCCGTGTGTGACAGAAACTACCATCATGCCGAGTTTTCTGAAACTCCCTGCTTGTGCAGTCTGGGTGGGGAGGAACAGAGTGCAGAGGCTCCACCATGGTATTAACCGGCCATAATTACATCTTCAAGAATAGAGCCTCACTTGGCCACTTACAAGCCCACCCTCACAGAAAAAGCATTGAGGATGATGGATGACTGTTTTGCGACCCTTTCTTACTGTCATGAGTATTCGGTAGTACAGAACATTGTTTTTCCTCTTAAACATGAACAGATCCTGATTTCTTTTTCTGTGATCACGAAAGATTCAAGCATTTGGATTAAAGTTCACTGAAAACCAAAACACATTCAATTTAAATCATATCCTAAATTGTTCTATAAGAAAAATATTGAAGATGACAGGGTTTGATGATACACTCATCATTTGGTACAACACACAAAGTCCTGACATTGTCCAACTTAACGAGAATTAAACGAGAAAAAAATATAAAAAACCTTACTTACAGAGGGATGCCTGAGGAGAGTCTTCTCCTGAGACAGCTAAACCCAGAGACAGAGAGAGAAGGAGAGCTAAAGAGCTAGGAGAAGAGAGGAGAAGTTAAAAAGGTTGAAGTGGGTCAGAAACAAGCCTTCGTCTGCTCCCAGAAGTTATACTACGAGTTCTCTCTCTCCCCAACTGTAAAACGACCAGGCTGAAGTAGGTCCACCCCCCTCGCTTCTCCATCCTCTGCTCCCTCCCCCTTCCCCATCCTCCCCCTTCCCCATCCTCCCCCATCCTCCATCCTCTGCTCCCTCCCCCTTCCCCATCCTCCATCCTCTTCTCCCTCCCCCTTCCCCATCCTCCACCCTCTTCTCCCTCCCCCTTCCCCATCCTCCACCCTCCTCCTCCGTCCTCGTGAGTAACGTGTGGTCGTTCGCAGACATTGTTCCCAACCTCAGATGTTTCTTGGAGCTGCGATGCAATAAACACACCTGCTGTGAGAGGTGCAGCTCGGCAGAGGAGAGCAACACATTCACCAAGACAGAAGGGATCAGAATAAAAGTCAAACCTTTACACGAATGAAAATAACTTTTATTTTTTCATGTCATATTTTTGTTGTTCATTTCAGAAATATCATTGACCCGTTTTTCCTTGTCTTCCTTGAGGGTTTAGGTTGGTTTAGGTGCAGTTCTGTTGGCATATGTGAAGCCCTCTGTGATATTGCTTGTAAAAAGGGCCACACGAATGAATTTTATTTAGACAAAGATAAAAATCAGATCCCCACACCCCACCACAGTCGCAAGGCCACACCACTATATGTTCCACGGGGAAGGTCGACGGGTATTTCGGTCCTTCACAGGGCGCGTTCCTCGATCTCTCCGCCTCCTATAGAGCCCTCTCTAATTAAACCCTCCAGATTACAGCCTCTCTCTGCCCTGAACAGCCTGGGCACAGGGAACGCCTTTCATCCCAACTCACATGAACAAACTCAACATATAAACTTTACGGCCTGTTACAAGCATGTTTCTCAGAAGTCCGTTTGGATGGAGAAACTCCACGACAAGTGTGAAATCTCGTTTTCAGTGAAAAGCGTTTGAAAAGCATAAAAAAATGAATTAATCATAATATAATGCATACAAATAAGCACATTACCTATTGTTCACTGCTAGTTCAAACACAGAATCCAGTTCCCCAAAGTCCAGCAGTCCAGGGAGGGCCACTTAGAGACAGACCATTCTGTTCCTCATCGTACCCGTCATGTACAGGGGCATGGCAGAGACAAGGCCCCTCCACACTTTTAATTAAGAAAATCACATTTAACAGCCACATCCTCTGTTATAAAAAAAAATAAAAAAAAGCCATCGCACCCACATTTGGAAACCGCCCCCACGCCCTGCTCAGAGGCCTCCCTCCAGCTCAGTGGAGGTGGTCTCCAGGGAGACGCGGTCCCACGGACGAGACCCTAGCCCCGGGATGAAGACGTCAGGAGCCTCAGGGCGGTCCTCGCCGGTGCTCATCAAGCTGGACATGCACACCATCTCTGTCCCTGGTGGCTCTTCAGACATACGCCTGTAGCTGCACCTCTGGGCCCGCAGCCTGGAGAGCAGGAGGAGGAGGAGGACCGAGGTGGCCAGGAGAGAGGCCAGCAGGGTGATGGTGACCAGCCACCAGACAACCTGCCCCTCTGCCACTGTTGGCCACGTCTCTGTGCTGGGGACGGGGGTTCTGGGCATGGAGGGGACGGGGATGTCCGGCTCCAGCCTGCCTGGGGTGCTCCTGCCTGTAGCCCAGGTGCTGGAGGAGGAGGTGGAGGAGGAAGAGGGGGTGGAGTAGTTGGAAGGGGAGGTTGAGGAGGTGTAGTTGAAAGGGGAGGTGGAGGAGTTGGAGGGGGAGGAGGTGTAATTGGAAGGGGAGGTGGAGGAGTTGGAGGGGGAGGAGGTGTAATTGGAAGGGGAGGTGGAGGAGCAGTTGGAAGGGGAGGGGGTGTAGTTGGAAGGGGAGGTGGAGGAGGAGCAGTTGGAAGGGGAGGTGGCCAAGGAAGTGGGGGTGGTGGTGGTGGAGCCAGTGGTCTGTGAGGATGTGTCAGACTCAGGCTGCAGCCTGACAACCCTGCTGGACACACACAGCAGGATCAGCAGGGAGGACAGTCTCTCAGGCCGGGCGGAAAACATGGCCGCTCGTCTGGAGATTCGAAAAATTCAAATTCAAAACATGCACAAACGTCAACATCTTCCTTCCTCACTTCAGATCAGTTGACGAACCATGAACTGTAAACTCATTAAACTCAGATATAGAAATGTGCACTTGTTGTTACAGTTCAGTACTTGGATGACCAATAACTCTCAAATATAGTGACTTGAAACTTTTTGAGGTTTGGCCTTCAGAAACTGAAAATAGATAAAGGCTTCCTTTAGTGAGAACGGTATCACAGTGATCTGTGTCACAACCACACACACTATCAGAAAGACATTTCACTCCGAGAGCTCTCATCTAAAGCTCTCTAAACTCAAAACACGTACCGTAAACAGGAACTATCCCCCGTACCTGGATGCGATGTCCAAGGCCAACTCCACACAACACTCACCTAAATGTACAAGTGGAAAATCAGTGGGTGGCTGTTCCAACTGTCACTTTGTGTGCAGAGCCACTGGCAGCATGTCCTGGTTGGTGAACACAGGAAGCGAGCTGGCTTGCACCGACGCCTCGCACGCTCCTGACGCAAGGTTGTAACTGACGAAGGACAAAACTATGAGGGTGATGATGAAACGGTTGATTCCGTTTTTTTTTTTTTTTTTTTAACTTGAAAAATCGAGAATTTGAGTAATGATATGACAACTTTTAGCTCGAATCAGCGCTCGAAAAAAGAGGTTTAGTTGAAGACATTTCACCATTTTCATTATTATCACCAGTAGTTATTTTGTTTGTTTGTCTTGTTGCTTGATCAGAGGCCTTTTCTGGACTCCGGAAAATTCTGATTTTAATGAACAGAACGCCAATACAGGTTTCTTTTTTCCATTTCTTTATTCATTTTTCTGATAATCATTGAATTTTGATACTTGAAGCAAAAAGAATGAACAGAAATGCTGAACAGACCTCCACAAGAGGCTGAATCCTGGTTTGTATTTCTTCTGTGATTCACGTCTCTTCATGGTCCTTTGTGTGTTTGTAATACCTGGGATAGCGTGAAGGTGCTGTTCTCTCATGACATCGCGGCGAGGACAGGGAACGAAGACAACAGGACAACATTTAAAACCCACTACCAGAGAAACTAATTTCAGACCCCCCCCCCCAAAAAAAAAAATTAAAAAAAATAAAACGGAACAAAAATAAACAAAAAGGTCATGTTATTTACAACTCTTTCAACTTCTAGGTCTTTGTTTTCAAACATCACATACACATCTCTCTCTTTCTACAACACATTTCTCCAACCTACTGAGTCCCTCTGATTAGCTACTAATATTCCACACACCACGCGTCTCATATAATCCCCCCTCCTTCAGCCAACGACATCACCAGTCGCTCACTTAACGCTGAACCTCCCGGATGCTTACATCCGAGCGAAGGGGGGTATCGCCTGCTGACAAACGTTTCTTACACTTTCTATATCGAGCTCTGAAGAGTCAAGTTTACAATTCCAGCAGCCCATTTCTTTCCGTCTAAACTCTGCCACACACATACCTGCATATCTCTCACTGCCTTGAGCACTCTGGTGCCCACCTCTATGGCACTTCCTGGTGTCTCGAGTGGTCACAAACTTTAAAAGGCAAACGACGAATTAAACCGCAACCATATTACAAACCCCTCCCTCCAGGGAATATGACGAACAGTATGACAACAGAACTCATTTAGCAGTTGGCAACGCCTCCTAAACCGTCAAACATTTGGACAATCCTTGCTTATTTCTCAGCGACAACACAAGACTATTTCAGGGAGAACCATTTCATCAAACGGGCGTGAAGCGGATACCAGGGAGAGGACGAACAATCTATAACATACAATATTGTGTCACGCGTCCACAACGTGGAGCTTTCTGGCCTTCTGTCACAAGGCGCGGGACACACACACAGACACACAGTCGGTACGGCCAGGCCACACAAAAGGACTTCTGCAACGGGGGGGAACTGTAAACGACGCCGCGGCGTCTGCAGGGATGCTAAGGCTGCAGAGAGCTACAATCACGTGCAGAATGACCGCGTCTGTCACTGTCTATAAAGCTGAGAGAATCTAGCGCTATCCCCCGTCCCCTGACACAAAACCAACGGTGACTGGAATTCGTTGAAGTTATTCAAGTTGTTCGCTCCTAGAAGTGAAGAATGGATACGATACGTTACATCTGGTATCAAATGAGAGGAAAAGTTTGTTTAGTAAAACAAGCTGAGATAAAGAGAGAGCAGAATAGAAAAAAAAGCATATAGAGTAAGCTATTTCAAAAAGTATTGAGAGGAATGAATGCCTCGACTAAAATATCTCGTTAACCGTTTCCATGGCGAGGAGATGACACAGGGTGGTCACCGTTGGATGATGTCACAAAGAGGAAACGCAGTAAGGAGGGTTCAAACCTCGCCGGCTGCTCACATGGCAACCAATCAGAACGCGGGAGGGGAGAGCGGGAAGGTTCGCACAAAACGTACAGATACAAAAACTATACGGTTACCGTGGTAGCCAAAATAATTACATTAGGAGGAATGTCCTAGTCACTGAGTATTTGGTAGTCAGTCAGCAGATCTCCTGGTTGTTGTACAGTTATTGGTTGATTGTTGATACTACTCCCCCACATGGTCCCTCATTGTAAGAATTTTTCATTTGAACAAAAAAAAAAAAGAATAAAAAAAGAGAAGGTAAATAAACAAACACTGTGAAGAAGTCTTGTGTAAACTGCTCCTCTAACATTTGGCAACAGAAGGTTCTGAGGAGACCGAATACTGAACCCTACGTAAAAAAAACAAACGACTTTTGGATTCGACACATTACATGGAAACTGTTCAGAAACAGAATAGTCTTGGTCATGAAAAAAAAAAAGAAAGGAAAATGTAAGACTTTTTTAACAACTAATAACTCACTTACTAAAACGAATGTTATATTTTTTCCTTTCTTTCATTAAAATGCTGGAATATTTATTGTCAGAGTTTGCCATGTTTATCTCTCGGTGGTACACGAGAGGGTTCGGGGGGGCGGCTGAGGGAGAGAAAAACAAAAAGTTCATCCGGAATGTTGCTAGGGAACCGTTGCTAGGCAGGCTTCAGACGGAACGCTGTCATTGTGATAGGCAGTGACGGGTCCGGCCCACCTGCCAGCCAAGAGATCGTCCTGAATCGTATAGAATAGGTGGAGAGGGAGGCGGGGGAGGGGAGGTAGGGGAGGAGGGCGAGGTTAAATGGCGTTCTTGGACACCTGCTCCTCCAGGTGAACGATCCTCTTCTCCTGACTGCTGACCAGGTCCTTCAGGGACTTGATTTCATTCAAGATCTCGTCCAGCTTGGCTTCGTGCTTCTGCGGGACACAGAAAACAGAAGGTTGGTGTGTGAGAGGCCTGATTACAGGGTGGAGGGCTGGGCAGGGTGAGGGCTGGGCAGGGTGAGGGCTGGGCAGGGTGAGGGCTCTGGGTGCTGTGTGGTGGGCCAGGCGGGGCAGCAGGGGGGAGGAGAGAGGGGAAGGGGGGAAAGGAGGAGGGGGAGGGGAGGAGGAGCAGGGAGGAGAAGGAGGGGAGGAGGAGCAGGGAGGAGGAGAGAGGGGAAGGGGGGAAAGGAGGAGGGGGAGGGGAGGAGGGGAGGAGGAGCAGGGAGGAGGGGAGGAGGAGCAGGGAGGAGAAGGAGGGGAGGAGGAGCAGGGAGGAGGGGGGGAGGGGAGGAGGAGCAGGGAGGAGGGGGAGAGGAGGAAGAGCAGGGGGGAGGAGAGGAGGAGCAGGGAGGAGGGGGAGAGGAGGAGGAGCAGGGAGGAGGGGGTCATCTAGAAACCACATTATGAAGTCGCAGCCACACAGTTGATAGTATTCCCAGTTACAGCCAGGATATCTAACCATGGGAGCTCCCAGGTCCAGACATGCAGACAGACAGACAGGCAGACAGACATCCAGACAGACAGACAGGACTCACGATAGAGGGGGTGGTGGGTGAGGCAGACTTGGGGGCCTGGCTGATCTTCTCGGTGTTCTTGCTCAGCTTGTTGTCCAGAACGTTCTTCTTCACCACCTTCAGGTCCCGGTTCTTGCCGGGCACGTAGCCGTTCCTCAGGGAGATGAGGATGGGTTCTCCGTTCTTCCCGTCGAACCAGTCCTCCGCCTCCAGCACGCAGTCCGGCCCCGCCGTGTCGGGGTACAGGTCGTCCTGGAACAGGTCGCTCTGAGGGGGTGGGGAGGGGGAAGAGGACACAGCTCAATCGAAAACCTCGTAAACCCTGAAACCCCAGGAGCAGCGATCCCAGCGTCTCTAGAGAGACAGAGAGAGCATGAGAGAGAGACCGAGACAAGAGAGACAGAGAGAGAGAGAGAGAGCATGAGAGAGAGACCGAGACAAAGAGAGACAGAGAGAGAGAGAGGGACAGAGAGGAGAGAGAGAGAGAGAGAGGGAGAGAGAGAGAGAGGGAGAGAGACAGAGAGACGAGAGAGAGAGAGAGACAGAGGGAGGGAGAGAGAGAGACCGAGAGACGGAGAGAGAGAGGGAGACCAAGACAGACAGACAGAGGGAGGGAGAGAAAGAGAGAGAGAGAGAAAGAGAGGGAGAGAGAGAGAGAGACAGAGAGAGAGAGAGACAGAGAGAGAGACAGAGAGAGAGACAGAGAGAGCGAGTTCCTGTCTCACCTTCCTGGGCACCGTCATGATGATAGGCTCACACTTGCGTTCGTGCAGCTTGTAGAACCTGGAAACAGGAGAACCCAGGGTGAGCTCTCCCTCAGAACACGACCAGCCTTCCTGTCACACACACCCAGCCTGCTGCCCTTCCTCAGCAGAGCTCTCCCTTCAGAACACGACCAGCCTTCCTGTCACACACACCCCGCCTGCTGCCCTTCCTCAGCAGAGCTCTCCCTTCAGAACACGACCAGCCTTCCTGTCACACACACCCAGCCTGCTGCCCTTCCTCAGCAGAGACACGTGCAGCCGCACAGCTGCTCGCGGCCACGCGCTGCCCCCTACAGGACATTACCAGCCAACACCACCCACCTCTTTCACAACATCACTGATTAGCGCCGCTGGGAATAATGTGATGTGTCATATGATGAATTTATTTTCTAGCTTTTATCCAAAGCGACGTCAAGGGGGAAACTAAAGCAAAAACTGTACTGAAAAATATGAAATATCTCGATGTGCATTCGAACTCTCTAACCACCGAGCTCCACCTGACCCAGGTGAGCGTGGCTCTGGGCAGGTGAGCGTGGCTCTGGGCAGGTGAGCGTGCCTCTGGGCAGGTGAGCGTGCCTCTGGGCAGGTGAGCGTGCCTCTGGGCAGGTGAGCGTGCCTCTGGGCAGGTGAGCCTGCTTCTGGGCAGGTGTGGCAGCCGGGGTCCTACCTGGCGATCTCACACTTGTTGACGTCCAGGCCTCTCTTGGGCATGTACCCCATGCCCCTCTGGGGCTCCTTGGTGGTGAAGGTGCTGAGGTAGTGCACAAACGGAGCCTCGTCCGTGATCTCAAAGTAGCGGATGCTGCTGTCGCCCTGGGAGACACACGGGAAGATTTTGTGCGTTTAAAAGTTGAATCCAGTAATCCTGATGGTTTCCTGACCACATTGGTCAGGGGTCAGGGGTCAGGCCTGGGGCAGAGAGAGGTTCCATCAGAGTCTTACCTTCCCACAGAGGTACACCACGCTGGTGTCAGGGTCGTAGAAGGGCAGGAGAACTCCGTTGCTCGTGTCCATCTCGTGGACGGAGATCGCCTCGTCCATGCTTTGCTGTCAACCCAACATAGTTACGGGAGTCAGGTGGCTTAGCGGTTAGGGAATCGGGCTAGTAATCAGAAGTTTGCCTGTTCGATTCTCGGCCTTGCCAAATGACGTTGTGTCCTTGGACAAGGCACTTCACCCTACTTGCCTCTGGGAATGTCCCTGTACTTACTGTAAGTCGCTCTGGATAAGAGCGACTGCTAAATGACTAAATGTAAATGTAGTTACACCTTCATGTACAGCTGAGGGTGGAGGGATTTGAACCTGCGAACCCTGGGTCTGCAGTCGAATGCTCTACCCCTCAGCCACACCCATCCCATGAACATCAACACAGGTTAGTCCCCAGCCCCTGACAGCTCTGTTGACAGTGTGTGTGGGGGGGGGTCCAAAGGTCAGAGGTCACCCACCGGGTTCCAGAGCGCCAGCTGCCTCTCGCTCATCCGGCTGAAGCCGGTGGTGAAGACGTTCCCATCCGCCATGAAGATGGCCCTCATGGGCCTCGCCCCCTCGTGGGCCTTCTCCTTCTCCTGGAACAGAACAACAGTCCGGGCCGCCAAAACACCCGGAACCACAGAAGGGTCACTTGACCGTCTACAGGTTTAACCACCAGGATGAACACCCAGACGGAGCTGGCCTGTGGGGAGGTTGCAGGGGGAGCGTACCGCCACAAGCTCCTCCTTGCGGGGGTCGATGACGCGGATGGTCTTGTCCTTGCACGCGGTGCAGATGAGGCTGCCGTTGCGGTTCCAGCAGGCGCTGAAGATCACGTCAGGGTGCATGTCCTCCAGCGTGATCATGGCCTCGCCCGTGCCCACGTTCCACACGATGATCATGTTGTCACACCCTGGGGACACACACACGCAGAAACACACACATACACAGATACAGTCAGGGACATCTGCATAACTACATTTCAGGATGGTTGAACAGTGAAAGGCTTCATGCTGGGGCTGTCTCTGGTCACATGACCAGACAGGGAAGGCGAGGACAGATGGATGCTGACGCAGCGTATAAACCCTCCCCCCTCTCCCTCGCCTCCCCTTCTCTCCCCCCGCCCTCCCCCCTGACGCACTCTCACAGCAAGTGATCTCTTACAGGGGGATTACTGAGTCAGAGGGGAGTGTGTGTGAGAGTGTGTGTGAGACAGAGAGAGAGAGTCAGGAGGCTCCTCACCAGCGCTGAGCAGCACGTTGCGGGCGGTGGGGTGCCAGGTGATGATGCCCACACGCTTGGAGTGGCCCTCCAGGACCACCACGGGCTCCGCCAGCGCTATGGTCAGCCCGTTCTCTGGGATCTGCCACACCTGCAGGGGTCAGGGGTCAGCAGCACAGATGAGACACTCTCCAGGGGAGGTTGTAGAGCATTTCAACAGGGGGGGGCTAAGCCGGGGACGTTGTACTGTTAAACGGGACAGTGACATTAAACATTCTCGTTGTCATATAGTGTTCTTCACTGCAAGGCAGGCATTAACAGGCAAAATACAAATTATTCTGACTCTACATTAAGTGGGCCACCCCCTCAGGTTATTATTATAGCCTACATGGGTCTCTCGGGATTGTCAAGATAATTTCTGTGTACTTCTTCTTGTACTGGTTATGAATGGCTAAGGACCTTGCAACTGTTCAGTGTATTCCACTTACAACCGTGCGCCAGTAGGGGGCAGCAGTCCTCTATCTACCACCAGGCGTGTGGTACAGTGTCTTACAGTACAGCACTGACACACAGCCCTCACACAGATCAGGGTTAGGCACCGCAGAAACTCCACCGCCATCCCTGTTCTGCCTCACAGACAGGCAGAGTGAAGCAAGGCTTTCACCCAGGCTGCCTCACTCAGGCTGCCTCACCCAGGCTGCCTCACCCAGGCTGTACCTCACCCAGGCTGCCTCACCCAGGCTGTGCCTCACCCAGGCTGTACCTCACCCAGGCTGTGCCTCACCCAGGCTGCCTCACCCAGGCTGTGCCTCACCCAGGCTGTGCCTCACCCAGGCTGCCTCACCCAGGCTGCCTCACCCAGGCTGCCTCACCCAGGCTGTGCCTCACCCAGGCTGCCTCACCCAGGCTGCCTCACCCAGGCTGCCTCAAGGCTAATCTCTCTGTACCTGTGCAACACCATGGTGGCAGTATACAGTGTGTCTGTAACACAAACAGGTCATCGGGACACCGAATCTAAAGCAAACAGGACTTCAAAGGGCCCATTGACGGTGTGAGTGTGTGTGTGTTTTACTCTAACTTAATCTAGTGTGCCCGAGAGAGAGAGAGAGAGAGAGAGAGAGAGAGAGAGAGAGAGAGAGAGGAACCTTTGACAGTGCCAACTTCTGCAAAAAGACACAGCTCCTATTGACAGGCAGCGGAGTGGAGCTGTGATTTGGAGGGAAGTGTGTGTGTGTGTGCGTGTGTGTGGTTGAGAACCTCTGGGGAAGCGATAGAGGAGCATGCAGTCTAATCACCGTGGCTTCACCGGCCTAATAAGGACATGTGGAGAAACACACAGCAGCTAGTCCCACGCTAGTGACCTCAGCTCTATAAAAGGCTTAATCATTCTCCAGAGCAGATTTCTACAGTATGTCTACGGGTCTAACCTGATGAGCCTACAGACCCTCCCTAAAGGTGTCACACCCACGGCCTTCTGCCACTAACACCCTGCCCTTCCGGTCGGATAGGTGTGTGTGTGTGTGTGTGGGACTGCAAATCCTCTGGAGATTTGAGCGTAGCAAATATTTGATTAGGGCCAAGACTACTACAGTGTGTGTCCGTGTGTATAAACACAAGCATGTGTGTGTGTATACACACGTGTGTGTGTGTGAGTGTGTATCAGTGTATACACGCATGTGTGTGTGTGTGTGTGTGCGAGAGAGACAGTCCTCAGCTGCTCTCCTTACTCACCATGACAGTACAGTCCTCCGAGCCGCTGGCGATCACCTGGTCGTTGTGAGGGCACCAGTCGATGTCCAGCACCGGCCCGGTGTGGCCGCACACCGTGGGGTAGGCCTTGTCGATGCGGCCCGACTGCAGACACACACACGATGATGGGGTTAGTCACGGTCTGGTTCTCACACACATCACAACACACACAAACAAGGTACTGATCCATGGCTGAGAGCGACACCAAATACCTAAATAAACCAAGAGGCTAAGAAGCCAAACAATTAAAAGAAACCACACACAAAAAGAAGAATGTGCGTTCACACACGCGTTTCCTGTCATTCATCTCCGGAGTAAAACATATTTGGTTAAGCCCTGTGTGTCGACACGTACAGTAAATGCTGTGTTTTGGTGATGACATCATCGCGATGACGTCACCGTGGACCCATGCCTGAGCCTGACTTCTACAACACATCTCTCTAAAAACGACCCGGGATCAAACTATTTACTGAGCCCCTTATGCAATGCCCTTATCCAGCAGCCAGGCCAAAAGGACCAGAAATAACTTGGCCAGAGCCACACACACACACACAATAATGCTTCCTGCCAAATCAACTGGCTTCATATTTGATTTTGACCTTTGACCCTCCTGGGTGGAGAGAGAATGAGGGTGGAGGGAGTCGCTCTCGCTCTCTCCCTCTCTCTTTCTCTCTCTCTCTCCCTCCCTCTCCCTCTCCCTCTCTCTCGCTCTCTCGTCAGTCTGTGCTGCAGCTGATACCCAGGACTGACTCACCAGCAGGAGTCATGGTGACAGAGGACAATACCTACAGCTGTGGTTGCCCGGCAACCCAGACATGACGACGGCCACGTCCACCCTAGCCCTCGCCGCGGTAGTCTGACACACCAGCGAATCACAAGGGTCTCCCCGGAGAAGGGCGTGTCCAGACGGCGACATGAGGAGAGCGTGTGTGTGTGTGTCGTGATGAGCGGTGCTAACACACAGCTACCTGGTTCCCCAGGGTTCCTGCTACAAGAACCCAACATCCTGCATCTCCCCTTCTGGAACCTTCCCACTGACCAGAACTGTGATGACGCATGTTCTGGTGGCTTCAACCCCAATGAATCAAAGTCCAGTGAGAGTGTGTGTGTGTGTGTGTGTGTGTGGGAGAGAGTGAGTGAATGTGTGTGTGAGAGTGTGTGTGAATCACAAGACTTGTTCCAAACCTCACCCTGCCCTGTGCACACACTGTCATCTAACAGCAGGCTATCAGGTGCTGCTATCAGGGCCTGGGAGGGAGGGGTCTGTAGCAGTTAAGACAAGGAGGGAGAGAACGGGGGAGAGAGGCAGGAAGTGAGGTAGGTAGCGAGGCAGGATACGAGGCAGGAAGAGAGAGAGAACTGCAGAGCCAGAAACCTGGAACGAGAGGCAGGGTTGGCAGCATTCCAAGCCCACTAGCCCAGATCACAGCCGCGGCCTGCCTGCCAGCGACTCCCCTGCCTCTGCACAGCGACTGCCCTGCCTCTGTACAGCGACTCCCCTGCCTCTGTACAGCGACTCCCCTGCCTCTGCACAGCGACTGGAAGCAGCCCGGCTTAAAACAGAGGCACTGGGACCCTCTGCCTATCAGCAGTGGGGCCGGCGAGGCAGGAACAGGAAGAGGCGGGACAGGAACAGGAAGAGGAAAAAGAAAGGGGTCCAACAGGAGAACGTGGACGAGGAAGACGAGGAGAGGTATCTGGGATGAAGGCTGGAGCAGGAGAGAAGCAGGAAGGTGTCTGGGATGCAGGCTGGAGCAGAAGAGAAGCAGGAAGGTGTCTGGGATGCAGGCTGGAGCAGGAGAGAAGCAGGAAGGTGTCTGGGATGCAGGCTGGAGCAGGAGAGAAGCAGAAAGGTGTCTGGGATGCAGGCTGGAGCAGGAGAGAAGCAGGAAGGTGTCTGGGATGCAGGCTGGAACAGGAGAGAAGCAGGAAGGTGTCTGGGATGCAGGCTGGAGCAGGAGAGAAGCAGGAAGGTGTCTGGGATGAAGGCTGGAGCAGGAGAGAAGCAGGAAGGTGTCTGGGATGAAGGCTGGGGCAGGAGAGAAGCAGGAAGGTGTCTGGGATGCAGGCTGGAGCAGGAGAGAAGCAGGAAGGTGTCTGGGATGCAGGCTGGAGCAGGAGAGAAGCAGGAAGGTGTCTGGGATGCAGGCTGGAGCAGGAGAGAAGCAGGAAGGTGGTGGTCTGGCAGGTGAAACCCCTGTAACCCCAGGTGGTCAGCAGGAATGGGGATGTGCGGCAGGTTTATTTCCAGGGACAACAAGAGTGTAGAGAGGTCGTGGACTGTGTGTGTGTGTTTCTGCTGACTGTGTGTGGTTCCCCAAGCGGACACTGCAGCCAACCAACCAGACGGACTGGAAACCAGCAGACACGTAGACAGACGAGAATCTACTGTCTCTCTGTCGCTTCCTGCTGACATCAGCGTTCTCCAGAGGCCTGGCTGCTTCACAGTGATATCAGGAACATGTGGGCCCGGCCTGGGTCTGGGGCCTGGGTCTGGGGCCTGGGGTCTGGAATCTAGGTCTGGGCCTGGGTTGCAGGACTGTACACTTGCATTATTTATCAAATCACACTTATAAAGTCCAGGCATGAATGTTTGCACACAGATCCTTGATGTCACATGAAGGCAAACAGCAGCAGGCCTGCATACTTGGCTAGGAAACTTGGCAAAGCCAACCGAATGCTTTGCTAAAACCTTGGCTAGGGTATGCTAACGCTACACTATCATCTTGGCCAGGATAGGCTAGCTCATGCCAAAACATTGCATGGGTTAAGCTAACGCTACGCTAACACTTAGGCTAGGCTAGCTGACCCAGAGTTCCCAGGGCAGACAGCCCTAGCCAGTCCGCCGGCGAGAGCGCGGCTAGCGTTCCTGGCATTCCACACCTCGGCTCCCGGCCCCTGCCGTGACTAACGAGGCCAGGGAGGCAGCGGAGTCTTCAAACGCAGCGCCCCTTGGAGGTGTTAAACACGTGTTTGTGTGCCCTGTGCACAATTAGGAATTCCAGCGTCCGACGCGAACACACCAGAGAACACGCCGGCGTGAGTAAACAGGATTGGGCGGTGTGATTATCTGCATAAGGCAGGAATGCTTGTGCAGAGTGAGGTCAGGGGAATGGTTAGCGCTGCCAACGCACAGTCAAACAGTGTAAACATCTTCAGGGCAGAGCTGCCTCGTTGAGGCAGCTTGCGGGCAGCCGAGGCAGCTTTTGGTGGGAGACGGAGGACATGGCTCATCTCTGACACGTCTGAAACACGAGCACAGCGTTGACGACGGGGATCTTTCCAGCTGCTCTGGAGCCACGGAGACACACTCTCCTTCAGCTCGCTGAGCTACTTCACCACAGGCAGACTGACTGGCTGGCTGGCTTGCTGGTTGACTGACAGCATGACTACCTGGCTGGCCTGTGGAGACCTGCCCAGGGCTTGTGCTCCCCCCCTCGGGGAGGGGTGTGAACCTGAAGGCAGAAGCTCTGCCCTCCCTCCCTCCCTCTCCCCCTCCCCCTCCCATCATCGTCATGACTACCCGCCTGTCAATCAGTCTCCACGTCACCACCTGGAGGCATGTTGGAGAGGCGGGGCCTGGCCAGAGACCAGAGAACCAGAGGTGGCCGGGGTCACGAGCGTGTCAATTTATAAAGGATGAGGATTCGAGTTCGACACGTACACACACGTACACACGCAGGCACACACGCAGGCACACACACAGGCACACACACAGGCACACACACAGGCACAGACACAGGCACACACACACACGCAGGTGAAGGCAGAGTCTCTGGTGCCGTCCTCTCCCAGGCCTGTCTGTGCATGGAGCAGAAACCAGCTCCTGAAATAGACAGAGCTTGAAGAGCAAGCAGATCTCTGATCTGTCTCCAAGACAACCAGCCTGGGGGAGCCTGATAGGAGAGACAGTGGGAGTGAGAAACATGAAGGACAGACAGGTAGAGAGACAGACAAGCAGGCAGAGAGACAGGCAAGCAGAGAGACAGGCAGACAGAGAGACAGTCAGGCAAGCAGAGAGACAGACAGAGAGACAGGCAGACAGAGAGACAGGCAGACAGAGATACAGAGAGACAGTCAGGCAAGCAGAGAGACAGGCAGGCAGAGAGACAGTCAGGCAAGCAGAGAGACAGACAGGCAGAGAGACAGGCAGACAGAAAGACAGTCAGGCAGAGAGACAGGCAGGTAGACAGAGAGACAAGATCTAATCTGACAGATCCAGGAACAGAGCACCAGTCAGGGGTCACGTGAGACCACGCCCACCCCTAGATGATGAAATCGAGACGCACCGCATCTGAAAAAGTCTGTAAAAACAGACGGACTTCCTGTCCAGGGCATGACCGAAGAAAACAGGAATACCTGTTGCATAGCAACGAGTGAACATAAAAAAACCCAGGGCATTCATCGTTCGGAGAGAGACGAACGAGCCTTCAGAGACAACATGTGGAGGGATATGGACGACATGAGCGTTAACCCTCTCTGCCCCAGGGCCCTCCACACACACACGCACACACACACACACTTCCTCTCCATACCACTGAGCATGTGATTCTTGCACACACACACACACACTTTTGAAGGGGTCGTCCATGCATGCTGGCCTTTGGAGCTCTATGGAAATTTCCACTTCCCTTTGTGTGTGTGTCTGTCAGTGTGTGTGTGTGAGTGTACAGCCACACAGCAGTCCAGTCAGACCGCGCTGTGTGGGAGGTAGCTAGCTAGCTAGATCTGGCAGATTGGGCATCACAGCTGATATGAACAGTGACTGTTGGAGAGGTCTGCCTGCCTGCCTGCCTGCCTGCCTGCCTGTCTGCCTGTCTGTCTGCCTGTCTGCATGTCTGTCTGCCTGTCTGTCTGCCTGTCTGCCTGTCTGTCTGCCTGTCTGTCTGTCTGTCTGCCTGTCTGTCTGCCTGTATGTCTGCCTGCCTGTCTGTCCTGGAGGAAGGACATCCCTCAGACACAAGGTTCAGAGGGATCGACAGGCTTCTCCTTCAGCAGCAGACAGCACTTCACTGATCCCTCCTCCTCTCCCGTCAGTCACTCACACCGCTCCCCTCCAGCCAGCGAGTTCCGGAATCCACACTGCAGTGTCAACCACCAGGAGCCAATGGGGAGGCAGAGAGGAAGTGCTGGAGGAAGGCAGTCCTGCAGGGAGCAGTGCATGACCATATAAGGTAAGATCTGGTAGTGAGCAGGGCCCAGGCTGGGGCAGAGGATCCAGAGCAGAGCCTGGAGGACAGGGGGGGGACACCCTTTCTGATGCTGTGTGTGAATGTGTTGCTGTGTGTGTGTGTGTGTGTGAGAGAATGAGCTTGTTTTGTACTTTTTGTGTACTTTTTCTTTTACCCATTGCACTTGGTGCTTGTACATAACACTACATATGACTTCATGCATAATACTACTTAAGTACTAGAGCACAGACGGGCATCCTGCATCATTTTGGTGGGAGGGGCTAAAGAAGCCCCTTCCCCCCCCCACCCCCCCACCTCCCTCCTCCGTTCTCAAGCCCCCCCCCCCTCCTCAGCCCCCCCCCCCCCCTCCTCAGCCCCCCCCAGGGCTGATGCTGACAAAGCCCTGGGCTGGGACGTACGAGGGGGACAAAGGCCCCTAGCAGCTGGCTGCCCCCCCCCGGCTGGGAACAGCACGGTCAGGGGCAGATGGACCAGCCTGCCAGATGCACCTTCACACAGGCTGCACAGGGGTGTGTGTGTGGGGGTGAGGGGTGTGTGTGTGTGTGTGACCTTGCAGAAGAAGAAACAGCAGCGTCAAGTTCATCAGGCATAACCCCCCCGTCACACTCCTGCAAAAATCCCACCAATCAATAAACTGCAATGTAACCTAAAGACCTGCTCTCGGATTCGCTGGTGTTTCGCAGTCGTCGCTTGAAAAGCCGTGAGTGGGTGAAAGCAGAGAGCGGCTGTGACGGAGGCAGAGCTGAGCCGTCAGCTGACGCAGAGACCAGGACAGATGGACCTGCAAGATTACGCTGCAGTTTCATTCGGCCGCGACGCGCAAACAACCAACAAGCCAGAGCTTTCAGGACACGAACAAGCCTTCTGGAATGATATGAACTCTCACTTAAGAGTTTCAATGCGCGGCCCTGTTGATAGACAGAGAGTGTAGATAGATAGAGAGTAGATAGAGAGTGTGGGCTGATCTGAATACAACAGAGCTTTTTGAAAGACCTCTCGAGGAAACTGCCCTCTGCTCTGCACATACACATCTCTCTCTCTCTCTCTCTCTGTTCACTTCAATGCAGTAGAAAAGGCAGACTTTGTTCTTACTGCACACCCTGACTGTATTGTAACACAGCACATCACAGAGAGGGAGGAGGAGAGAGAGAAACAGAGAGAGGGAGGAGGAGAGAGACAGAGAGAGATGGATAAAGAGAGAGAGAGAGAGAGAGAGAGAGAGAGAGAGAGAGAGAGAGAGAGAGAGAGAGAGACAGAAAGGGCCCAGTGTAACCCAGCCAGATGACACCACAGGCGGTCTGGATCTGGGAGCTCTGAGCTGTACTGACCAGGACCAAGACCAGGAGCAGCCCTGACTATAATCCCCCCTCCTCCAGACTCTCCTTCCTGGGCCCCCAGTGGCCCCCGCAGTGCCTGACCCTCCCCAAACTCTAATGAACCCACTAACGACGCAGGGGGGAGGGGCTAAGAAGACTCATTATTTATACAACCGCCTTGTTTACAACCAAACACTCTGTAAAAGCAGTCTCTCTCCGAGCCCCGGGCGAAACCGAGCGCTCGCACGGCTCCCGAGCCCCTTATATGGCACAGCCCAGGAGGGAGCCTGCCTGGGGACGCATGTGCGGTCTGGCTCTGTACGCTAGCCTGCTGCCATGTGGAACAGCCCTGCGTTGAGTGGATCTGGTCCCGGTCTCATGCACAGACCTGCTTGCAGGGAAATCAAAAATGCAAATACATTTACTGTATGCAAAAAAGGGGGGAGGTACGGCCCCCGGGAGGGGGGTACGGCCCCCGGGAGGGGGGTGCGGCCCCCGGGAGGGGGGTACCTGACAGGTGTGGTTTCGGAACATTCTAGGATGTACCTCTCCAAATCCCCTCTGACATCACTCTGCTTTTCTCGAGAGATCTGACGCACATTACAGGATATTTCCCCTCTGTGTGGGTAATATGATCCTCTTACATCAGGGCTAGCGACAGGACAGGTCAGCCACAGAGCAGAGCGTCAGTGTTCAGCACCTGTCTCACTGAGGAGAGATGATCCTGGGGCTGTGGGACTGTTTGGTGCTTTAAACGACCTTAAAGAGAAGAATATTTTGAAAAAAAAAGTATGATTTCCAATGCTCCAAGCTGAGTATGCTAATAATAATGTATTCAGCAGATGTCCACAGTGACGTACAGGGGGGATTTCAAACCTGTGACCTCTGGATCCGCAATCAAATGCTCTCAAAGCATAAAAAAATATAAATAAAATACTTTCAACTGGCACAGCTCTCCACAGTGCCGACTCAGCGAGTCCAAACAGGAAGTGTGTAATAAGCTCCGCCCCTCACCTTGTGGAGAGGCAGGACCAGGAAGGCCCCGCCTCCGCTGGCCTCGATGATGATGGCGACGAACTTGGGGTTGACGGCGCAGAAGGAGCTGTCCCATGTGACCCGGGAGACACGGATGTCGTCATAGCACTGGTCGTTCTTCACCGCCTGACCGAAGACGTGACGGAACTTGCTCTGTCTCACCACTCGCCTGAACATGTCTGGAGGAGGAGAGGAGGGGAGAGGAGGGGAGAGGGGGAGAGAGAGAGAGATGGGACAGGGAGAGAAGGGAGAGCAGGGAGAAGAGAAGAGGGAGAGAAGGAGCAAGTGAGAGAAGATGGAAGAGGAGGAGGAAGAGGAGAGAGAGAAGGAGAAGCAGAGAGTTAGGAGTCGAGGTTGAGATCACAACAAACATTCTCCATGGACAACACGGAATAAGACATCTCTCAGCGAACCCAACATAAATCACTTCACAGCAGCTGAACGAGCAGAGAGGACTATCCTCACTGCTGCCTGTGTTCTTCCTGTGAGAGAAACTGGCTCTTCCAACACCATGTCCCACTAGCCTGCAGTACACATAAAAAATACTCTGTGTGTGTGTGTGTGTGTGTACCTGAAACACATTCCTCTCCAAAATCTAATTCCAGAGCTTTGGCTTCAACCTACAGACCAGCATGTGAAGGCACACGGCCAAACTCAAGACACAAACAAGCCCATAGGTCTTGTCGAGACAAATTCCAAACAACGTCATCAATCAAACCCGTGACTCTTTAGGGCCCAGGAGGAACCGTAGCGAGGGGTGAGCTTGAACACACACGAGCCAACAGCAAAGGTGCAGTAAGAAGTGTGTGTGTGTTTTCCCACAGGACTATCACCAGATCTACAGGAAGTTTTTCCTGTGGAAATGTGTGGCACTGACCAAGACAGATATGGCCCTGTGTCGGGTCCAGGGTCCTTGGCTAGCAGTGTGTGTGTGTGTGTGTGTGTGTGTGTGTGTGTGTGTGTGTGTGTGTGTGTGTGTGTGTGTGTGTGTGTGTGTGTGTCATAGATAAAGCCATATCCCTGTGGAGCCCAGCCCTTCGTACACTTTCCCCTTCCAGCCTGGGTGACACTGCACATCACACCAGCAGCCTGGGTGACACTGCACATCACACCAGCAGCCTGGGTGACACTGCACATCACCCCAGCAGCCTGGGTGACACTGCACATCACACCAGCAGCCTGGGTGACACTGCACATCACCCCAGCAGCCTGGGTGACACTGCACATCACACCAGCAGCCTGGGTGACACTGCACATCACACCAGCAGCCTGGGTGACACTGCACATCACCCCAGCAGCCTGGGTGACACTGCACATCACACCAGCAGCCTGGGTGACACTGCACATCACACCAGCAGCCTGGGTGACACTGCACATCACACCAGCAGCCTGGGTGACACTGCACATCACACCAGCAGCCTGGGTGACACTGCACATCACCCCAGCAGCCTGGGTGACACTGCACATCACACCAGCAGCCTGGGTGACACTGCACATCACACCAGCAGCCTGGGTGACACTGCACATCACACCAGCAGCCTGGGTGACACTGCACATCACACCAGCAGCCTGGGTGACACTGCACATCACACCAGCAGCCTGGGTGACACTGCACATCACACCAGCAGCCTGGGTGACACTGCACATCACACCAGCAGCCTGGGTGACACTGCACATCACCCCAGCAGCCTGGGTGACACTGCACATCACACCAGCAGCCTGGTGACACTGTACACATCACGCCAGCAGCCTGGGTGACACTGCACATCACACCAGCAGCCTGCACGCCTTACAGACGCTCCAGCTGAACATCACGGCTCCTTCCTGCCTCCGAAAGACGACAGGAAGTCGGATCCTCCGCGGGGGAACCCAGCTTCGACCCTCAAACAATTCTTCATTTTGTGTCCGTCGACGGAAAATGTGTTGGTCCTCGCCGAGAGTGCGATCATGGGATCCAGGCTCGTCAACAAGCAGGGCTCTGTGTTCAGGACTGAGAGCCCTGCAGGATGTTTACCCACCTTCCTCAGAGCGCACCATCTACCACAGCGCCGCTCTGCAACAGAGCCGCTCCACTAGGGGCTTCCTTAAATAAACCCCCCCGTTTCCTCTGCAAGTTCTAACGCCCCAGAGTCCAAACTAACCAACACAGACGCACTCCTTCAGGTTGACCTCTATGTGACCTTAGTTCTCACGCTAAGTTCTCAAACTAGCGCCTCGTTGTGGGTGCAGAGGGGTGCAGAGGAGACCCCAGAGAGCAGACGAGCTTTCAGCCAGACAAACTGTGGTGTTCCTGTTCAATTGGGGATGACTGATGTGAGCCGAACACCATGGCTGTGTGACAGCGCCGGGAGGTGGATGACGGGCTAATTGCAGCCCACTCCCAGACAGTGTTCAGGCAGAGCCAGACATCAGCTGTCAGAGGGCACTGAGGGGGGTCCTGGAGGAAGGGATGCATCTCTGGAGGAGGGAGGGAGGGAGGGAGGGAGGGAGGGAGGGGAGGGAGGGAGGGGGAGGGGAGGGAGGGAGGCATCTCCTCCTCCATCGCCTGGCAGGTTCGCTCCTGGCAGGTCTGCATGCTGCATGACCCCTGCATGACCCCTCTCTGTGCCCTGGCAGGAGCAGCGAAGGATGGCTCTGGGTTAGGGATCCCTCGCCAGGGGTCAACACGGGGTCAACGTGGGGTCACGACAGCCGTTTGGAGGGGAAAGATGCAAAGAGAAGAGAGAGAGAGAAAAACAGAAAAAGAGAAAGGCAAGCAGAGAGAGAGAAAGAGTGAGATAGAGAGACAGTGAGATAGAGAAAGACTGAGATAGAGTGAGATAAAGAAAGAGTGAGATAGAGGGATAGAAAGAGAGAGAGAGAGGAAAAAAAAAGAGAAGCGTGAGGTGGACTTCCGTGCTCAGTGCTGACGTCAGCCGGCTCCTGTGTAGCAGGTCACCAGCAGCAGAGCTCCCAGCCCTGCTGGTTCTGGTCCACCAGGGGAGGAGACAGGGAGGCGGGTGGGACCAAGACCCAGCCTCTCCTCAGGCCCTGTTTACAAAGACAGACCGGCTGCCTAGCAACACCACTCAAATACCAGCCCAAGAATGCATTAAAAAAAAAAAAAAAAACATTATGCGTTTGAGAGAGAAGGTGCAGCCAGAGTAACCGAAAACGTAACAGATGAAGCCTTTTAAGTTCATGAAGTCTTGGTGCCCGTGTCAGAGCGGTTTGTTTTTACGCATTACCCTCAATTGAGGGAAAACGACCAATGACACGCCTAGGATTACAGAGGTTAAAATCCTGTGAAACACAAGCTCACACGCTCTTGTGCAAACATGACCTCAACCCATCTTGCTTTCGGAATCTAAAAAAAGGAACATTGGTTTGAGAGCAAGTCGTTGAGGCTGGACATACGTGGAAACAGACGTTGTCTGTTTTATTCAATGTGGAAGAGACCAACGTGCTGATATGAGACCAGAGAGAAAACGATCAAAATAACAAATCGACCTAAAGATACATGTGAAAACAAGGTTACATTTGGTTTTATAAGAACCAGCAAAGGTTCTCAGTTGCCAAAGTGTGTGAACAGGTTTCTCTTTGTTCAATCTGCAGTGGAAACTAGACAGATTTTCCCCTGTGGTCTCTGGAACATCAAGTGTAACCATGACTAGGCACAGGTCTGGCTGTCTGGCTCGTTCACACCCACAAGAATGGGAGTTCTGGGGAGAGGGTTAGCTGCTGGGATGAGCTGCTGGGATGAACTGCTGGGATGAGCTGCTGGGATGAGCTGCTGGGATGAGCAGAACAAACCATTAGCAGGGTTCTCCAGACACAAACACAACAAGACCTCAGGTCATCATCCCTCCTAGTTCCTCATCCCTACAGGCATGAGCCCAGCTCATCATCCCTGCTAGTTCCTCATCCCTACAGGCATGAGCCCAGCTCATCATCCCTCCTAGTTCCTCATCCCTACAGGCATGAGCCCAGCTCATCATCCCTGCTAGTTCCTCATCCCTACAGGCATGAGCCCAGCTCATCATCCCTGCTAGTTCCTCATCCCTACAGCCATGAGCCCAGCTCATCATCCCTCCTGGTTCCTCATCCCTACAGCGTTGGGGCTGTGGAAGGTGAAGGCGGGGTGTCACACGCCCGTGTCACACGCCCGCTCTTCCAAACCTCGTCCGGCGTCCGTCGACCTCCAGGAGGAAGTTACTCACTTCCTGCTGCTCACTTCCTGTTGCTCACTTCCTGTATCCTCCTCGGCGCTCCGCTAGCTTCCTGCTAGCGTCCTGCTAGCTTCCCCCTGCAGCCCAGCTGCTCATCTCAAGGAACGCGTCTTTCCCTAGACCTGCTTACTGACGCGACCATGAAGCGTTTCTCCATGGCAGGAGCCTAGCATAGCCTAGCCTTGCATAGCCTAGCATAGCATAGTCCAGCCCAGTCTAGTATAACCTTTCGCTTGGCTAGGCTATGGAGCTAACCAGCTCCACCAACGTGAATCCCAGCCATACAGCAGCTCTCCCCAGAGGCGAGCGTTACCCCCGACGACCCTTCTCCTGGGTCACATGCTTCACTTGGCCCACCCTTAATCCAGACAGACAGGCCGCACAGACGGACCAATCAGATCGCAGGGGGAGGGGGGTCCACCTGCCCGTCTCCAGGGCGACGGCGGCGGGCGAGGGTGATGAGGAGAGACAGGAGGAGGACCCTGTGGGTCCGAGAGACCAGCCTGCCTCGCTGCCACAGGAAATGACTCACAGGAAATGGAACCAGGGTGACACAGGCTGGGGCATCCTTCTCTGCATTCCACAACTCCCCACACACACCGGATGCCCGTCGCAGGGACAGAAGAAGAAGGGAGAGAGAGCGAGAGAGAGAGCGAGAGAGAGAGCGAGAGAGAGAGCGAGAGAGAGAGCGAGAGAGAGAGCGAGAGAGAGGAAAAAAGTGTTTTGTCACCACCGCGATCAACATTGAATGGGTCTCTGTGCGGTTCTGCATGGCCTAAACATCCAGTCAGCACTACTGTTCTCTTCCTGGTATCAGGACAAGGGTGGGTTCTTCAGTCACACTAACTCTGTTAGCAAACCTGCTGCATCAGGTCAGGTCTGGACCCGCATGCCTGCCGAGCATGCCCAGACTGACCCGGCCTCTGCCACAGCTGCCTGAGGAGAGGGGAACTACTTATCTCCTGCTGGAGGTTGAAGGCTTCCTCTGTCCTGCCTCTAACACAGCCGTAGTGCTGCCTTGCACTCAAGCAGGGAACATTGTTCTGCTCTGACATAAGACAGGGGACTGAACAGTTACAGAGACAACTGTGGGAGAAACAAGAGAAAAGCAGGACTAGCAGCTGCACCAAGAACCTGCTCTCTCTCTCTCTCTCTCTGTGTGTCTGTGTCTCTCTCTCTCTCTCTCTCTCTCTCTCTCTCTCTCTCTCTGTGTCTGTGTCTCTCTCTCTCTCTGTGTCTCTGTCTCTCTCTCTCTCTCTCTCTCTCTGTGTCTCTCTCTCTCTCTCTCTCTCTCTCTGTGTGTCTGTGTCTCTCGCTCTCTCTGTCTCTCTCTCTCTCTCTGTGTCTCTCTCTCTCTCTCTGTCTCTCTCTCTCTCTCTCTGTGTGTCTGTGTCTCTCTCTCTCTCTCTCTGTGTCTCTCTCTCTCTCTCTGTGTGTGTCTGTGTCTCTCTCTCTCTGTCTCTCTCTCTCTCTCTCTGTGTGTCTGTGTCTGTGTCTCTCTCTCTCTGTCTCTCTGTGTGTGTGTGTCTCTCTCTCTCGCTGTCTCTCTCTCTCTCTCTGTGTCTCTCTCTCGCTCTGTGTGTCTGTGTCTCTCTCTCTCTGTCTCTCTCTGTCTCTCTGTGTCTCTCTCTGTCTCTCTCTGTCTCTCTCTGTCTCTCTCTGTCTCTCTCTGTCTCTCTCTGTCTCTCTCTGTCTCTCTCCTCTTTGGCCTTCAGACACAGCCATACAAGGATATATTTATGCACCCGAAAACAAAAACAAAAAATGTATGTTCTGCATTTTTATGCTGTTGTGGACAGTAACAGGACAGGAAGACCTGCAGCAAAGGGATGATTTGAACCCAGACCAGCATGGTAAAGCCTCAGCCTATGAGGTACCCTCTCTACCCTGTGAGCCTCCCACTGCCCCCCCCTCACACACACAGACACACACTCCCGTCCTCCCACACACACACACACTCCCGTCCTCACACACACACACACACGCCCCCGGGCCTTCAGCCCTCCACTGTCGCCTCAGATGCCTCCACCCACTGGCAGCCCTCAGCCTTTGTCACCAAGCGCACACAGACACGCCACCTAATCCTCTTCCTGTAACCAAGGCTGTGGACGACCATTGTAACCAGAATCCAGTTGACATTCCAGCGCCTTTCCCAACAATGAGATAAGGTGCTGTTTATCCTCCTTTCTCTGCCCCTGGGTGAACACATGCTCTGTGTGGGGCAGGGTGAGGCTGGGGTAGGGTGAGGGTGGAGCAGGGCGGAGCAGGGTGGGGGTGGAGAAGGTGGAGCAGGCCATCGGCCCTAATGCTGCATCCTGCTTAGCATGTGGATAGGACCAGAAACTGGAGTTGACCAACTGAAGCCTGTCTCTGCCTCAGTCTGTCTCTGCCTCAGTCTGTCTCTGCCACAGTCTGTCTCTGCCACAGTCTGTCTCTGCCACAGTCTGTCTCTGCCTCAGTCTGTCTCTGCCTCAGTCTGTCTCTGCCTCAGTCTGTCTCTGCCTCAGTCTGTCTCTGCCTCAGTCTGTCTCTGCCTCAGTCTGTCTCTGCCACAGACCGAAACCTGGATCCGACAGCTCTAGCCATCAACACACAACCAAACAAGGATAAAGTAGGGACAGTCTGGATATTTCACCTGGTTTCGAAACAGGTACATCAGGATATGTTACTGTAACTGCTTCTCTCTCTCTGTCTCTCTGTCTCTCTCTCTCTCTCTCTCTCTCTCTCTCTCTCTCACACACACACACACACACACACACACACACACACACACACACTACTGGAGTACAGTCAGGTTAATCATCAATCTGGGTGTCTCTCCAAAAGGTGTTTCTCCAGTCTGAAGGCTACACTCACCATGCACAAGCACACATCCAGGACGTTAAAGAGCCAACTACTGAGATCCTATGAAGCTATATATATTAAGACAGGCTTTAAGGGAGCCAAGATACCGTGTTTTTAACCGCAGAGAGCACAGGAATCGATGGGTTCCACCAAAACAAGAAGCAACAGCCTGTGTCGATCACTCTCATAGCGTAACAACTGCTAATTCAGACACGCACGTTGAACAATAACCCCGAAAACCACCGTGGGTGTTTCAGTCGGTAAAAACATTCCCGCAGACACTGACACAACACACACCCTGGGTTATGAAACGCCCCCCCCCCCCCCTCCCCCCTGGATGCACTTCACCAGATGTTGTCAGTTGTGGGTGGGAACCAAAAAACGGAGATGAGGAAATCAAGTAGGCCAGCGCTGCAGTGTTACCAAGGCACCGGAGCCGGTTTGACAACACGCGAGGCAAGGAAGGGAGGAGGAGAGAAGTCCATTACAACATAGAGTTGTTTCAGAAAGACGTAGTCTAACCCTCTCTGACTGGGTTAGCAGCACTCTGGCTGACGGCCGAATCAAACAAAGAGATCCTATTTTAGGAAAGGCATAATCCATCTAGCTCTGCATTTAATCAGGGTGGATAGGATACATTTGAAATCATAACGTTTATTTGTCATAAGTCTATAACGTGTGTGTGTGTGTGTGATGCAGGACTGTGAATCATTACAAAAGTTGAGTAAAATAATCCCATTACACATTGTTTAAATACCTGTTAGTCTACAGCAGAGAATAACAAAACAATTTACGATTTCTCCCCACCCGCTCTGGGAAAACAGGAATACTTCTTTTTTTTGAGTGGCAAACTACTAAAACAATTATGAGGCTCCACTCAATCACTAAAGACTTTCCTTGTTTCCTGTCAACTTGTCGTCGGAATCTCTACAGATTATCTATCTACAGTAGAGTCTACATCTTCTCGTCAGACTTAAATTGATGTGGGCTAAAATAACACCAGGGGCACTGACAGGACCCGACACAATCTCTAGAATGTTAGACACGTGAAGAAGCTGCTATGCCATAAACCACTCAGATATACGAGCTGAAAGTATTCCTTTTCATTTCTGTTCAATTGTTTTTCAGTCTGTAACACCCGCCTACCCCCATCATGTCCCTAACAGCCCCCCCCCCCCAACACACACACACACTCTTTCGGATCCACAGACATCATTTCGCCAACACTTCCTTGTATCTGGCGCTTAATCTCCCCTCGCAGTCTGACCCACTTCCTCTCTGCAGAGCTCACGAGCTCAAGACCGGGCTCCTCAGCGGGGAAACGACAGCAGCACGAGGGCCCTGCTCGTGCTCGCCACCGGAGCTTGATGTGTCTGGACAACGAGTCTAAACATGACCGCGGCGATTACATTTGCCCTGACAGTCTGACAGCTATGACCTGGTCACACCAGTTGAGAAAAGGGAACTCCCAATTGCCAACTCACAATAACACTCTCAAGCTGAAACAGTAGTAGCCCTCTACTGGAAAAGGACCATAACTCAACCGAAACATCCCTTTAACAATAACTATAATGACAATATTATAAATAATCGGTCTCCACAGGTGAAAATAACACTTTTTTATTTATTATTTATGGCTAAACTGTCGCGTTTTAATGAATCCATAGGGTATGTAGCCGAGCAGGTGTCAAAGGATTTCATTACTAACGTTGACCAACCATCACCTCCGGTTTAGGAAGAGTAGCGTCTATGAATGCGAATTAGCTTCCCTTCACAATTCTCTTCTCTCCGTCCCCTCGATCTGCTTCATGTTTAAACGAAACACACTTCTGATCATAACATCTTTACTAAAATAGATACTGGAGTTGTTGAGTCGAGACGACTTCTGAACAATGTGCGCTTGTGAAGGAATTCCATTCACACCCTCATTTCAATGCTTTTCTTCACAAAGAAGTTTTACCAAGGGAGAAATCCCTGTGGACTCAAATAAGAGAATGGGTCTTATTGAGTTTCCCTCATATCCTCAAACATAATTTTTTGACGTAACACAACCGTAGCTAGTTAGCTAACTTAGGTTATAATCACAGGCAACTGGCATCCTAAATCGAAAACTGGATCGTCCTATCCTAATATCTCAGCTGCATTCATGTACCCAAATCACCAGACGATATCACCATCTCCTCCAAAGAGTCACGGAACCGAGTGCAACTAGCGCGAGCTCTGGTCGGTATACGGTGACGCTGCCGCCTCCACTGCCCTACCCACACAGCGGCTGGACTGGCAGACTACCCGCGAGAGGAGCGGCGAATCACTTTTGAAGCTTAGACGGTGAACGTTGAATTACTTGATCAAAACCTGTCACCAATCGTTTAAATAAACTAGCAGACACCGGCTGCTACCAGCATTTACTAACGAACTAAGTTACAAACTTGTCTGTAGCTAAGGTTACACACTTTCAAGTTTCAGCGAGGTATTTCCTTCAGGTCCCGTCTGATCAGTGCTAGCTAAAGCTAGCTAGCTAGTGCAGTTGACTATTCAAGTCACACGCCCTAGATTGCCGGGAAAAGCAATGTGAAAGCATACAGTACAAACGGATCCATTGTCAAGTCTTACCTTACAGATCAACTTAAAAATATCCCTGACAGCAGAATCTAAAATAGAACAGGCCGACGTTTATCCAATTGATTCCACTCAGCTAGAGCCGCTGAACACTCGCTAGTGCTCTTTTCCACTGACAGTGCCGCTGCAACACAGAACGGACCCAACACCCTCCCTTATCCCCGCCTCTGTTTCTGGCCAGGGATGTTTGGAACAGATCGAGAACAGCTATGACTGAATAGCAGCCAAGGCCACCAATCATTGGGAGCATAGGAAAAGGAAAAGCGAGCCACAAGCTTCCAAAAGGATAGTCTATTTAGGTGGAGAGGGATTTAATGTGTATAAATAATTTAAATAGAGCAGACTGTTATATCAATCAAACTATTATAATCAACTATTATGTTTCATGGAGCTCTGGTCAGGTCAGCCATTAACAAACTGTCCTTAACTGAAGAATAGACTGCATCGCATTAATCAACCATTCATCTTAATTAGTTTACCAAATACATGAATAGTTATTGCATTTAGCATTCTACTGATAGCCACAAGGGGGCGTCATATCACAAATCCACATGCAGAGTGGACCAGACCATTCATTCTGACTCGCAGCTGGGTTCCATCAAACTCAAGCTATGGCCCCACTTGATAAGAGCTGGATCAAAGAGGATTGTGATAAATCACTTGAACGAAGTCAAGACAAATCCTTTAGACCTATAGATCAGAGGATCGTTCTGAAATACCTTGTGTCTCTCAGAAACTTTCTCTCAGGCAGTGACTTCCACCCAGATGCCCTCAGAGCATCGGGGCTTTTTTTTTTCTTCTCTCAAAATGTTTTAAGTCGCGGTACATATTTGTAGATGTGTAACTCGTAACCGAGGCCTTACCTTTTCTCACAGACGGTTTCCTCTCCAGGCTCTTGTCCGGGGATTTCTGCTGTGAATCGAAAGCAGCCTTCATCAGTGCCACCTTAACGGAGGGGGCCACCTCCACAGACCCATCTGTCTTGGCCTCCGCGGGCTTTGGTCCAGTCATGCTGTGTGAGCTTCTCGTGCAGCTGAATGGTCTCCTTTATGAGCTCAGAGACAGGCCTGGGTTTGGCCGCGCCCTGGGGCCTGTCCCCCTCCGAGCCCTCGTCTTCGTTCCCTCCTCCCTGCCTCTGTTCGGGCTGGTTCGCCGTGCTGTTCTCTGCGCTGGCCGTTCCTCCGGGAGACCCAAGCTGGTTCTGGTCTTTGTCTCGGATCTCCACTTCTGGCACGTTCTCTTTCGACGGCGACGCTTTGGCAGCTTCTGAAACGGGGCCTTCCTCCGTCTGGACGGCTGGAATGCCCGGTTCCTCGGGAGGAGCCGTCTTTATCTCGTACTTATCCTCTGACTCCGTCTGCCGGGTGTCTGGGAGGAGTGGGTGAGGCGCCGGCGCGTTGTCGGGGGTAACGCTTTGTCCCGGCTGGGAAGTTTCCTCCGCGGTGTTTCTGTCTGTCTGGCTCATCGGGTCTTCGTCGATACGCACAGGCTGGACGTCCACGGTCGGGTCGTCCGTCTCCCTGTCGCGCCGTGACGTCGCAGGCGCGGCGATGACCTCACACGCGGGGGAGAGACGCTGGTCTCTCTGTGATGTCACCCTCCCCAGAGGAGACTGTACACTCCTCGGGCTCTGACAGGTGGGGGTCCGAAGAAGGGATCTCTGAGGAGGGAGGGGTCAAGTCTGTCATCGTCATCCCCTCTTGTTCACCTGCCACCGTGGGATCCTGTGCTGAACCCTTGCGGTCTGGTATCTTCACCTGCGACGCCTCTTCCTCCAGACAGAGTGTCTTGGCGACATCCGCTGTGACTTCGGGGTGACGGCTGACATCTGAACGCTCGACGGTTCCCTCTGTCTCCTCGGTCTGGTTTCGCGGGTCGCTTCCAGTCTCCTGACATTCAGAGGAGAGCACCGCAGCCCCCTTCGAATCACACAGCACATCCGGTGTTTCCAGATGAGCTGTGTTTGCCGTGTGAGGGGCACCCGTTGCTTCCGGGCCTTGGTCTTCTTCACGGTCCTGTGGAGAAGGGTTGGAGTCGGCTGGGTCTTCCTCACGGCCCTGTGGAGAAGGGTTGGACTCGGCTGGGTCTTCTTCACGGCCCTGTGGAGAAGGGTTGTACTGGGCTGGGTCTTCCTCACGGCCCTGTGGAGAAGGGTTGGACTCGGCTGGGTCTTCCTCACGGCCCTGTGGAGAAGGGTTGGACTCGGCTGGGTCTTCCTCACGGCCCTGTGGAGAAGGGTTGGACTCGGCTGGGTCTTCCTCACGGCCCTGTGGAGAAGGGTTGGACTCGGCTGGGTCTTCTTCACGGCCCTGTGGAGAAGGGTTGGACTCGGCTGGGTCTTCCTCACGGCCCTGTGGAGAAGGGTTGGACTGGGCTGGGTCTTCTTCACGGCCCTGTGGAGAAGGGTTGGACTGGGCTGGGTCTTCCTCACGGCCCTGTGGAGAAGGGTTGGACTCGGGCTTTGCCTCCTTGTCATAAGCATCCTTCACCCCCTTCTCTCCTGTGTCGGCCTCGTTCCATTTCGAAATGACAGGAATCGCCTCGTTTTTGTTTCTTCTCAGGAGCCTCTCCAGAATGGAACTGGGCTCTGGGGGCGAGAGGGCCGTGCCCACGGAACCATACGACTCCTTCGGCGCTTTTATTTCGGTTTCATCCAGAGAGGCGTTTTCTGATGCAGACTTTGAGATGCCTTCCCACGCCTGGCTCCCTGCGGTGAGACCTGTGCCTATTTGGGGCCTTCCTGCCTCTTGTAATGAGGGCCTTTCTCCTTCATCCTGTTGTTTACATGCTGTCATCTCTGACTTGATGTTTGAACCACTGTCGTCTGCTCCAGCCTTCACCTTGACAGAGTGACAGTTGGTTTGATCATTGATGCGCATCACCCTCACGTCAACTAAGGCTTCGGGGACATTGTTCAGAGGTGAATGAACTTCAGTCGTGGGCCGGCCGGTATTCTTATCCGCCTCACATTTGACATCCCGGCACATTAAATCTTGACGTTGATCTATCTCAGTTTGAGTCGTTTCCTGGTTCTTTCCAGCCGAGTGCAGCAGCTTGCTTCCTCTCATCTGAGTGAGGTCATCGTCGGTTCCCGTCTGTGTCACACCCTTGCGGGCCTCCATCGAACACTCCTCCTTGTTTTCCATGTGGCTTTCACCCACAGGCACAATGCCTACAGTTTCCTGAACAGCCAAGCTGCAAGACCCACCAGGAACTTCCACCAGGAGGTTTTCTTCCTGCTTTTTCAACTTTGGAGCGGTCGCCTTGATTTGATGATCCATCTCCTGGCTGCTCTTCTTCTTCTCTCTCTTGGTTTGGGTGTGTTGTCTGTGTGCTCTGGCCTTCCCCTCGGTCCGCACGCTGCTTTCCCAGCTCTCGCTGTCGTCTGGCCCACGTGGAGCTGTCGTCCCTCCCTTCCCTCCTCCGGCCACTCCTTCTCTCACCTCCTCCCCTTTATTGGGAGGACTCTGCCCTCTCGGAGCGCTTGCATTTTCCCCTGCTGAAGGTGTGGTTGGCTCACCGCCTGGGCCCTGGTCCAAGCCCTCGGAGGCTGCCTTCCCCGAGTCCTCCCCAGGGTTGAGAGCTTCCTCGCTGGGGTTTCCTCCTCGCACCAGCCCCCCTGTCTCCCCGCCTGCGTCCCCTGGGTCGGGACTGGGCCCCGGCTCCTCCGCTCCACCACCTCTGGCGTCCGGGCCCCCCTCCACCTTGTCTTGATTCTGTCCCATACTAGTCTGTGGAGAGAGACATGCTGTTAACCTCACAATAACAAAGATCAGTCCTCCCACGATGATGCCATAGCTTCGGCATGCCAGTCCAGCGGTGTTCAGTCGACCGCAGGACCTCACTCGCCCACATCCACTCTCCCTCTCTCTCTCTCTCTCTCTCTCTCTCTCTCTCTCTCTCTCTCTCTCTCTCTCTCTCTCTCTCTCTCTCTCTCTCTCTCTCTCTCTCTCTCTCTCTCTCACGCTCTCCCTCTCTCTCTCTCTCTCTCTATCTGCCATTTTCACGTACGATTAAACACATGTCGCAAAGTCAGAGGTTGGACATACAAACTGGAAACCTGAATTGAAGAAACAGGAAAAAGGGATTGTGTAATCAGAGCTATCAGGCCCAGGGGAGTTGGGTGTGATTAGATTACCGTGAAGCAGCCCAAATCAGAGAGGCTGAAGACAGCGGGCCACATACAAGTAACCTGAGGAGGCCATTGTGGGGACGGCTAGATAGCAGACAGGCTAGACACACTACATAACAGTCATTTACATGGTCTATTGCACGCTCAATGTCTTATGACCATAACCGCTTCAGACCCCTATTGATTGTTCGGGCTTCCGCAACCCTTATATGGTTTCACTTTAGGAAACAAATTGGAGTCACACGGCTTTGCTGAAACCTTCCTCGTAAAAACCTCATCCTCCAGCTGAGTCGGATCTCATCAGCTCTTTATTAGACCTTAGCTCAGAGTAATTATGACTTATACAAACAGGGATACATTAAGTGAAAGAAACAGCAAGAGTGTTTAGGAAAGGAAAAACCAAAACATGGATGTACTGAGTAAGAATGGTACAGTGGAAGTTGGCAGGACTTGCTCTTACTGGGTTTGGGATAATCGTCAGATGCACGTAAAACGATTCAATCTCTCCACAGCCACGCTGATAATAATCCCTCTCACACTCTCTTAGAGCTTATGAGATCTTATGAAGCTCTTTTCACATCATGTTTTCCCAGGCTCTGGATTTAGAGAGTCCCTTTCACAGGCTAGTTTTATTTGGTGGCAATTCAACTCATCTGAAATTTCAATTGACCCCCTCGGCTAAAAATAAACCCTTAAGTACAGGATGTCTTTATATTTTAAGATAATTTCCCCTGATTTGTGTTGTGCTGAGCAGTGTGTCATCCAGTCGTGTCCGATGATGAAGTGACGTGGGGAATAGCATCACCCTCCCGTCATTCCAGCATGTTCCCAAGCTTGTTTCTCTCTAAACTGCAGCGGTAAGCATAGAGAGAGAATGAACAAAGATGTGGAACAAGTCTGTTTCCTGTCAATGACCTCTCTCTCCCTCTATCTCTCTCTCTCTCTCCCTCTCCCTCTATCTCTCTCTCCCACTCTCTCTCCCTCTCTTTCTTTCTCTCTCTCCCGCTCTCTCTCTCCCACTCTCCCTCTCCCTCTCTCCCACTCTATCCCTCTATCTCTCTCTCCCTCTCTTTCTTTCTCTCTCTCTCCCGCTCTCTCTCTCTCTGTCTTCATTACAGCCAAAGCTGCTTGCTTATCATATGACAGCGTTGAACATTCACCAGACATGACTCGGGCCAGCACATGTTATCTAACAGACCTGCTCTCAGAATTGTGTAGAGACACAAAAATGCTGCGGTTTAATTGGACATGTCATGTAGGTAGAAATTTTCTAAATGAGCTTGTTTGACAATCCTTAGCTTATAATATGTGATATCTGCACCACACAAAATGTATACATGACGTTTAGCATTACAGTTCAAAAGTTTGTTGGGAGTCCATTAAATTGAAGTTTAGCTCAGTCAGCGGTAGGACAAATGATGTGTAGATCAACATGTCACTAATTCAAACTCCTTACCCTGAATGTTGCTTTGGATACAAGTGTCTCCTTAACAAGGACATCCCAAAAACACGACGAGTATGTTAAACCCTACAGATGTGCGTTCTCCTGCATCCTCAAACCCATTTTCATCGTGCATCCGAATCCCCGTTTCCCTCCTGAGTCCCCTTGTTGTCTCCACACACACCGATCATGTGGGATTTCTTCAAAAGGACCCTGCTCACTCCTCACCCGGGGCCTCCACCCCCATCAGACCCCATCAGGCCCCCCTGTTCGGTCAACGTGAGAGGGGACCCCCCCCCGGCCCTCCTCGGGCCACAACAACCCCATTGTCCGCCCCCCTCCTGAGGAACCTCAAGCCCATCACTTGATCGCCTTGTGGTCTCCTTTGTACAATCCACCACCACACCAACAAGCTGAGAATCCCCACCAACACAGTAGTCTTACAATCGCAACAAAACACGTCTAATTCTCCCTAACTGAGACAGATGTAGCCTCGACCGGCGATAGTAATAGTCACACTCGTCACAGTAACACTACAGTAAAGCTTTCTGTCCAAGGGAAGGAGAGAGGATATCGATGTGGTATCGATCTGTCCAACGACAGCAGAGTTCGGTAAAAAGCAGAGACTTACCACAAGCCGTTGTGATGCCGGTTGCTTTTCCAGGTCTGGTCTGACAGAGTGGGTCTTTGTGGGTTGGTGAAGAGGAGTCCTCTCTCAAGAGGGAGCCTTATATTCCAGCCATGTGATGTTACACCCCATCGGCCATAATACAATAAGTGTGTCCTCAGACCAGCAGGCTCACTGCCTCTCGTTCTCATGAGTTCATATCTCAAACGTTGACCTCTGACCTCTGCAGCCATATTATGTGTGATTTGACCGTGCCAAGGAAGTATGCTCATGTTGGGGAGAGGAAAACCTGTCCCTCGAGTGTATTCAGTAAAACGAATTACACTTCTCTCATTTACAGAGTAAAGACACAAGCTATGAGGTGGACAGTATTTAGTGTAGGGATTTGTTTCTCAGACAGGTCTTGTCTTGAGGTTTGTGCCTTGTGCATCAAGGCACAGACTGACTTGGCTGAATTCAATCCCTTGCCTCACTGTTATTTTAGAGCAGTGAGTGGGTAGTTCTATCTTTCACAAGACAGTGTGAAATTTGGCTCTGGGTGTGACTAAGAGAACCATGAAATTCTTCAGAACTGTAATCTCGATGGAGAAACGTCCTCCTCTCCTCTCAAGCTAACTCTGTTTACTTACCCCTGACTGAACAGAACACACACAAAAATAACGTTTCCAAGAAGAGAGTGAAGGACTGTGAGGGTGTGTGGCTCGCGTGTGCTCGACTGCAGGTATGGTTCTCTGTCGGTATGCGTATAATGGCCTCAGACACGGGCCTCACAACCACCGGCAGGGAGGCTGAACAATGCCTGAGAAAATGTCTCTGTTTTTCCCCCTCCGTCTCCACGGCAACGTCCAAAACAGGATACTTACTCAGATAATAAAACAAAGGGAGAAGTGCGCAAGCCAAGAATTCACCAGCGGCACCATCCGAGGAGAGGGAGGGTTTGGGTCTTTGAGCCTGTGTGCCGCCGTGATGGCGGCCTGCAGTCCCCTGAACACGGGCCCGAGACACCGGGCCCGAGACTGGACCCTCCAGGGGGGTTGCATCACTCGGACCCTGCGCCAGTTCCTCCATCCACACTATGCAGACATATCAGCACGCCCAGACACATCAAAGATCATATTAGTAGCGGAGTAAGTCAAGAGACATGACCAGTTCCTCTCAGTTGACATTTTTGTACTTCTCTAAATCGCTCAAGAACATTACTTTCATAGTGGGTCTGTCTGGATGTGTGATAGCAACCAGGGAAGGGGAAAGAGATCAAAGAGATGATCTATCACGCGGGCTCTCTCATTCTTTATCTCGACATGAGGCCTAGATGACATGATGACATCACCACCACCGAGAACAACTCGGGCCTACATGTACAATGTGTTCTCCCTCGGCGTAGAAGGACAGGCAGCAGAAACTCGTTTATCTTCTCTTCAGTTGAGCTGCCATGAGTTCGTTCTGACATGTTGTAACTAAACAACAACCTTCGCAGCGCCGCAAGAATGCAAGTCCGGCCCCTATCGACCCCCCACTTTGCACACACACGTCGTTTGATGAAGAGAAAAACGCTATTAATCACAATCTGTCATACTTGCCAGAGGCAACGCGAAACTGCGGCTAAAGCACTTCACTGATGTCATGCAACGTTTGGGTCCGGCAGCCAAACGTTACATAAGCTGGCTGTTGGATCACCTCTCCTGCCAAGATATACAGATGCTGGCACGATGATGTCACTACAGTTCAGGATGCAGGCCACCGCAGTTAATACCGCGTGGTCTCGACCTGTGCACGCAGAGAGATATCTGTAAATATCTGCCAACAAACTGTGAGGAAAAGCTTCGGCTTTCACCGTGTCTGCGGCGGTCAAGAGCGCCTTCTTCCCGGCTTTACTGACAGGTCACGGCAGGCCTCCTTTGGTTCCCACAAGTTTGAAAACTTGTCTCACGTCAGGAGACGTTAAGTATTTACGAAGACTTTGATAGTGAACCAACTGTGCACTTCTGATCCTTGATCTTCTAATGTGCTTCTTGTAGTAAGTTGCGCTTAATTCACTGAAATGTGAATCTCTGTGGAGGTACAGTGTTCCTTTTAAAGGACCAAAGTCAACGCTGGAGATTTAATTAGTCTCTGAAAGTCACTAACAGAGGACGTTTATTAAAAACGTTTATTTCCATAATAAACACATACAATACATTACTCGAACAAATGTAAAAAAGTGCAATATGCATTCAAACTACAGCAAATGTACAGTACAAAAAGGTTACTGCATACTTAAATATAAAAAGAAACAGTAGCAAAAAGCAGTGGGGTGACCTACCGGCTAGCCACAAACATCTTTGTCACATCAGTTGGACTTAATGTTTTACAAATGATATGAAACCCCTCCCCTGTCCGACCTGCTCATAGTTTAATTGTGTCTCCATTGTAACTAGACAGTACCGCGTCTCTCCCTTCAGACCCTTATGAAGCAGCACGACAGCGATATAACAGCTCACTGACATACATAGCTAATTGACGACATGGTTTCACATATTGTATTCTATCTAAACAGCTTGGATGGATTCCTATCTCTAATTTGTGGAGGGAGAGAGAGAGAAAAAGCCCCCATGGAAGTCTGGTCTCCTCCCATATTCCGAAGAGCAGAAAAGAGTTTGGAATCTTGGCAAGCCTCGCGGGTACGCTAGTCCACGAGACGATTCAGTTTGTTTTGCTTCTTCACATCTAAAGAATCTGTTAGGGAGGCTTGAAGGTGGACCACCAGGCTTCAGAATGCTGTTTCTCTCCTCAGTCACAGGAGAAAACAATCCAAATCATAAAAACAAATAAACATAACAGATAAAAATAAATAAAAAAAACGATAAAACGCAGGACCAACGCTCTGACAGGAGTGCTATCTCTCCTAACTAGCCTCTTCCCTCGCAGCGCCCTGTGGCCGCCTCGCGCGTCTCTCCATGCCTCCGGTCTCACAGGTAAGGCACTTTAACGTTCATGGATCCAGCCTCTACAGAGCTGGACTGACGGCGGACACACACACACACACACACACCACCCCCCCTCGGACAAGCACCCGGAGGCAGAAGGCCCTCAGGCAACGCGCTGAACACAGGCTGGCATTCGTCCTGACCCGATGACGTCGTATTGGCACACGCTCGATTTGGAGTGTGAGTGCGTATTGCGATATTGCAAACACATCTCAGAACAGCACTGCTGTACGGAGGCACCGGCCTGGCCGGCACTCTGTCTCTGCTCTGAGAGAGAACAGAGAAGAGATGGAGAGAGAGAAGAGAGTGAGAGCAAATAGAGAGAGTAGAGAGAGAGAGAGAGAGTAGAGAGAGGAGAGAGAGGAGAACAGAATCCTGGTCCTGAACTTGGAAGTGGGGTCAAAATCAGGCAGGTAGAAAAGCTCTCCTTTATACACAGTGGCCAATCCAACCGAAATATGATCGCGACAAGCTAAATCCCATCAAATTCCTCTGACAGGCTCCATTCGAATAGCATATGTACAGTAGCATACATACACACACACACAGTACAAACACTCACAATATAAGTGATTAAAATCGGTGTCGTTTGTAGAGACCGTGAGTGTGTTCTCAGAAGAACTGAGTCTGTGCTGTCAGACTGCACACACACACACACACACAGTGATCTACAGAAGTAGCATCTTCAAATATACATACATATTTACATACAGTACAAACTTCATGTGCTCGCCTACGTGTGGAAGAAATGAATGTGCAGTATGAACCTATTCATGTGTTTAAAGTTTCTCTCATAAATAGTTCACAGTTACCATTTAATCACCCTCATGCAATAACACAAAAGATACGCAAGAAACTCTAAACATAAAAAAAAAAAAGTATAAAAAAAACGTTAAAAAAAAACTTCTCTATTAAAAGGGATGACAAATCAATGGCAAATTAGCAAAGATGTTGCATAATAAACGTTTGTGTTTATCTGTCCGTGGAGGCGGGGTGCAGGGGGAGAACTGGCAGAAGCACGGATGCCTCTGGATGACCAGGCCAGCGTCAGAAGGGCCGGGGTGGGGGAGGAGGGAGAGGGGTGGGGGAGGAGAGGGATGGAGGTGTGGGACAGGCACGTACCCCCGCCCATCTCTGGCCTCCTGGCCGGGGGGGGGGGGGGTAGCCTCCGAGCAGAGATCAGAGGAACGCCGTCTCTACAGCCTCAGAGAAGCGACAGTCGCTCCCTTCACCTCCAAACTCGATTCAGCAGCTCAGTTCAAAGAACAAGTCTGAGATTTAATAAAAGGAATGACACAGGCAAGTGGAGACCAATAAGCGGTCAAAGTAAAGAGCTTCAGTGGATCCAGCCCTCTCCTCTCCTCACCCTAGAGACCTGGAACAGCACACACAAGATCAGCACTAGTCCAGCCAGCTTAACGACGGCCCTTGTGAGGAGACGAGAGCTGTTGCCAGCTGCCTGACCTAGCTGAAGATCGTCGTGATGTCCCAGAGGTAGAATGGTTACGCAACAATCACGTCAAGTCATGTGAAGATCCAGGAAGTTGTGATGTGATGAAGACTCTGATGAGGAAGCAGAGACGCTGATCTCTGGACAGCTGGACTGATGCAGGAACAGGAAGGGACTTGGTCAGGGTCGATATCCCACTGACTGGAGATCAGATCTTCAGATTGAGGTTTACCTTTGCAAACACATTCATCAAACTCCATGCAATGACAGCCGTTCACCAATATACCTCCAAGCAGGGCATATTTGGATATTTTCTTAAATATAACGTGGATTTATATTAATATATATATATATATATTTTCACCCTAACTTTCTAACACGCTTCTCTATATACACCTGTGTTTTGGGAAACGGTCTCTCTTCCTCTTCTGTGATCTGACACTCTCCAGCTCAGGGAGAAAGACGGAGGGATGGGTGGAGGAGTGGGTGGAGGAGTGTGGGCCTCCGTCCTTCCTGTCAGCTCCTGGGGGGGCTCCTCAGGGGGCCGGAGGTGGCGGAAAGGGGGCCCTGGAGGGGGCTGGGCCAGTCCGGGCTGGGGGCCTCTGGTTCGGGGGACAGCGAGAGCATCAACAGGGCCCCCCCCCCGTCCAGGGAGCAGATGGAGCAGAGGTCTTCGGAGGAGAAGGTGAGGCTGCCCAGCTTGGCCAGGGAGTTGGAGCGCTTGAGGTGCGAGGGCAGGGTGAGGCCCGCCAGCCTCATGCGCATCTCGATCTCCTGCGCCCGCTGGCGCACCAGGCCGGGCGTGCCCCTCACGCTGCGCAGGCTGTCGCTGCTGGAGCTTCGTGTCAGGGCGGCGCCGTGGGGCGACGAGGCAGGGGTCTGCGCCCCGGAGGGGGCCAGCGGGGGGTCCAGGCGCACTGGTGAGGCGAGGGGCTCGGGGAGGGGGCCTCTCGGCGGGGCGGAGGATGTCGGAGCCTCCTCTCCTCCGCTGGGGGGCTCCTGGGTCGCCGGGTGGGGGTCCAGAGGCTGCGGCCCGTCCTGGGACGCCCCGGAGAGCCTCTCCAGTCTCTGGGCCGTGCGCCGGACCAAGCCGGACCTCTGACCCTCCAGCAGGGGCGTCTGCTGGGCCGGGAGGCAGGCCGGCGTAGGCCTCTCCTCCTCCAGGACCAGCCTCTGGTACTCAGGCACGGGGAGGGGATCCGTGCTCTCCAGGGAGAGGGGGGAGTCCCTGCGGACGTCTGCTGGGGCTTGAGAGAGCACGGCAGCACTGTTGGCATTGTCACACAGGGGGGCCCAGGGCGTTCGCACGGAGCAGCAGGCGCTGTCTGGGGAGGTGGAGGGGAGAGGGAGGGTAGGAGGGGCAGTGGAGGGGAGAGCGAGGGTAGGAGGAGGGGTGGGGGAGAAGGGGAGCTTGGCACTAGACGTCTCCACATAGACACAGGGATGAGAGCCAGGCCCCCTGCAGGGAGGAGCGGCCGGCCCCGGGGCCAGGGGAACCCCTGTGGTCCTGGGCTTGCTGTGGGCTCTGGACGGGGCGGAGGGCTGGACTGCAGGAGCAGGTTTCACAGCAGCGGCAGGCTGGGACAGAGGAGGAACAAGTCACAGGCAGAACACGGAACATGGGAGAGAAGAAACAATTTGAGGCCAAAAAAATCAACAAAAATAATTGAGCCGAAAATATTTTGGTCAAAAGTATTATTATTTTTTTACAAATATAATCACATTCTGTGGGAAACACTGGGATATGTACATGTCTTGTTGGCATATGTTGTGTGGTGTTGTGTATAAGTGAAACCAGCCTTCTGAGCATGCACACTTACGGTGAAGTTAAGGAGAGGATGCATGCGGCTGTTGTTGTTGTTGTTGTTGTTGTTGTTGGAGTTCTCGTTGCCGAGGCGATTGAGGGTGGCCATGTCCATCTCGTTGCTCTCCTTATCCCCCTCCTCCTCCACATCCTGAACCATCTCCTCCTCTCCATCGCCCTCTCCTCCTCCTCCTCCTCCTCCTCCTCCTCCAGGCTGCATCAGGGCCTCCATCTCCGCCTCCTCCTTCTGCACCTCCTCCTCGTCCTCCTCCTCCACCGTGCTAAACTTCCAGCCGCAGCCGTAGCTCTTCCAGGGGCTCCGGGCCCCGGGTGCAGGTCTGGGCGGCCGTGCCCTCCCCGGAGGCCCCGAAGTGGGGCAGCGGCGGGCCCTCGCGCCCCTCGAAGGCCTCGTCGTCCAGGAGAGCGTCCCTCTCCACGTCCTCGATCTCGATGAAGACGCGGTCCACGTCCAGGAGAGGAGGCCCGCGCACCGGCGTGGACGGCTCGCTGTCCAGCGCGGAGTCGGACAGCCGGCGGAAGTAGTAGTTGTTGTAGGCGGGGTCGACCGCCAGGCTGACCTGCTCTGCAGGGGGGTGAGAGGCGGGACGAGGGCTTGTCGCTCAGCGCCTCGTCACAGCAGGGGGACATGCCCGGCTCGGGGGTCGGGGGGTCCCCCTCCTCGCCCCCCCCGCAGCAGGGCGCCCCCGCCTGGTCGTCGGTGAGATCGCAGTCCGGACGCCACAGCTTGTTGTGGCGCTGCTTACTAGGGAGAGATGGACGGAACACGTATTGAACATGGAACCCAACACATACACACACACACATATATTTACATATATTAACATATGGATAAATAGTGAACATCAGAAACTCTCCCACAATAAGTTCCCGTGGTGTATGAGGGCGTGGTGTTTAAGGGCGTGGTGTTAGGGGCGTGGTGTGTGAGGGCGTGGTGTTTGAGGGCGTGGTGTTTGAGGGCGTGGTGTTTGAGGGCGTGGTGTTTGAGGGCGTGGTGTTTGAGGGCGTGGTGTTTGAGGGCGTGGTGTTTGAGGGCGTGGTGTTAGGGGCGTGGTGTGTGAGGGCGTGATGTTAGGGGGCGTGGTTTTTACCTGGCGTCCAGGATGCCCTCGTACTCGGCCAGCTGCCTCATGAAGCCGGCGTTGGGCCGCGTGATGCTCCTCTTCTGCTTGCACGAAGCTGTAGGCCTTCTCCAGCGACCAGCCGTACTCCTTCATGGCGTAGGCGATCACCGTGGACGCCGACCGGCTCACGCCCATCTTGCAGTGGACCAGACACTTGGAGCGGCTCTTCCTGTGGGCGGAGAACACACACAGCAGCAGTGAGGAAGGGGAGGAAAGCTTTCCCTGCTAGCGTCCCCACAGAGAGGCTCTCCAGGAGGTCTGGGGGTCGTGACAGGAGATGTTTCTCTGCGTCCCGCCGCGGGGTGAGAAGACGGGACCCACTTGGCTTTGACGATGAAGTTGTACGTCTCGTTCCAGTGAGCCAGGAGGTCGGTGGCCTCCTCGTCGTACACGCGGATGTTGTGGTAGGAGAAGGTTCCTGGGAAGAAGTTGTCGATCTCCCGCGTGACGTTGAGGATGTAGCCGACCCTGGGGAAGACGAGGATCATTACTGGAAGAAGAGATCTACTACATCCTCTTACTGTTATCAGAGCTCAGCGGTTAGAGCATTTGACTTAGAAATCGCAGAGGTTCAAATCCCTAACTCACCCCGTATCCTGTAGCTCCTCCAGGTTGGACGCGTTCCACTCCGAGCCCTGCGGACAGAACGAGGAGAGGCGTTACCGTGACGACGATGACAGAGGGGGCGTGGCCGGGTGAAGGGCAACAGGTGAGGCACTGACCAGGTAGAGGTGGTCGAAGATGAGCGTGGGCTTGTCCATCTGGCCCAGGATCAGCAGCATCTCGTTGTCGATAAACTCCTTGTACTCGTTGAGGTTGCAGCTCATATGGTGTTCCAGCTCACTGCGGATCTGAGGACACAGACCGGGTCAGGCACAGACCGGGTCAGACACAGCCCTGCTAGCGCCGTCTACGACACGACAGCTGTTATGCTGCTAGGAGAACAAGACAGCTAGCTTCACGGGGAAAAGGGTGAGATGAAGAGAGGGAGCGGAGAGACGTGAGAGTAAGCAGAGAGAGAGAGAAAGAGGGAGAGAGAACAGATACAGGTGTAAGAGAGAAAACATAATGAAGCTCAAGAGAACCGCTGCGCTCGACAGAAGCTGAGCGTCAGCCTGGTCTCTGGCCCTCACCTCCTTGGAGGTGACGTTCTCCAGGTCTTGGCACATCATGATGCTTCTGAGTTTGGCTTTGATAAGGCACTCTGTCCGCTCCCTCTCTGAAGGCCTGCGGGGAGACAACCATCATCACTGTCATCATCATCATCATCACCTGTCATCATCACCGTCATCATCACTGTCATCATCATCACCGTCATCATCACTGTCATCATCATCATCATCACCGTCATCATCACTGTCATCATCATCACTGTCATCATCACTGTATCATCATCACCATCATCATCGCTGTCACCATCACCGTCAAAACATTTTAATAACTTTCTACACCGACAGCACCCTCACTGACTCACTTGTCCAGGAACATGGTGGGTGAGTCTGGCCTGGCGGTCTCCAGGTCTCTCATGGCGTTCCACTCGTTGATGCAGCTCTGCTCCGAGGACACGCAGCTCTCGTAGAAGCCCGTCCAGGTGAGCGCCATGCCCCCGGGGAAGTAGTTGTACCTGCGGGACACCTCGCACGCCTTGTGGAGGATCTGGAGAGCCGACCTGGGGGCCACAGAGACACACGTCACGTCACCTCCAGCCAGCTCTCCTGTCTGCTGGTCTAAACTGGCCTGGGGTACGAGTGCAGCTGCGGGTCAAGAAGCCGCAGGTTCGAATCCCCCCCTGTCTATAGGTTGATCATCTGCTTTCTCTCCTCATCTTCTCCTCTCTAGAGCGACCTGAGCTACCGTCTCCATAGCGACCTGAGCTACCGTCTCCATAGCGACCTGAGCTACCGTCTCCGGAGCTGACTGGATGAACCACCTTCTGGAGAAACACGTTTCACGTTTTCGGCAGCAAGTGGGAGACACCACCCCGTGTGTGCTTGCACTATCCCACCAGCAGAGGGCGCACAAGCTGTCGTCCAGCACAGCCTGGCTGGTGTGTCACAGCCGATCCCTGACTCTACCTGACTCAGGTGGCCAGGTGAGCGGTCTGCCAGGTACTCACCACATGGCCTGCACCGACACGGGCTTGAAGACATGAGACCGACCGACCGTGTTCACGCTGAAACCCCTGAGGACGACAGGAAACAGACTGTTACTCAGCCTGCTCTGTGGCTGGACGTGACTCTCTTCAAAGAACACAAACACACACGTCTGCAAGCTCTAGGAGAGTTCCTACAGGGTTGTGGTTCTCAACCCTGGTCCTCGGGACCCCCTGTCCTGCATGTTCTAGATGTTTCCCTGCACAGAACATACAGGACAGCGGGCCCTGAGGGTTGAAGATCACTGCTTTAGGGTGCCGGGTGGGATTGCGAGGTGGTTGTTTGCAGACGTGAGTGCTGCTTCTGGCCTGCGTGTGCAACCAGGGGCCACTAGGGGGCAGCGCAGCAGGAAACTCACCCGTCTCCATCCAGGTGGATCTTGGTGTCGCTCCACAGAGGAAGCACCATGCCGATGGAGCAGCTTTTACTGCAGGAAGAGAACAGGAAAAGTCAGAGTCGCAGTGAGAGAGAGCAGAGAGAGAGAGAATGTGCTGCGGGTGGATGCCGGACACCCAGCAGACAGGAAGCGGAGGAGCAGCAGACAGGAAGTGACATACCTGTCCTTGTTGGTGAAGTCCATCCCCAGCAGGATGTTCTCCTCGGTGTCTTGGCGGCCGCCGGTGTACACCACCACCATGTAGCGCACGCGGTCCGACCAAGCGCTCTCCAGACGCACCGCCTGCAGGAACACACACACCACCCTGCTCAGACACCGCCCCTCCTCCTGGAGAAGCCTCCTCTCAACCTGGTCCTGCATGGTCCAGACCAGGGGGCTTCAGCCCTGGTCCTCAAGGCCCACTGTCCTGCATGTTCTAGATGTTTCCCTGCTCCGACACACCTGGTTCAGATGAACGGGTCGTTATGAAACTCAGCAGAAGCCTGATAATAACCCGTTCATCTGAACCAGGTGTGTCGGCGCAGGGAAACATCTAGAACATGCAGAACAGTGCACCCTGAGGACCAGGGTTGGGAACCACAACCCTAGACACACGAGCTCAAATCAACACACGGCAGAACCGGAGGAACAAAACTGCTTCCTGTCGGCTCTAACCTCGCGGGAGGCTTCGCTCCAGCGGCGCGTGGGAATACGGGCGTTCGCTAACGTAAACGAGCCTTGGTGTTTTAGAGAGAGGTGGAAACACTTGGTAATGCTGAAACGTGTTCTCATGAGCTCATTACAGCGAGAGGCTCAAATACACAATAAAAAGCTTCAGGCAGGTTGCCTGAGACACGGTGCCAGGTGGTTAGTCACTGGACAGGGCTGTGTGTGTGTGTGTGTGTGTGTGTGTGTGTGTGTGTGTGTGTGTGTGTGTGTGGGATGTGTGTGTGTGTGTGTGTGTGGGTGTGTCAGTTTGTCTGGGCGTGTGTGTTGTCTCTCACCAGTTTAATTCGGTCCTCCGAGCGAAGAATGTTTATCATCACCTGCAGGTGCTGAGGTAAGTCTCCTGTTGTGAAAGATCGTAAAAACTGAAGACAATCCATGACAACACCTGCTTGGTAGGCGAGGGTCATGACAGAACACTGTTTACATGACTATCAAACACACCTCCATACATACTCATCTGAAAACGGATGGATGTCGACATAAAACCAGACTAGACCTGCCCTGTGCCCCACTAGGCCATACCAGGGAGTGAGAACTTAGAGTGCTCATCAGGTGAGTGATGTAGTGTCCAGGCTCCTGGAGTCATGTGAGGATAAATAAATAAATAGGGAGTCAGATGGCCGAGCGGTGAGGGAGTCGGACTAGTAATCTGAAGGTCGCCAGTTCGATTCCCGGCTGTGTCAAATGACGTTGTGTCCTTGGGCAAGGCACTTCACCCTACTTGCCTCGGGGGGGAATGTCCCTGTACTTACTGTAAGTCGCTCTGGATAAGAGCGTCTGCTAAATGACTAAATGTAAATGTTCCAGTGAAAGTTACAAAGAGCCCCAGTTTCTCCCAGTAGTCGGGGCGAAGACTACAGCGCCCTCTAGTGTCATCAAGAAACGACACATCATCTTCATAGTTGCTTTGCCAGAGAGCAAAGTGTCGTTAAAACCATATCAGACTCCATATCACGCCATTAAGCCACATCCACACATCTCTGGGTGAGGGCATGGGGGGTGAAGGCATGGGGGTGGGGGCATGGGGGCGAGGGCATGGGGGTGGGGGCTTTAGGGCAGGGGTGAGGTGACATATCTATCCGCTGTGACGAGGACTAAAGGAGCAGTTAAGGTGTCACTGTGTCATGAGGGGCAAATCATCTCCCGGGATACTTTAATTACAGCTTCCAGCAGCATGACACATACTCTCTCTTTCTTTCTCTTCCTCACACCCTTCTCCCTACCCTATCTCTCGCTTTCTCTTTTTCTCTCCCCCAGAGAGACTTCCCGTCACAGACAGAGAAACGGAGAGAGACAGAGAGAGACAGGGAGAGACAGAGAGAGACAGGGAGAGACAGGGAGAGACAGAGAGAGACAGAGAGAGACAGGGAGAGACAGAGAGAGACAGAGAGACACAGAGAGAGACAGAGAGAGACAGGGAGAGACAGAGAGAGACAGAGAGAGACAGAGAGACACAGAGAGAGGCTCATAAATCCACAAGCTCATCTCCACATCTGGCTCGTTGTGTCTCAGCTTGCCTGCCACGCAGCGCTAACAGCTTCCCTCTAGTCCTGTCGCTCTGCCGGGTTCAGGAGAAGCGTTGAGTGCGACAGCTGAGGGGTGGATCGGCCCTAGGCTGGCCTAGCCAGACCTGTAAACCCAGACATCAGCACCCCTCAGGCCCTGAAACGCTACGCTACACTCCTGGCTGAAGGCTGAACACGAATACTTCACAACAATGTTCACGAGCTGCGACAGCGCCGATGGCGGTTGGGACTATCCTTCGGAGTCATGCTAATCGTTCGTAGAGAACCTGACGGGCTTGTTTCCTCACGAAGCGTGTCCTCTATTTGAGAAGCGTGTGACGATTTTTCAGGAACGCCGACAGCTAGCGGCTAATGTCCGTCCACACCGACCCGCTCAGACAAATGTGAGTGACGCACATCAACAAACTCGTCAACGAGCGAACGTCAAATGGCATGACAGGTGAACAAAAACACACAGTAGGACTTCAGCCTGCAAACAAAAGTACCCTATACTCAGTCACCCTTTGAGTAACGGCGTGATCTTAGCCTGTGTGCGGAGGCCGTGCCGTACTGACGTTGTTGATTAACTTTTAGCCCTCCTGGTTAGTGTAATCTGCACAACATCTGCCAGCCAGGTGACTTGTTCTCTGTGTGTCCTAGTTTGGTTTTAAGCGGTCCGTGTTGAACACACAGATCTGCCATGCCACTGCGCTGGATTAAGAGGTAATCTGTATAATCCACACCGGTCTGGGACATGCTATTGAAGCACCCGTCCTCCTCCAGGTGTTGCCAGGAAGCAGGTAGGAAGTCTGGCAGAGCAAACTGTCAACAACAACGACTCCAAAAATGGTTCTGTGGCCACAAATTAGACCAAAGCAAACAACATAAAACCAAGAGCAAACATAAAATACACCCAAACCCAACAACAACAAATCTATCTGAAGGGGGAAGAGTCACAAACTCTTGTTTATTTCAGAAGCTGACAGAAAACTGACATTTTTAACATTTCCGAAGGGTGCAGTGTCACAAACTTTATAATCCCACAAGGGGAAATTCATGTGGTCATACACGTCCTGTTTAGAACACAGAGATACACTGTACATACACACACACACACTAACCTAACCCTATATCCACACATCCGTCAATGGAACATCCTGTGCAAACGCTAGCCATATAAAAATACACATCACATTCAATAAAGGATCTGATTCTCCAGTGTGGAGGGTGCTGCCAGAGGTCCTTACCTGCGTGCTTGTGGTAGGGGTGTGCCCTCTGGCCCTGGGGCCCGCTGCCCTGCTGCAGGAAGAGAGCCGCCCCCTTCACCATGAAGAAGCTCTCGCTCAGGCTGTGAAAACAAGATGGGAGTCAGGTGGAGTCAGGTGGCTGAGCGGTGAGGGAGTCGGGCTAGTAATCTGAAGGTTGCAAGATCGATTCCCGGCTCAAGTGACGTTGTGAGAATCTGTCACCTCCTTATAGTTTATCTGCACGTTTATGATACACTGGTGAGAGAGGAGATGTTTGGGGCTGTTTGGCCTGTGTGTTGGGTCAGAGAGTTTTCACACGGGGTACAGATCAGAACCTCTCAGGACTTGTAGAAAGACAGATAGTCGATGATTAACCAACAGGACACTGACGCATATATCCAAAAGGGAAAGTTCAGCCTCCGAGTTAGAGAGAGGCTTTCTCAATCGAGGATTGAGAAAGTGATGAGTCAGGTATCGATGCTGAAAGCTGCCCAAACCGTTACCCCCTGCTAGACCTGCATTTCTGATTTGTCAAGTCTCTGCTGGCTTGGCTGAATGCAGGCCAGAGACGAGGATGACGGAACACATATTGACAGCTCACAAGCACCTGCCTGTTCTTCTCACTGCGCGTCTGACAAACATACAGTACATATGACCGAACACGTTTAAGTTGGTGGCAAAAAAAAAGAAAAAGAAAGGAGATCGCATGATGGTTCCCCCCACGATTAGCTCCAATCATTCTCCTTCCCTGTGCTTCCTGAATGAGCCTCTCTCCTGTCTAGTAAATCAGGATGACAGACGGGCAGGGCGCGGTCCCAAACTAGTCAGTGTGTTCAGTCAGCGAGATGCACAGGTGTGATGAGAGACTGGGACTAAACCCACACCCCCATGAGCACCAGGGAACACCAGGGAACACCAGGTAACACCAGGGAACCAGGGAGCACCAGGGAACCAGGGAGCACCAGGGAACCAGGGAGCACCAGGGAACACCAGGGAACCAGGGAGCACCAGGGAACCAGGGAGCACCAGGGAACCAGGGAACACCAGGGAACCAGGGAGCACCAGGGAACCAGGGAGCACCAGGGAACACCAGGGAACCAGGGAGCACCAGGGAACCAGGGAGCACCAGGGAACACCAGGGAACCAGGGAACCAGGTGGACCCATCAGCGGCTCCATCGTCCGTCGGACAGCCCCCAGGAGGAGAGGGGTGAATATCTAGGGATCACATTTCTGACACCAGTGAGGGTGAAGACTCCCTCCTCCCCCCATCCTCCCTTCCTTCCTCCCTCCCCCCTCCTCCCTCCCCAACCCTCCCTGACTGGACTTCCTGTGTCAAGCCCAAAGGAACAGGGGTGGATCAGCCTTACAATATGGTGGCAACAAACAAGCTCTTCTTTGTAAGGCTCGCACTAGAATCCCCCCTCCCACCCCCGCCATCTCACAAACAACGTTCCACAGTGAACAAGGTCCCGGGGGGGGGATACAAACACAAAAGGGTTTGTTTCACTTTGACGTTTTTTTGTGTTTGTATTTGACAGTTTTCTTTCCTTCCTTCTCTTTCTCTCTCCGCTCTGACACTCTCTCTCTTTCTCTGTCTGTCTGTCTGTCTGTGTGTGTCTGTCTGTCTGTCTGTGTGTCTGTGTGTTTGGAGTCATGATGCTGGGAGAGGAGGGTCTCCTGTCAGGGGCACGATGGATGGAAGGTGGAGATGCTGAAACTACAGGAGGAATATTCAGTTGCTCCTTCAACAGGTTGCAGTTAGACGCTCCAGGTCAACAGCCTAGCTACTGTACCAAACCACTCCTTAGGGGAAAAGAATAAGTTAATCATGACTAAATACAGTATCGCTTCAAACGATTGATCACGATGAAAGTTTATTAAAACAAAATACAGAAGGAAAAAAAAGTGAAAAAGATTTGCGGCTAAATAACTTAATTTGTGAAACTGAGAGTCAGGAGGACACGGAGTAAGGGAACATACCGGCTCTCTACTCGACTGGGGTGTAAATCCAGAGCTGTCCACGACAGTATAGCTCATACTCAGACAGCCTAATTAGCTAGCCCCTGCTCGGGTGTCTCTCGAACTGCAGCACCCTGCTATCAGCCTCGCCACAAGCACACCTGCTAAAAATAGAAACCGGTTTCAAGGCAAACAAAAGACCGACTTCCCACGAAACCTCCGCGATCCCTCGTGGTCACCACGTACGCTTCTCAACCCCCTTCCGAAACAGACAACAGTCTGGCTCCCCCTCGATGAGCACGATTCGTGCGCGTGTACGAACACATACTGTCCGTTATTACCGGCGCTGTTGCCTCAGCTCTCCTTCGTTCCTGTGGTGTTGTTCAACACCGTTTCTGACTCAGCTGCTACGGTGGAATCCGCACGTCGTTGCCAAACTAACTCCAACCCCTGTCGTTCATCTATCTGCAAGCACTTAGCACCGCCAGCGAAACTTTCCTGAACCCTTCACGGAACGACACCTGTTTAAACATTTAGCACCACCTGCCCCTTTAGTACCACACACACACACACACACGATCACTGGAGTTCTATTGTTGTTCTTGACATTAAAACACAGCAGGAGTAGAGAGAGAGAGGTGGGGGGGGGGTGAAGTTCTGGGTGCAGAAAGCTCTCGAACCCTCAACAAGACTCACATGCGGCATATCTCTTTCTGGGTTAGCACAGCATTCTCCACGAAATAGGGCAGCATCTTCAGCACAGCCCCCTGGGAGGAATCCACCACAAGATGCATCCTGTTGGGCCTCCCGACCTCCCCTCACGCCCCCGCCACCTGCTTCTCCAGATCCAGGAGGCGGACAGACAGCAGAGAGGACCGAGGCGAGTCCTGACCGGCTCCCGGTCTGGTCAGAGCTCTTCAGAGACCCCGGGCCAGCTGGCTGAGGCCTGCTGCTCGGTAGTGTTCCAGTCTTTTCTTACCGGCACTTCTCTCTCTCTCTCTCTCTCTATTCTCCTTTGCTGTGCGTGAGGGCTGAAGAAGAAAAGCCAAGTCAGTGTGTTCCAGCCTTGAGGGACTTGCTGCAGTGTGCTGAGTCTCCACCCGCAGCCTGGAGCGAAGAGGGATCCCTCCCTCCCCTTCTCTCTCTCTCTTTCTCTCTCTCACACACACACACACCAACTCTCAGGCTGACACAAAACCCCACTAACTCTCTCTCTCTCTCACACACACACAAATAAACAGATGGGTTACAGCAGGAAGTGTAATAAATCCAGAGGAATTTCGAGATCCCAGACCCACTTTCTTCTTATCGTGAAACTGTTTGCGATTGTTTTCTGTCCTTCTTCCAGCGGGTTCTGAAACAAAACAACGAATGTGTTCAGCCCACTCTTCAGCTGTAAAGGAGCCAGCGGTTCCCACTCCAGCCTGGGAAAAGAACGTCCACATTCGTGATGTTCTGGCACTGTCCAACAGGAGCCCTTCCCTCCAAGACCACACAATGGCAGTTCTCCCCTGCTGTCTTAGACCAGCAGAGCAATCAGTTCAATTGTAAGAGGAAGAAAAAAACAGATGGACCGCGGCCCAAACTTGTCAGCGGACATCTTCATTGGTGTAGCTGGAGCGAGGATCTGCATGCCAACCCTACAAGTCACTGGACTCCTAGGCAGCAGGAGGGTTAGCTGGGAACACTCGACTGGGGAGGGAGGGGGGGGGGGGGGGGGGGGAGGGAAGGAGGGAGGGGGGGGGGAAGGAGGGAGGGAAGGAGAGAAGGAGGATGGAGAGGAGGCGAGGATTCAGAAGGGAGGAACTGGCAGGACTCTTGTTAAAGCTCATTACCCTCAGGGTTAGGGATTACCCTGCCTCAATTTCAGAACGGCCGGCGGGGTCAGTCAGTCACTCATCTCCCGGTCCAGACCACCGAGCCAGGGTCCAGCTGAGAGGAGGGGCAGAGCGAGGGGTGTGGATCGGGGGGAGACCCAAAACCAACAGCTGGAGACAGGTCTAGTGTAGACTGAGACGGTCATTAGTGGTAAACCACTATTCAACTGCAGATGAATATGATAATCACTGGGGTTTCTTCTGATTAGGCCTTGAGGGATTCTCCCTTCCTCCTCTCCTTCTCACACACACACACACACACACACCGTGAGAAGTGGAAACACACACCCCTGTCTAACCTGACAGGTTTTGCTGACGTGCAAAAACTGGAGTTCTGGCAGGCAGATAACCAGATAGAATATTAATGGGCAGAGATGGAGTTCTACAGCCACACCAACCGCCACCGATCGACGCCTTTAAATGGGACGGCCGGGGGAGCGAGGATTATCTGAACAAGGAATGTTCGGCAAGGCCGGCCTGGGGAGCAGGAGGCTGAACCGAAGGGCCTGTCTTGTCTATGTGACGGGGGAGGTTACCGAACCCAAACAGCCAGAATAGGCTTGGCTCCCAACTTCACCGCCACCAGGCTGTCCTGGCTAATCCGGGCCCCATGAATCACCAGGTGTGAGGGGGGGATTACTCCCATCTGACGAGGGCTCACAACACACACACACACACACACACCACAGAGGGGCTGGGCGCCAGGCAGGTTATTCGCGGATCATATGCCTTCTGCTTACGCCAGCACAAAGGAAACAGAGGCCTCCTCTTCAGGGAAGGATGTCCTCTCTGACGGCGCTGGAGTGGTGGGGGGGGGGGGAGACTCCTCAGGTGACAGAGGCAGAAGGAACAGGCAACAGGTGACGCCCTACCTGAACAAGAAGCAGGTGCACGTATGATTGAAAGCCGGCCTACTTCAGAATCAGAATTCGGTTTACTCGCCATGTATGTTATACAAACACGGAATTTGCTGTGGCAGGGAGGTGCAAACACTAAACATATACGAATCTTAAATTAAGTAAAGGTACAGAAGTTTAATTATTCCTAAAAAGTAAACAATCTAAGAATAAAACAATTTAAATATAAAATAAAATATATATAAAATAAGAATAAGTATTGAAGTATACTTCAACCAAATGTCAAAAGCAAACAACTTCTCAAAAGCCGCCTCTCCGGTAAACACAGCACCTGCTGTAATCCTGAACACTCGTTGATAACAAACGACAGGGCTGTATTTCAAAGTAAGCAAGGGTGTTGCAACAGCTACTGCCCTGGGTAAGTTCAACATAACAGCAGGCAGTCATCCTGATAAATCTGTCCATCTCCTGCTTGTGCAACCCGTCAGTTAAGGACCCCGCCTATAAACTCCCACCGTGTTGGAGCACTCCAGAGAAAGCACACGCTTCTCCCAACGCAACACGCCATTGCCTCACCCTGCTACCATGTTGGTGTGGTGAGATCATCTGTTAGTGCAGCTCCGCTGCCACCTGGGTGCCGTTTACGTTGGCTTGATCCACCAAGGCTTGTTTCTGTCAGCGTTATCGAGTTAAGAGGGGAGAAATAACGTCATAATGCAATGCATTCCAATCAAAGTTGTTATTGTGTTGCCCTACTAACAAGCGCTGCCACGGAGGGCTTCACAGATGCCCACAGATCAGCACCTGTAACCTACCTAAACCCTCAAACACAAGGGAGGTAAAAATGGAAAAGACCTTGAGAGAGGAAGCAGTTACTCAACAGATGTTTTTATCCAAAGCACTATACAAAGGGGGATTCGAACCTGCGACCTCTTGACCTGCAGTAAAATGCTCTACCCCTGAGCTATACCTATCCCCTAAAAAGTAAGTCCCACGCTGAGGTAAGTCCCACGCTGGCGCTGAATGACAGGCAGGGACTTGGTACAGGGCGCCCTGGAGCACGAGTCTGAACTTAAGCTTCTCCACATGCCTATAATATAAATATAACGAATTATATAAGGCGTGCATTTTATGACCGTTATATCGTGGAGCGTTGCTTTTCCAGAAAGCAGGGCAGCTGGAGTCTAGGCAGGCTCTGACTTGCGCTGGGCACACATCACTAGCGTGTACGTGCATCACTTCAGCAAAACAGATATTGCGTAACTAAAGTAGAGTAGCTTGGCTCTGCTCTCGTGTTACTAGGCTTCTGCAGATCACAATAAGCCATGTCTTCCTGTGATGGATGATCAAGGTTTTTGACCCGTGTGGCAGCACAGCTCCTTCTCCTCCTTCATATATGGCTCCTCCTCCTCCTCCTGTCCTCCTCCTGTCCTCACCTTCAGCAGGAAGCCATGCTTTCTCCTCCTCTTCCTCCCCTCCCTCCCTCCACCCCACCTCCTCCACCTGTCCTCCTCTCTCCCTCCTCCTCCCCTCCCTCCACCTGTCCTCCTCTCTCCCTCCTCCTCTTCCTCCTCCCTCCACCCCACCTCCTCCACCTGTCCTCCTCTCTCCCTCCTCCTCCTCCCCCACCTCCTCCACCTGTCCTCCTCCTCTCCCTCCTCCTCCTCCTCCTCCCCTCCCTCCACCCCACCTCCTCCACCTGTCCTCCTCTCTCCCTCCTCCTCCTCCTCCTCTCTCCCTCCTCCTCCTCCATCCCCAGGCCCCCTAGCAGGAAGCTGTAGCCTGGAATCAGACATCCTGTTCCTGGTTGGAACACAAAGACAGCTGTGTTTGACCCGTACACTCAGGAACTGAGGACACAACAAAGACCAGAGAGTTGGGATGTATCGAGAGCCAGCGTCACCATCTTTTGTTATCAACATCTTTATTCATACAACAGACAGATTTGTGGTTTGAACAATGAAGGAATGAAAGGCTGTCACCAGGGTGAGATCATTCAGGTTAGTGGTTCATCAGTGGCCCCACCCTGGATAGGAACTACTAGCACTACTTGGTAAAATTTACAAAAATAAATAAACCTACTTCACAAAACAATCTGTTCACATTCACCAGTAACATTTCGCTAACCCCAGGTATGTCAGTCCTGTAAGTGACAGCCAGAGCAGCTGTAACCAAAGCAACCCTGATGTCGGCCGTCTGAACCAGTATGGATCAGGTGTCAAGTACAAACCCAGCTCTAGGGGTGGTGACACCAACCTGGCCAATCCCTGGCCCTGAGATCAAACACCCAGCCTGGGGCTGTCCCTCCCAGCCTGTCTCAGTTCAGCATGTCAACTCACAGTTAGTTACCTTCGACATTCTGGTGTCACGTGACCGTGGAGAAGATCACAGGTGTCGTTCTGAGAGCCGCTGACCCCCGACCCCTAGCCTTACGTCATGTGGATTGCGTACGACATAAAAGAGCCATTGTTTTTCTGACCACAGGAGAGGGGTCGTTCTGCATAGGCCAGGTGTCTTCATACCAGGTTCTAGACAGGTCAGACACTGGTCACAGCTGCCGTGAACGGTAGTCATCTCTACCTTCTCCTCCTCAATGCATATGACGAACCCCAGCACTTACATTTATGTCTTGGTAGTAACAAGGTATATTCAGAGTTTGACTGAAGCGTTTGGGGGGTGCTTGTCCAGTCTGAAGGGTCCCAGGTCTTGGTGTGAGAGGCTGCGTTCTCCTCCATCCCCTACCCCACGCACCTCACCCGGTCATGGGCAAACAGCCTTGGTGCTCTTTAAGCCCCAACATGATTTAATCAGTTAGTCAGCTAGTCGGTCAGTCAGCTAGTCGGTCAGTCAGCTAGTCGGTCAGTCAGCTAGTCGGTCAGTCAGCTAGTCAGTCAGCTAGTCGGTCAGTCAGCTAGTCGGTCAGTCAGCTAGTCGGTCAGTCAGCTAGTCAGTCAGCTAGTCGGTCAGTCAGCTAGTCAGTCAGCTAGTCGGTCAGTCAGCTAGTCAGTCAGCTAGTCGGTCAGTCAGCTAGTCGGTCAGTCAGCTAGTCGGTCAGCTGGTCAGTCAGCTAGTCAGCCTGATATCTGAAAAAGAGAGCATTAACCTCTGATTGTCATGACCGCAGCCAGCTGACAGAAACCCCACAGACAAAGACACAGTCTGTTTTACCTCTGGTTGTGGTTAAAGGCGAGCGTCGGCTTAGACAAAGAAAGCTGCTATGACTGAGTGAGAATGTGAGTAGTGGTTTGTAGAAGGTGCCAAACCCCCCACAGCAATGAAAAGCCCCACCGTTGGATAAGCACAGTCCCACAGACAGATCACCTCTTAACTAACCTGTTGCAGGTGAGCAAACCCAATCAGAAAAACACCTGTGTTTTAATTATGTATTATTAAGTATTGCAGACTCCCCTCCCCTCCCCACACACACACACACGCACAGCCAGAAAGGTTCATTATTAATGTATCAGTGGTGGTTTACTGTCAAAACGGCGTGATTCTCACCGAATCAAACACCAATCAGAACACAAGGGACAACCCACACAATCACTCGCCGTCAGACTGTAATTTCCATCCGTTTAACCGCCATTCGCTACGCCCTGAACCCCGTGCAGCTGAAAGACCTGAAGCAGACCAGCCCAAGGCCAGGGGGAGGAGCCCAAGGCCAGGGGGAGGAGCCCAAGGCCAGGGGGAGGAGCCCAAAGCCAGGGGGAGGAGCCCAAGGCCAGGGGGAGGAGCCCAAGGCCAGGGGGAGGAGGACAAGGAAGAACTCACCTCTGATTAAGCCTGCGTTCATCGTCACTCCCAAAATCCTGCAAGACAAGATCGGGGGGAAAAAAGACTTACGTTTAGTAACAGTGTGCGACGTTCTAATTTAATTTATAGAAATCCAGCAGCATAATAGCATAATTAATGTGAAATACTTTCCTCATTCCTAAGCTTGGATAACTGGATTAATGAACAAGGTTTCTCAAAATCTTAGGTCTTAAACTGTGCGATGTTTTCGCGACAGAAAATTCACTTGTCATGAGAGGCGGGAGACATTTACATTTAGCAGACGCTCTTATCCAGAGCGACTTACAGTAAGTACAGGGACATTCCCCCCGAGGCAAGTAGGGTGAAGTGCCTTGCCCAAGGACACAACGTCATTTTGCACATCCGGGAATCGAACCGGTAACCTTCAGATTACTAGCCAGACTCCCTAACCGCTCAGCCACCTGACTCCCTCACCGAGACACCTCATGAAAGGCTGCTGGTTAACCTACATACCTTTGTGAGAGGAGAAAGGAGGGAACATACATGATGTTTACCACAGAAAGGCCTTCGAAAAGGGCTCTACCTCACAAAAGCCAGTGTGTGAGATGTGAACCATCTTGACATTTCACCTTAATGACACCTGAAGTTGTCAGTCACACCACAAACATTGATATTCAATCTGGATATGCTGACTGGATGCCAACAGCGAACAATCATCCGAAACCTAAAACTGCTACAATATAGTCAAGGGAATACAACTCGGGCTGGTGAGTTTAAATCTTAAAAGTAGAAAAATGACTTATCGGTGTTCCAAAACACCCAAAGTTGAGTGAAATGAAGCATTGTGCTGATATATTCAGTTCATCCCAACAAACGGACTTTGTAATGTGATCTGGCAGGCCATTCAGGCGAGGGGCAGGGCAACAGAGGAGCAGCTGTAACTGACACCAGCGCCGTGTCAAACGCTGTGTTTAAGACTGGTTTCGGTTTGCCGTCAGGGTAATCCTATAGTCCACCTAAAACATCCCTGCAGTCACCACAGGACCAATACTAGACCCATAACAAGGCACACTGACATTTACATTTAGTCATTTAGCAGAAGCTCTTATCCAGAGCGACTTACAGTAAGTACAGGGACATTCCCCCCCCCGAGGCAAGTAGGGTGAAGTGCCTTGCCCAAGGACACAACGTCATTTTGCACAGCCAGGAATCAAACCGGTAACCTTCTGATTACCAGCCTGAATCCCTAACCGCTCAGCCATCTGACTCCTGACAGAACTGAGAGTACTAATACACGACCTCACGCCCCTATGGTACCTGGCGGATGGGGGTCTAGGAAAGCCCTGTATTTCACCTGTGTCAAAACCACGCCGCCATGTTGAAGGGGGAATGAAGATCATCAGCCTCTCGCATCAAATCCTTCCTCACACCCTCCTCTGTTGTTTTGTCTACCCTGTCTCCCTCTCACTGCTTTCTAACACACCTCTCCTCTCCTCTCTTCCTCCCTTTGCCTCCTCTCCCTCCCTGGCTCCCTCCCTCCCCTCTCTCCCTCTCCCTCCCCTCTCTCCCTCTCCCTCTCCCTCTCTCTCCCTCCCTCTCCCTCCTCTCCCTCCCTTCTCTCCCCTCTCTCCCATCTCCCTCCTCTCTCTCCCTCTCCCTCTCTCTCTCCCTCCCTCTCCCTCCTCTCCCTCCCTTCTCTCCCCTCTCTCCCTCTCCCTCTCCCTCTCTCTCCCTCCCTCTCCCTCCTCTCCCTCCCTTCTCTCCCCTCTCTCCCATCTCCCTCCTCTCTCTCCCTCTCCCTCTCTCTCTCCCTCCCTCTCCCTCCTCTCCCTCCCTTCTCTCCCCTTCTCTCCCATCTCCCTCTCTCCCTCTCTCCCCTCATGTGACGATGACATCATGGCTGCAGCAAGCTCTAGATGGCTGCTCCTGCTCTGCCTGTACACCTCCACACCGACACCTCTCTGGGATTTACATGGAGGGATGGTCCTTCCATCACTCCATCAGTCACATTCAACTACGTGTAATCAAACTAAACTGTTAACAGAAGTTAAGAAAGCAAATACACAATCCAGATATTGATGACCAATCTTTTTTCTGGTTATCTTTATCATCTAAAAATAATTGGCCTACATTTTCTTAAAACATTTATCATTGCTGTCGTTTCGTCCTCAACCATAGCCCCTGTATCTTCACTACGCCTGGTTTATAGCGCCCCCTCCTGGTTGGGAAAACTGATTTCTGAGAAGGGCTGGTTCCTGTCATGAGGAACTGATTTGAATGTAACCAACATCAAAGTATACATTTATAATGTGTATTGTGAAAGCATTTTACCGGTCAGCTTATTCAAGATCCGTAAAGACGTTGAGTACAATTAAAAACAGTATTTTCTTCCATCTCAGGGCTGTGTGCCACCTGCCATAAGTTTCACTTAATTGACACCTCATCTAGGAAACCACGAGCACAGCATTTAGTCAACACAGACCAGCAGGTTAATGCTGACAATTCCCTGATTTACATGAACTCAGCTGCATTGTAGTTACCTGACGATGTACAGTCTGCAGTGGAACAAGCCATTGCTAATAGCTCTATGTGTCTAGCTGGATAGCTATAGGGCTGAGCTAGCTAGCTACAACAATGCTGTAGTATCAACGTCATATTTAATATAAAGCAGCCGCTCTAGACTAGAGTCTAGTCTCATTCAATAGAATAAGCATAGCTCAAAGTAATACCTAAGGTAATAGATCGAATGGAGGGAGATATGGCTCCATGTATGCCGCAGTCTTCACAACTAGCAATCTCAGTTAGCTAGCTCCAGCTGATGGATACATACTTTCCAGCTAGCAAGAAGAAAGCTGAGCTCTTGATAATCTGCCTTCTTAAATGCACATTGCAATGTATCATTTGCTATGTGTCAATGTGCTAATCTGTAACTGCTCTCTAAGATTGCAACGTGAACAATTGTACACAACTGGGTGGCACTGCATGCATAGAAATGAAATACTGTCGATTAATTTAGCTAGCTAGCGAACCACCTAGCTAACAAGCTCCATCCATTGCCTGTTAAGTACAACGTATCCCCCAGTGTTTCAACGAGCGCTTCCAACAACTGCATATCTTCTTCCTGAGTTTGCAATCTTACCTCCCCTGCGTTCGTGGTCGTTGTGCTAGCCGTGGAGGCAGCGCTTGGGGTGGGGGAGCGCTGTAGTGTTACCAGAGCCATGGCCGGGAGACAAGCTAGCCAGGCCGGTATGGCCTGTCTGAGGATGCGGTTCCTTATTCCGGGGAAGAACTGTCTGGAGGAAGTTATGTTTTCTCGATGTCACCGTAGAAAGACAACCGGCCGTCAGTGCACGGACGGTCATAGTCGTTATAAGTGCATCGTTGTAAAAAAACTAACAAAATCCGTTTTTTTGGCGTTTTCTAATGTTCTTTGAAAATTGTTCAGCATTCAGCCATGGCTCGGGCCCACGGGCTGGATAGAGCGCGCTTCCCCGTGGTGATGCGGCGTTTCAATTGGTTGCACATCCCCTTAGATGGGAGACGGCAGTCAGATTTATGATACCTGCACTGTGGCTAACATGCCATGAGTGGGAACGGATGTTTACTGCCATGAAGTGAAAATGTAAGGATTGCCATCATAAGAAGATCATCCTCAAACCAAAACAACAACATTTCGTAAAGGCCCGGTGGACCGGGGTAATAGCCCCAGGTACCCGATCATCATACTATTTCACACTCAGATCAGGATGACTTGAATTATATGATTTTAACCCCGATAACATAAAATAAAGTTAACGTTCGGAAATGAGAACAACTTCGAAAATGTTTATGCTTCCATTTGACCACTTTCAAATGTAGTCAGCTTTTTTGTTTCACCACAAACATAAGGACTTTGGCAAAACCTCAGAGAGCCCATCGCCTATAGCTCTTCTCTCTAATTGAGACTCTTCTCTTTTCTAAACGAGTCTGGTTGAAACTGGTGTTGGACCATGTGACCACCTTGTCATTGGGGGCGATCTGCGGTGAACTCGGACTGCAAGTTTGCAACTCATTCAACTTCAGTCTACTGTAGCCTACAACTGAGGTAAGAAGACACGACGAAGGTGAATTAACATCGGATTATTTTAAAGGATTTGTGCATTATACGTTTTCGTTTCGTTTTAGACCTAGGCTACTAAAGCCAATCGCAGAACGCTTCTTAAAAGAACCATGAAATTACAAGTTTACACTGTAACTGCTCATTGCACAATTAACGCGACTGCAGCCAACAATTGATCTTCAACTATTACAATGTTCTAAAAGTGTTCATAAATAACAATGACTAGTAGCCTACCGTTATGAAAGGCAATGATATATCATGATTTTGTTTCTGAATGTTTAATTTAAGTAATTGACAAACCACTCGCATTGGCCTTTGCTCTTAAACACGTAAAACAAACTTTAACCTTGTTGCCAATACAGTCTGAGACGTCAGTAATAGTGTTTTTTTTTTGGCAGACATGCGAGTTGCAGTGATCGGAGCTGGGGTGTCTGGCCTGGCCACGGCGCAGAGCATTTACGAGCAGTACCATTCCATCGTCACTCCTTTGACGATTGAGATTTACGCAGACCGCTTTACTCCCCTGACCACCAGCGATGGAGCGGCAGGTTTCTGGCAACCATACCTCTATGACAAGGGCAACACCAAGGAGACGTAAGGGATCTCTACCGGTGACACGGACAAGGCAGAGAGGTTGGTTACACCCGACAGAGAATCTCACTCTCTCCTGCTTTCTTCACCTGTAGTGAATGGAACAAGGAGACCTTTGACTACCTGTTGAGCTTCATACGTTCTCCTGATTCAATCAAGATGGGTATTTTCCTGCAGTCTGGATACAACCTCTGCAGTGAACCTTCACCAGTAAGTAACACACCAGGTCTACTGTCTGAGCAACATCATGTTGGGGGACTATAGTCATTTAATATACACTGTAAGTTGATCTGAATAGAACTATTCTGCCATTCTGAATAGCATCTACTGTTCAGCCTTACAAAGAGAGATGGCCTAATTAGTTACACACATATTCACTGATGGAGGCCCCAGCCTGCAGTTAGGCCTCTTTTAGGAGGGGCAAGAACTAACGCAGATTTTCTATACATGTGAGGTTGTCTCTTGCTGTGGTCAAGAGGTCACGTAGCAGGCCCTGGACAATACACATATAGATCAAGGAATGTGCTCTGGTCAACGTCAATGATTGATGACCGCATCACCTGTGTGTTGTTTCTTCTGTGCATCAAGTTGTGGAATGTGTACCGTTTAAGGACATGTTTTGGTGGTAACTATATTTGTACAGTCCAGCCATATATAAAGGACTTCTGAGAGACATGTTTTCTCACTCATGCCAACCACCTGTCGTGGTGACGTGATCCGAGCAGCTCGACCTAATAAACAAAGTCAACTCTTTTCATTGTGGTGCTTTCCTTGGCCCATCCTCTGACAGAAAATCATCTAACACCCTGTCACGCTTTCTGACCAGCCCGCACCAGGAAGACCTTGACATCAACACAACCACGATGTGAAGATAACCACAGTGTTTCATTTCAGGAGCCCTCCTTTAAAGACATCGTGCTGGGGTTCCGAAAACTCACCGACAGAGAGCTGGCGATGTTTCCAGGATACAGGTAGTGTTTGTGGTGCATTTGTGGTACATTAGGGGATCAGATGGCTGAGCGGTTAGGGAGTCGGGCTATTAATCAGAAGGTTGCCGGTTCGATTCCCGGTCGTGCTAATGACGTTGTGTCCTTGGGCAAGGCAATTCACTCTACTTGCCTCGGGGAGAATGTCCCTGTACTTACTGTAAGTCGCTCTGGATAAGAGCGTCTACTAAATGACTAAATGTAAGACATGCTGTTAGTGTTGCATAAGTCATGGTATCAGTTGTCTAAACAAGGTAATGCAACCTGGTACTGTTACTTAAAGCTGAGTGGGGTCCCTATCAGTTTTCATTGTTTTGACGGTCACTGATATTCTATCCCTGCTAATCTGGTGAACGTTTTAGCTATGGCTGGTTCAACACTGCTCTCATGATTGAAGGGAAGAGCTACTTACCTTGGCTGATGGACTGGTGAGTGTTATTCAGTACTGCCCTTATCAGTAAGTTGGTGAGGTCCTGTTAGATCATTCACCTGACCTAACTTTTCACACTGTAGATCCTTACAGTTGTTAACACAACAAAGTTTTGTTTGTCTCTTACTGTACAGCAAGGCCGTAATCATAATACATATTGGGGGGGACACATCCCCCCCAATATTCAAATCTGGTCAAAAAGTCCCCCCCAATATATTGATATAAAAATATAAATGTGCTACGCTACGACAGGCAACCACGCACGCTGTCTGAAATTATCATTAAAAAAAAATATTCGTCCCCCCCAATGTTGACTCCATGGCTACGGCCTTGCTGTACGGTATGGTTGACGTGAGGTATGTTGAGTACAGTGATGACTGTTACAAGAATATTGCAAATTATTAGATACATGTTCTATGAATGTTTAACTGTGTTCTCAGCTGGTTTTATTGTCAAATAAGGACAGTTGGATTATACTGGCCTTATCTCTGAAGGTGTGGAAAGCAAGAACCATGATAGCATGTTGCTATTTATATACAGGATCATATGGCACAATCTCACTGCTTTTTACTGGTCTTTTCTCAACTGTAGGTTACAGAAGAGGGGTGTGAAGTTTTACCAGAGGAAGATCGAGTCTTTCAAAGAGGTTTAACTCTTCTACCAAAAGTTCAACTTTATGTAGGGTTTCCTGAACTCAAAGTTATCTAACCTGTTAATTATGAATCAAACTTCTTGCATCGAGAAACGTGACATTCAACCTTTGTATCGTCTCCATTATTTAACTGAGTTCAGCTTTAACAGCTATAATAATGTAATATAAAAGCATATTCATTTAGCAGACACTTTTATCCAAAGCAACATATTGTGCAGGGGGGAATCTTGACCCTGTGACCTCGATCTACAGTCAAATGCTCTAACCACTGAGCTATACCCTCCCAGCTTTCAGAGAGTGGAGCTGACGTCATCATCAACTGCTCGGGGGTGAGGTCGGGGGATCTGCAGCCTGACCCTGAACTGACCCCTGGCCGTGGACAGATCATTAAGGTCAGGGTTGAAAGGTCAAATCTGTCACATGACAGGAAGTGTCTGTCCACCTCCCAGCTGAACCTGTCTGGGTGTGTTCCAGGTGGACGCCCCATGGCTGAAGCACTGGGTCCTCACCCACGACTTCTCCAGAGGGACGTACAACACTCCCTACATCATCCCAGGGTAAACTTCAAACAGGGACCCACGACTGAGAGGGAAATCAACCAACAATCATTCAGTCACTTGACAGATTTGTGTTCTTTACTGTTCACAATGTGTTTTCCTCGTCACATTGATTAATTCATTGATCATACTGATTCAAATACATCGCATATCGTGTCTGTACTTAATGGTACACAGCTCAGTTTTAGCTTGCTGGATAACGATCAACGTCACCTGTGTCGGCAGGAGTCGTCTGGTGACCGTGGGAGGGGTCCTGCAGCTGGGGAACTGGAGCGAGCAGAGCAACTCTACTGACCACACTAAGATCTGGGAGGAAGCCTGCCTGCTGGAGCCGAGTCTCAAGGTGACGTCCTGACAGACCACCCAACTGACGGAGAGAAGTTCTGTCTTCGTAGGTTACCGTAGGAACTCACAAACGGATGAGTAGAAAGGATATTACATTACATTACATTTAGTCATTTAGCAGACGCTCTTATCCAGAGCGACTTACAGTAAGTACAGGGACATTCCCCCCGAGGCAAGTAGGGTGAAGTGCCTTGCCCAAGGACACAACGTCATTTGGCATGGCCGGGGAATCGAACTGGCGACCTTCAGATTACTAGCCCGACTCCCTCACCGCTCAGCCACTTGATATATGAACAGATTTTGTGTTCCTGTTGTCTGTCCCCAGCACGCCCGGATAGTGGAGGACTGGGCTGGTCTCAGGCCTGTTCGCTCGGCCGTCCGTGTGGAGAGGGAGACGATTAAGGTTGGATCTGCTACTGTTGAGGTGAAGATTTGTATCTTTAGTATTAGTTAGACTTGTACACTACCTATTTAAGATTCTTGTATGTTTTAATGTGTGCACCTTCCTGCCACAGTAAATTCCTTGTCTGTGTGAACTTTCATGGCTACATAAAAGCGATTCTGATTGTGAAACTCAAGATGGCGTGAGTCAGCTAAATAACTGACTCTCTTCCAGGTGATCCATAACTACGGTCATGCAGGCTTTGGCATGACCATCCACAGGGGCTGTGCCCAGGCAGCTGCTAGGCTGTTCGGGGAGGTCTTGGGACGGAATCATAGCTCCAGGTCTCGCTTGTAGAGCCGATACACTGCCTTCACACTGCTATGAGCTCTGCACTGCCTTCACACTGCTATGAGCTCTGCACTGCCTTCACAATGCTATGAGCTCTGCACTGCCTTCACAATGCTATGAGCTCTGCACTGCCTTCACACTGCTATGAGCTCTGCACTGCCTTCACACTGCTATGAGCTCTGCACTGCCTTCACAATGCTATGAGCTCTGCACTGCCTTCACACTGCTATGAGCTCTGCACTGCCTTCACAATGCTATGAGCTCTGCACTGCCTTCACACTGCTATGAGCTCTGCACTGCCTTCACACTGCTATGAGCTCTGCACTGCCTTCACACTGCTATGAGCTCTGCACTGCCTTCACACTGCTATGAGCTCTGCACTGCCTTCACACTGCTATGAGCTCTGCACTGCCTTCACAATGCTATGAGCTCTGCACTGCCTTCACAATGCTATGAGCTCTGCACTGCCTTCACAATGCTATGAGCTCTGCACTGCCTTCACAATGCTATGAGCTCTGCACTGCCTTCACACTGCTATGAGCTCTGCACTGCCTTCACAATGCTATGAGCTCTGCACTGCCTTCACAATGCTATGAGCTCTGCACTGCCTTCACAATGCTATGAGCTCTGCACTGCCTTCACAATGCTATGAGCTCTGCACTGCCTTCACACTGCTATGAGCTCTGCACTGCCTTCACAATGCTATGAGCTCTGCACTGCCTTCACAATGCTATGAGCTCTGCACTGCCTTCACAATGCTATGAGCTCTGCACTGCCTTCACAATGCTATGAGCTCTGCACTGCCTTCACAATGCTATGAGCTCTGCACTGCCTTCACACTGCTATGAGCTCTGCACTGCCTTCACACTGCTATGAGCTCTGCACTGCCTTCACAATGCTATGAGCTCTGCACTGCCTTCACAATGCTATGAGCTCTGCACTGCCTTTACTAAAGACTGTTATATCGTGGCAGTGCTATAACAGTAGTGGATTTTTTGATTTTATACTGTAATTATATTATTAATATATTATTAATAATGTATGTATAGAATGGAGAATCGTATTTTAACACTATTTTTTATCAAATGGGGGATGGAAAAAAAATTGCAGCTGAAAAACAGGAGGTGCAAACTTTCCATTTAGTTTGTCATGAATTATTATTAGTATTAATATTAATATCTAATCAGTTCTGTGACCCAAAACAACATGACTAAGAAATAAATAACCACAATGAACAGGCCTGCTTCTTTTGAAACCGTTTATCATTGTAATATACACATTTACATCCAGTGCAATGACAAGAATCTGTGAAGACATGATGCAGCACTGAATTGCAAGGGCAGGTAATTATGACACAGCTGGCTGATCATGTGCAAGGTTCATCACCGTAACGATACCTTTTCAAACGTGTCTGTTGCCAGGACAATGTCTTACCGCGTAGCAGCGTACCTATACCAACAACAACAAACACAACAGTCAAACCAGGTATCGATACAGCATGAACAGATTTGACATCGTGTCAGGTAGCCGTTTCATTCTAACGGGTTTCTAGGACGATAACGTATGCGTGGACTTTTACACGTGAGTAATCGAGATATTACAGTGTTGATGTTCGAATGTACAAAGGGAGAAGCGCCCGGGGCGGGGGTTGTAAGAAGTAACTTGGCCTGAAGGCGATTCTTTGTTGAAGATGTTACTTGAAAATGATTTCACCCATGTAGATAAATAATCACATAACACAACTGACGGATCAGTGGGGTTAAATATTCAAGTATGTTACAATTCTTAGTATTCCTCTCACCATCACTCTCCTGTTTGTGAATGCTCTCTGAGTCTACATTCAAAGATTTCAGTAGCACTTCAGTTTCATGGTATGCATATATATCAGGATTTGCAGCAGCTGGCATATGCCTTCATTAATATCCAAGTTCGGCTTTTCCAATTTACATCAACAATACTGTCACTGAAAAATAACACCACGACCCTCAAAAATGGAGGAAAAATCTCATGAATATGTTAATGAATGTTTATGCCTGCTGCTGACTGAGCGATGCCTACACCGAGGTGAATTTGAGTCACCCTTTAAGGGATAGATGTGCCCCAGAAACTACTGTTTATCATTTTGATGTTATGATTAGAGCGTTGGAAGAGGCAGTTTAAATTTGTTTTGTGCACAATATTATGAACTGTACTGTACTGTTCGACAAGCTGAAAGGATATTCCAAGAAGCTGTTTATTCAGACTTTCCTAAATGGATCCTTCATTCCTAAACTGAATATAAGGTCCAATTTTTTAAGGCATTTAAAAAGTAACTTGTTTTTCTCCACTAACTGTTTTTCTTAATTCTGAGTTTCGTAAATGGTGAATTTAAATGCTGAGCTTGTAGAGTAATAGAAGGTAGAATGCATCTCTTGTTTGTCACCAGTCAGTGAATTCACCCAGGACACCACAAAACTCACGTTCTCGTAACAGGTTCAAATACAACGGTTTTCAGTAATTTTAGAATTAAATGCAACTGTTTCTTAACTGCCTTACAACGGAAGTTAAAAACCACGTGTTTCCAAGATTCAACACGTTCAGTTTGTCATCTAATGACGGCTGTTGGGCTTGACCCTGGCCCTACCCTGACTTTCGTCCATCGGCATGAAACCATGACAGTGATGATGGTAGAAGGAAACCAGAAAATACGTATTGTTGAATACCGCAGGGTACCACTGTGCTTTCCCACTCTGCTCCGTAGCCACGGTGGTGCCATGGCAACACAGCAACGACATGTGACTTGAGATGGACGAGGGCAGCCCTTCAGCCTTCCCTCTCCTCTTTCAGTTCTCTCTCTCTCTCTTTCGTTCTCTCTCTCTCCGTTGGCCCTCACCGCCGGCCCCTCAGTCCTGGGACCCGGAGCTGGAGTGGGGGATGCCTCCGGGGCTGTGTGCGGAGGCCCTGCCCATCATCTCCTGGCCCCACTCCCGGTGGCTGGACTCCTGGAGGCCTCGGCCGGTGGTCTCGATGGGCAGGGCGCAGGACGCGAAGGCCGCCAGCAGGCAGCAGACGCAGTACACAGACAGCGTCAGGTACAGAGACGACTCCAGCATCACCTGCAAGTTCACCTTTTAAGTTTGCAGTTTTGTACAGGTACAGGTGCCTGAGGCACACTGAGGAATGCCTGCCCTGAAGATCATTTGTGTCACCCCAGAATCTTTACAATTTGACTATGCAAAGCAGTAGAAGGGAGAGTCGTGATGGCTGGAGACTGAATTCAAAGGAGATTGAATTCGGAGTGAAGGTTGTAGGGCTGTTGGGTTCGTTACCTGGGCAACGAAAGGTGTGATGAGGGCTCCTACTCTAGCCATCCCACTGCTCATGCCCAGACCTAACGCTCTGGTTGCTGTTGGATACACCTGTGGAGGAAGCAAACAATATATGTGTTTAGATTTGAAACACCGCAAAACAGTCCGAAGTTACAAGATTAATGTAATCTTTAGCCCATCTAAAAATACCTGCCTTACATGACCATGGGGCAATTAAAAGTACAATAAAATCTGATAGGACTTTCAAAGGTTATTAGAGATTGTTCGGTAACTGAACAAGATTATTTTATAGCGGTGGCACTCTGAGACTAGACTCGTTTCTATAAATTGTCAACATCAGCAGAACGTGGCTTGGACGAACAGAATATCCCCAGCGAAGTGAACTTACTCAATTTATGGTTGCTAGCATTTAGCATCATTTTATATCAAACCCAAGAAAAATCCTTACCGGTCGACCACAAGTGAAAATTGCCTGATCATATTGTTTCAGAGGTGACGAGCGATGAAGGTAAATAAACACACCAGAGAGGTAGATAGCGGGGCAAGAGAACTGACCTCAGGTGTGTAGACATAAGCAGCCTGAAACCCTCCGGCTATGAACGCTCTGGCGATGAAAATCAGCACCGTCAGGGACGTCCTGGTGGAACAGAACCACAGCAGCGTCAGAAACACAGTCAGAAAACAGCAGGAACAGCACACTGACCCAGTGGAAGGTAGTGCTGCATGGGCTCAGTAACCAACTGATATCCTGCCACTCACTAGCAAAACATTTCATCATTCCATCAGAAAAACACACTCTAGACTCTACAATTGCAAAGAAGCGTGGACCGTCTATCTAACGGCGGTCTCTGGTGACAGCTGGATGTGTGAGTGCCAGACGCAGCCTTGCCTTCCCACGCAGGCGTAGAGCGGCACCATGCAGAGAGAGAAGATGAAGAAGCACAGAGCCATCGTCTTCCTCCGGCCCAAACGGTCGATGGCCCACAGCGTCACCAGCAAACCTGCACACCACAATGTCAGGTGACACGTCACACCAGGTGGTCACCATGAGCGTTAGTTCAGAGGTAACAAGGACTTAGTAAGTTAGAACGTGTTATGAACACCTATGAATGTCAATAAGCACCTTATAAGGGTCTCTTACAATAACCCTAGCCATAACCTAACCCTTAGTGACACTTTTAGAGTCTTGTAAACACATTAACGCAAATAAGCTTCATATACGGGCCTTCATACCTATTAACTAATGCTCGTGGCAAGCACCTGGATGTGAAGTGTATATTATATATTATAACAAGAACTTGGATCTTAAGTGTTACCTAATGTTATAATGTATTAATTTAGCTGATGCTTTAATCCAGAGAGATTTACAGGAGGGGATTTGGTCCTGTGACCAACTTAATCTGCAGTGATAGTCTCTCCCACTTTGCTGTACCTATCCCCGCACACCAGCGCACTTTAGAATTAGACCAAGAGAAAGCATTGATCTGCATTTATTTCACTTTTTTAAATCATTGAATTTATTCCAGAGTACCTGGGAACTCAGACAACGTTGTCCACAGCAGATCCTTGTAGTCGTCAGAGTTGAGGTATTTACACTCCAGATTACACCTGGGTTCCCTCTTGTTGCCTTTGGACACTAGAGGGAGGCAGAGCAGAGGTCATCAAAGTCACCCCAGCCTTGGAGTATAACATCTTTCTCAGAGACACAGTTGGGAAAGAACAAGTTATTTCCTTCCTCTCTCTACTCCTGCACCATGTGACTGGTTCTAGTCTCCAGTCTGAGAGGATTTCAAAGCAGAGTGTTTCCTGGTTGAGGCCTGGAAGGTGACTGCTGTCCTCGGCAGAGGTGATGTGAGGCTGCTGCTGCTTCTGGTGATGTCAGAGGTGATGTCAGACTCACCCCCACAAGCCCCGCCCTCCTGGAACAGCTCCGTGGTGAGAAGCACCAGACCGTAGTAGGAGAAGGCGTTGGAGAACCTGAGTGAGAGAGAGAGAGAGAGAGAGAGAGAGAGAGAGAGGAGAGAGAGCGAGAGACAGAGAGAGAGAGAGAGAGAGAGAGAGAGAGAGAGACAGAGAGAGAGAGAGAGAGAGAGAGAGGAGAGACAAAACATAGCTGTCATCCTCCAGGCCTCCCTCTGGGGGATACTGAGTTAATTAAAGATAGTGGCTTTGATGTATAACTTTAATCAAAGTACGGAACTTTGACCACCGAAATATTATTAGAGCTATGCACTTTAGATCCTTGATGTTCTGCTGTTCTGTGCATCGCTTTGGATAAAAGAGTCTGCTTTTTACAAGGTCATGATTTGTACATTTTCGTCCGTCTAAAAAAAGCTCCTTACCAAATAAACCACAACAGAATGGTGGTCCAGCGAAAGTGTGGTGAGAAGAGATCCTGAATCTTCCCACGATCCTCCTGAAACACAACACACACATTAAACACGGGAGTGAAACACAAGCTGACACGTTCTCATTTCCCTGTCAGGATGAACAATTGTATCCTGGGCCGTGTGTCGTGCCTTCATGCCTAGGAGCTGTGTGCCTCTGTGTGCCTCTGTGTGCCTCTGTGTGCCTCTGTGTGCCTCTGTGTGCCTCTGTGTGCCTCTGTGTGCCTCTGTGTGCCTCTGTGTGCCTCTGTGCTTGTGTCTGTCTGTACAGCATTATGGTCAACGTGTGTTGTTTTCAAATGTGCTTCATAAATACATCTGTTGTTTGTTGTTGTGTGGTATGACTGCTCGAGTGTGCGTCATTATCTGCAGTACATTTACATTTAGTCATTTAGCAGACGCTCTTATCCAGAGCGATTTACAGTAAGTACAGGGACATTCTCCCTGAGGCAAGTAGGGTGAAGTGCCTTGCCCAAGGACACAACATCATTTTGCACGGCAGGGGAATCGAACCAGCAACCTTCTGATTACTAGCCCGATTCCCTAACCGCTCAGCCACCTGACTCCCAGTACCAGCACCTGTCTGGCAGCTATGAGCTTCCCCAGGGGCATGGGTGCTCCGTTCTCCGTGGCGATCCGCTTCAGCGTGGCCAGAGCCTTCTCCTGGTTCCCCGTCAGGACGTCGTAGCGGGCGCTCTCCGGCAGCCACTGTTCACACAAGCAGAGAGGTGAGAGTCCAACACAAAGACTTCAACAGCTACACGTGGGTTTAAATGTTGTGTATTCCCCCTCGTTTAGATCTCCTATACGGTAACGTATTCATTTAGCAGACGCATGCTCTACCGCGAGGCTGTACCCGTCCCCGATACACAAAAAGCCTCCGATCGTCACACTCACGAAACTGAGGAAGGCGAATAGGAAGAGGGGGAGGGTGGAGAGGCCTAAGAGCCAGCGCCAGCCCAGCGACGGCATCACCAGGATGGCTAGAAGCACCTCGAACACCGTGCCCAACGCCCAGAATATCTGCAGAGCACCACAACAAAAACACACAAGCTAGTAGTTGGGATAATGGGTTTCCTGGCGCATACAACAGCAGCTTTTATGGATCCAGTGTCGAGGTCAGCTCTGCTGCTAAGTAGCAGCACACACATGGAATCCGGAGGGTCACTCAGATAAGCTGCTCTCAAATCAATCAAGGTTTGAATTTTAATTATTTTTTAGTTAAATGTGGACACGGCCTTGGCAGGGTTTGTTGGATGGTGGAGAGGGTGGAGAGGGTGGAGGTGAGGGGAGGGTGGAGATGGTGGAGGTGAGGGGATGGTAGAGAGGGTGGAGGTGAGGGTGGAGAGGGTGGAGGTCCTACCTCTATCAGCAGAATGCACGTAGCTCTGGACCTCATGGGCAGGAACTCTGCGTACAGCGTTACCCTGGAAACACACCTCACAGTTAACCCTGATTACAATCAAGGCAATATTCCTGACTAGACCACAGACAGACATCAACCCATAATGAGAGAGCCAGCAGGTTGTTATTACGGGGAACTGAATCACTGGGAACAGTGGATCACGGGGAAACACTTACGACTGTGGAGCTCCCCCGATGCCGAAGCCGACCAGGGCTCGCAGGAACAAGATCCATCCATAGACCGGGGCAAATGCACTCAGCAGGCCGTAGAACAGGGTCCACAGAACACTCATCTTCAGGCCCTGCACAGACACACACGTTACATGACATTTACATTTAGTCATTTAGCAGACGCTCTTATCCAGAGCGACTGACAGTAAGTACAGGGACATTCCCCCCGAGGCAAGTAGGGTGAAGTGCCTTGCCCAAGGACACAACGTCATTTTGCACGGCCGGGAATCGAACCGGCGACCTTCTGATTACTAGCCCGATTCTCTAACCGCTCAGCCACCTAACACCCCCGTAATTACCTACACCACACACACACACGCCTTCCCATAAACAGCACAACATTTCTGAATCCAGTCGAACTCACCGTTTTCCTCCCATACTTGTCGGATATGTTCCCCCACAGCGAAGAGCTGATCATCATCCCTATGAACACCACCTGGGCGAAACGAAAAAAGGAGAACGGACGTCAGTCCCCGTGGAGACGTTACCGAGGGTTACCCGTCACCCTCGTTTCCCCTCTCCCTCTGCGTGAGGCAGCGGCGTGTCGGGGACTCACCGAGGTGAGCAGCGCCACCTCCAGGCTGGGAAGCTTCCACTCGCAGTGAAGCTGCGGCGCCAGGATGCTGAGGATCATCATCTCCATGGCGTCAGCCATCTGAGCCAGGTCACACACAGGAACACCAGTCAGTACACGGATTTAGCTACGCAGACACGGGTGTAGCTCGGTGGTTAGAGCGTTTGACTGCGAATCACGAGGTCCCAGATTCAAATCCCACCCACCCACCGCATTTACATTTAGTCATTTAGCAGACGCTCTTATCCAGAGAGACTTACAGTAAGTACAGGGACATTCCCCGGAGGCAAGTAGGGTGAAGTGCCTTGCTCAAGGACACAACGTCATTTTGCACGGCCAGGAATCGAACTGGCAACCTTCAGATTACTAGCCCGATTCCCTAACCGCTTAGCCACCTGACTCCCCTACTTAGGATAAGAGCTAAATGAATAGATATCGTACATATCATTAACGTTACAGAAACATACTTTACATTGGATCTAAATATTGCTCCATGTGCATATCAGGTATGACTGTGTGTACTGTGTCAGCTGTGTGTGCTCACCCAGGACAGGCCAGTGAGGATGGAGAGTTTCCACTGGAACTTTCCGAAGCCAATAGCTTCCACAGCATCCTCCACCATGAACGTGTCTATGGCAACGACAGGTGTGTCAACATCCCCCAATCAGTCACAATTTAAAAAAAAACACGCAGGTAATGCTACTGTGGGAAATGGTGCAAGGTCACAAACATGTGCTGCCTGTTTGTTTGTGACTTTGCATAATTTCCCATTATAGCATTACCTGCGTGTTTTTTGCTTGGGTCACAACTCGGACTAACAAACATGCATAGGCTGTTTGCTAGTCCTATTAGTCCTTGTGATGGCGGTTCACAGGTAGAGACAGGAGGCAGGGTGAGTTGGAACGGGACACCAGAGGGGTGAACGAAGAAGAACGCGATCGTACCGTCGGTTGGGTTAGCGAACTCTCGTGGAACTGGAGCTCCGTCCGCGAGGGCGACAGACTCCAGGTCCAAGTGCCTCACGTCGGCCGGCGCCTCCAACTCTCTCCCTCCGCCTTCCTCATCCGAACGGACGCTCTCACCCGTGCGACGGAACTTGACAACTCTGCAGGGGAGAGAGCGCAGTGGGGGTGAAGATGGGGGGGGGGGAGCTCGCACCAGCAGAGGCTGAGAACTAGAGGCTGTTGCCTTGGTGATTTTCCCTTCTGCGCTTCCTGCGCTTTGTGAATGGATTGTCAAAGTGTGACACGGATTTGACTTGAAAGAGCGATCTCCACACGAGGGCTATCTGCCAAGTGACAAGGAGTTCTGCATGTCGACAGTTTCACAGTTTCACTTCGAAATAGCAGACTACTCCTGGAACACGACACAGTGAGGAAGCTACACAGAGGCTGCCAGATACGCCGTAATTATTGTAATTACAGAACAGAATTGCCATGGGCTGTAAGAACACAGCTGAACGTCAACGTGTTTTGAAATGCAGTATTTCGGTTTATTTCAGTACTGAGGGGGAGAATCTCATCCTGATGGGTAGATTTGTGTTGTTTTGTAGTCTGAGATGGAGGCTTGCATAGGTGACACCGTATAGGTAGGCTATGTGTTATTACGCTAACACTTACCCATGTAACCCTATGGAATTGTAGCAGGCCTGTATCTTCAGTGTCTAGTGGTTTGATCTTATGAATGGACGAGCTTGTGTGTACACAGGCTACATCTAACCAGCACAGGAACGTAGTTCCGAATAGACTACCAATATATCAACAGCTTCAAAGAGGCAACTGAAAAATTATAACGTGTTGATTCAGTAGATAACGGCGTGTGTCGGGATCCACACGCGACATGTAAACAATCTGTACGTGTAAACAGTATGCAATGTCAGTCCTCGACATGACAGCACTGTTTTTTGCAGAGTGCACGATGCAATTTTCTTGTAAAGGAAACCCCCGAAATGCATGATTTATATATAAATATATTTATCAATGCTGAAATACTCACATGCTGTTACCACAAATATGGGCAAAGTGAATCAAACGACCACAATGTGCACTGTGCCACTGTGCCTAAGGGCGACGGGTTAGCAAAATGGCCCAGTTAAGATCAAATGAGACGTAGGAGGCTGCAAAATATATTTTGTTTAGGATACTCACGGCAGTTGTCTGAGCTGAAACAAATCATCGTCCATTTTGGTGGTATTTGTCGATTCTCACGATGTTTTGTGTCATTGCCTTTGCATTGTTATCATAATGAGCAGAGATTTCAGCACCACGACTAGCGGAGAGCGACCCGTTCTGGTTCTCAGTGGAGAGCCAATAAGAGGCAGGAAATCTCCTTCCCGTGGCGTGTCATAGGCCGGAGGGCGACTGGCGTCAAGATAGGCAATGATCTTAGTCTGACAATTCCAGTAATTTGAGGAACTCTTGTCAGACAAGTTATATGGACATATGTACCGATCAATAGTCAGTAAGTTACCAATAAATACAATATCGCCATGACAGTCATTGAGTGTTATTTTCACAATGAGAATAGATGCTACTTCTAGGATCGCACGCGATCTACTTAGGCCAATTTGTTTCAAGTACCAAAGCTCGAGCATCTTAGTAACCGTCAATCACGTTAGTTGGCTTTAAAGGTCTAATGTGAGTAGTATTCAAGCCTTCTGGACATTCAAAGTGTTACGTAATCATCTAGGACTTACTGAAAATACAAAAAATTCAATTGAATACATACATTTAATTATTGTCAATAAATAACTGCATGCATTAAAAACCCACCATATAGGAAATCGTCACCGGTCCACCCCCAATGAGATGTAGGCTGATGAAATTGTTATTTGATCCCCCAAAAAAATATTAGTGTCATTTTATAATTGAACGAGGCCTTTTGAGTAGCCTACTGTCACTGTGAATGATCTGAAATACTGATCTGTAGACTGTTCACCTGAACCTTGAGGGCAGAAGTTTGACCTAATGTAACATTTGATGGAGTATCCTTCTGAACGTTTCCTCGGTTTTAAGTAGCCTAGATCAACATCTAGTCTCAACAACTTTAATAGTGTTTTGGTCAATCAGATGATTGATTTAAAATGGATGATTCTGTTCCACTGTGTAAAACAGCAAAACGACTGATAACTTTCTCTGACTCACATACACACCTGCAAACTACAACGTCACATTCGGAATAATTTGCGCACTATTATATATCTATGGTTGTCTTGACGATGACGCTTGCGAATATAACTTTTCTTGGTACGTCTTCGTAAACAATCCGCCAAAACCAGGACGCTTGTTTATAGTTCCGAATGGCGAGGTGTGATAATGGTATAACTCAGAATGGCGTGGTGCAGGCAAGAGACATCTGAAAATCTTATCCGGGAGTTTCTGAGGTCTGGGTCCACTGTCAGGTTAGACCTAAATGACATTTTACAAAAATACATTGTAGACACTATACCACTCAATGGATAGAGAAAAATAATCCACTTGCTTCAAACTAAAGCTAACTAGCTAGCAAGCTAGCTAACTGTGTCTGTGCACTGCATGGACGTAGTAGTACACAAGTATGTGTAGTACTGGTAGCTTGCTAAAAACAAACAGACCGATTGGGTGGTCTAGCTATCTTCAAACCTAGCTAGACAAGCCATCTAGTTAGCCGGTATTCGTTGTCATAGACAATGGGTGTTTGTCTGTTTGAAATCAATTGACGGCTGTATGAAAGCTTTTTAGCGTCATAAAATACTTACTATAACAATAGACAGTTAACCAGACTTTATACAGTACTATCTAAAAGTGTTGGAATTACCTAAAATTAATGGTTTCGTCGTGCTAGCTAGTACAGCTAGCTTCTGCGCATTGTGGCTTGTGTTGTGCGTAGTTAACTGGCAGCTATCTAGCTAAATCTTGTGTAATCAGGTCTGGGATCATGAGATGCAAACTAAAACGATTTAATCTCACATCAACAATACATAAATTAACTATCGTTTCATTGATACATTCACACTTATCAGATTCCTCACCTTTGTAAAACGATACTGTACATCCATTTTTCAAATCCATTTTTGAAAACGATTTAAATGACCCTGGAGCAACTGGTGTTAGCTAGACAGTCAACGTTTAAAATGTACTCAGCACCAGTCTGGGAGCGTGCGGTCTGTTTGATCATCGACAGCTGTAGTTGTAAGCTACAGGGCAGGGGAGCATGAAGGTGAAGATTTAGGCGAGCAGAGATCCTGTCACACTGGCCCTTACTCGTATTGTGTCCAGTGCCAGTAAATCTCATCAAGGTAACGTTGTCAGTTGCATCGCTCATCTCAATTTTCAGAAACAAGATGATGAAAAACTGGGGAGTCATCGGCGGGATTGCGGCGGCCATGGCAGCCGGAGTTTATGTTTTATGGGGACCAATAACAGATGGCAAGAGGAGGAAGAGGGGTAAGACGGGGAGAGATTCCCCAGATGAACCTGTAAGCGTTTGTGTTGGTGACATAAGGACCCTAACGACAACCGTCCACCCCTCTCCCAGGTATGGTGCCTGGCTTGCTGAACCTGGGGAACACCTGCTTCCTGAACTCACTGCTCCAGGGCCTGGCAGCCTGCCCCTCTTTCATAAAATGGCTGCAGAAGAGTACGCACCGGACAGGAGGATCCGAGGGAGAGCCGGAGAAGGAGCACCAGCTGTCCATCACCCTCCTGGAGCTCCTCACAGGTCTGTCATGGGTGCTGGAGGTCTCACCTTCAGGGTTAAGCCGTGCAACGATGGATACTGAGAGTGGAGAGAGAAAGAGGGAACGAGTGAGAGAGAGACATTCATTGAATCTGGGGATGGAGGGGAGGAGCAGGGGGGGGCAGTACTATTGAGTAAGAGGCTTAAATCAAACAAATTCATTTTACCTTTAAGGACCCATCTCTATTTCTCTCTCTCTCAAACCAACATGATTCTGATCTGCTGGTTAGTCCTCTCAGTCTGTGTCATGCGTTGAGGTACAGGTTCAGCTCGGTGGTAGAGCGTTTCACTGTAAATCTAGATGGCGTAGGTTCAAATCGCTCTTAGTATGGTTGGTTTTGTTATTACGTAACAATTTCTGCTTTCATTAGAAGTCCAGAAGGACAGGACATGTAGGGAGATGTTGAGCTTGACTGTGATGGCGATGTTGTCGTCTGCAGCTCTGTCAAGCGACGGCCCCGCGGAGGAGGACTTGCTGGACGCCGGCTGCCTCCTGGATGTTCTCAGACTCTACCGCTGGCACATCGCCTCGTTCGAGGAGCAGGTGAGCAGCCGGGGACAAGCCGTCTGTGCTGCCGGGTGATGTCATCGGTGGTGATGTCATCGTCGGGCGCCGATGTGATTGGTGCAGATGTGACAGTAACGTGAGTGTCGTGTGTCCTGTGTCGTCTCCAGGACGCCCATGAACTCTTCCACGTGCTCACGTCCTCCCTGGAGGAGGAGCGAGACCAACGACCTAAAGTAGCCCCCCTCTTCGACATGCAGTCCCTTGAGGCAAGCTATCCCCCAGCCCACCCCTCCTCCCCCAACCTCTCCTCCTCTCTGAATCTGTGCTTTTGGAATCTGATCTGTTCCGTCTCTCTCTCCCCTGGGATCAGAGCGTGCCAGATGTGGAACAGACGCTGCACTGTAGAAGTCGAGGTGAGGAGGTTCAAGTCCCCCCGGGGCCTCTGTAGTCACCCCGGCAACGCCATCACTGTCTCCTCACGCAGTCTGGCTTCATAATACCATCCTAGGTGTCTAGTTGGGTGATAAATACACCAGTTTCTCAGACCATGGATCAAGCCTAGTCCTAGCCTCAAACCTTTTCATTGGAGATCTTCATAGAATTGTTCTCTTACTTTGAGACGAGGCTTAATCCATGTCTGGGAATCTGGGCCTTCATGTTTTGAGCCAGGGTAGCAGATAATCTACAAGTAGTTTTTGAGGAATTGTTTTTAAACACAATGGTTTTCCTCCTAGGTCCTCTACACCCTATACCGAGCCCTTGGAAATCTCAACTCCCCTTCCATGGCCGGCTTACCAGCAACATGGCATGCAAGCGATGTGAACAGCAGGTGGCGCCTTTTGACATTTACATTACATTTAGTCATTTAGCAGACGCTCTTATGCAGAGCAATTTACAGTAAGTACAGGGAAATCCCCCCCGAGGCAAGTAGGGTGAAGTGCCTTGCCCAAGGACACAATGTCATTTCGCACGGTGCAATTGAACCAGCAACCTTCTGATTACTAGCCCGATTCCCTAACCGCTCAGATATCTGACTCCCCTTTATGATATGAAAAGAGACTGAATGTGTTGGCTGTGCAGATCTACTGTTGTTGACACAGACGTGTGTTTGTGCTGTCTTCTGTCTCGTACTCTCTTCTTTGCAGAGTCCAGTGAGATACGACTCATTTGATAGTCTCTCTCTATCGATTCCTTCGCCTCAGTGGGTGAGTGAATGACACTAGGTGTTAAGGAAGCGAAACATCACCACAAGCAAGTCACACAATCAAATGTTTGTGCAATTTCCTCCTTCAAATCCCACTGTGAAATCAGCCGTCTGTTGTAATGCCGGCTGGGAGGGTGATGGGTTTGGAGGACTGATGGGCTGTTTCTTCTAAAGGGAAGGCCTGTTTCCCTGGATCACTGTCTCCAGCACTTCATCTCCTCAGAGACCATTAAAGAGGTGGAGTGTGAAAACTGCACTAAGGTACTTTTATACAACTATTATATTGTCTGTATCATGAAAGGGTGGTAGTCCCATATGGTGTGTTTTGTTTTAAACCTTTTATAGGCTCATTTTCCTTAAGACATCCTGGAGTGTTTTGAAAGGTGTCCCCCAAATTAAATGCATTATTATTATTAATACTGATGTGTTTGTTGTGGCTGGACTTCCTCAGCTTCAGCACAGTGCCTCAGGGAACCAGCAGGTTCTGGTGAGCCAGAGGACCACGTTCATCAAACAGCTCAAACTGGGAAAGGTAGAAGAGCAACTGTTCCTTCGCTTTTAAATGTCAACGGTTTTAAGCTTGCTACCTGGCCTCTAGTCACCACTGTCCATCTCCCTCACTCCCTCCCTCTTCCTCTCCCCCCCCCCCCCAGCTTCCCCAGTGTCTCTGCATCCACCTGCAGAGGCTCACCTGGTCGAACGAAGGGACGCCCATCAAGAGGCAGGAGCACGTGCAGTTTACAGAGTACCTGTCCATGGACCGCTACAAACACCAGTCTAGCCTGCAGAGGCAGCAGCGCAGCCTGGGTTCCCCCAGGACCAGCCAGACAGACGACTTGGGGGAGGCCGTGGAGAAGGGCCTCACTGCTGGTAGGTCAAACACTCACCATGTCCGAGTGGTCTTTAGTCGTGTTGAGTGTTTTTTTTTTCTGTAGTGTGGATGAAGTTCGGATTAACCGGTTCAGCGTTGGAGTTGCTGAACAACTCAGAGGGTGTCATTAGTTTACACATGTTTATAAGGGACAAAAATGTATTTGATTGACATCACCTTCGTCCACTCAGGTGCAGAGCACCTCAACAACAATAAGCCCCTGTCCAATGGAACTTCCTTCCTTCGCTCACCTGGTCTGAACCCACAATTCAACTTTACCTACGACTACAGGTAAACAGCCCCGACTGCTTCAAGCTGTAGATGTAGATTCAACATTGATTCATAGATCACATTTAAAGGAAAGAACGATTCATGATTTTTCAGAGTTTAAGATCTGTAGATTCACTGTGTTCCTTCTCGTAAGTGGCATACCACATCCTTACCTCCCCAGTGCTTCGGAGTACCTGTTCCAGCTGATGGCTGTGCTGGTCCACCATGGTGACATGCACTCGGGACACTTTGTCACGTACCGTCGGAGTCCTCCCCCGGCCCGCTGCCCCTCCCCCGTCAGCTCCCAGTGGCTCTGGGTGTCGGATGACTCTGTCCGCAAGGCCAGCCTGCAAGAGGCCCTGTCCTCTAACGCCTACCTCCTGTTTTATGAGCGGGTGCGGCGTCTTCGGCCCAGCCAGGCTGTCGGAGGAGTAGGCCCCAAAGCCTGGACACTCCCTTACTCATACTACCCCAGCCTGGTCACTCTCTTACCCATACTACCAAAGCCATGTGTGCCACAGAACACGGTTCCCCTCCGTAACTGTATTTTTCCTTTCCTTCTACCTTTTGCCTGCTATCTTGCAAGGGAAGTTACTTTTTTTTATTTTTACCACTGATAAATGTGAGTGTTGTATCATAGATGTCTATAAGACAGAGTTTATGATGACCCACTTGTCATGTATTTTAATACGAGGAATTTCAAATCAAAAGTTTCTGATTAGGTGGAACTTGATTCCAAAGATTGCATACCTCTGGGGGATTAATGAAACTATCTGGTAAAACATATCTCATATCTCTGATAATGTCAATAATCACTTATCTCTTCTGCCTTTGACAGATTTTAATATTTAAAATTAAAATTACTTTTGTTGTTGACGTTGGGTTTTACATTTCTGAGACTACGGTAGCTCATGTAGGACATCTCTGTCTTGGGGGAAGACAAGGACATCAATACAAATTCATGAAAGTCAATTACGGATTAATGCACATCAGTGTCCTTTGCTATTGTCATCTGATGTGTCATTCTAAATCTATAGCATTATGTGTATACAATGTATTTGAAGATGTGTCTCTCTTGACTCTGCTGCTGAATCTCATATTTTTCTAATTGTACGATAAGAGAATCACTATACAGACATAGCTTCACTTCAAATGAGTCTTGTTCACTTCAAATGAGTCTTGTTCACTTCAAATGAGTCTTGTTCATGTAACAGAATGATGGTTTTGAACTGATTGAAGGGCATTGAACTAACCTGACTCCTGGTGTCCTAAAAGACCACTGCCAAAGTGTTTGATGTTGTCTAAACGGTATACAGCTGTTCTTGGCGTACTGTACACAACTAAAGAATGACATTTTTTGACATTGTCCAATAATTGTATGAGAGTAGACTGCATACCCCTGCCCCCTAAATATTTGTCGTTGAACTTGCACTAATGTATATTTAAGATGTGTGTTTGCGTGTGAGATGTTCAGAATGTGATTTGTTTTCATAGATTTAAATATAAATAAATGAACGAAACAATTCCTTGACTGCATGTATGTATTGCACATATTCGGCACGCACTCACCCTGCCAATCCAGACTAACGAGAAGGTAAATAAGCAGGAGGGAAACGTGCTAGGACTGACAAGCTGAAGAGTGTCTCCTGTCAGCCACCGTAGCGAGAGCTCTCCCGGGGGCGGAGCCTCCCTTGCGGTCCAGTAGGATGCGTCTGAAGGTGAGGTTGATGCGGGGAGCGAGGATCCCCCGGCGAGCGGGCAGGCTGTGGTACCAGAGTGTGTTTGTGGGCGGGTTCATCAGGAGCAGGCTGCCATGAGAGAGCTCCAGCTTCACCGGGTGGAGCCGGCGGCGGCGCCGTTTCCCCCGTGCGTCCCTGTGGCGGAAGATGAAGTCCCGCGCCGCTCCCAGAGACACCGACGCGATGGGGGAGAGAGGGTCCAGTTCCCTCTCGTCGTCTCTGTGCTCGCCCATGTGGTCGCGTCCATCTTTATACCTGTCGGAGACGATAGAGAGGGAACGGTATAGGACAGGTGTTCAACCCTGGTTCTTGGGGTCAGGGGCGCCGTATAGGGGGGAAAAGTTAGGACAATTCCAAGGGCCCCTGACTGACAGGGGCCCCCAAAAATAGAATAACTAATATAAATGATAAACTTTTTTTCATTTTTTTCATGGGACCCAAAATTCCTGCTTGGGGTCAACTGTCCTGTATATTCTAGATGTGTCTCTGCTTCCACAAAGCTTTATAACAACCCATTTGAAACTAACAAGCTGTCTTTTAAGACCTATTCTACTTCAACACTCACCTGTTAATCAGGACAAAGTTGAAGGTTTGTCCCGTAGCCTTGGTTACTGCATCTCGGATGTCCTCCAGGGTTGGAGTCCAGGGTTTGGCCGTGTGTCTCACTCCAGAGTAGGTGTAGGTCAGTCCTGGGTCCCCGTATGTCGCCTGCTTCCTGGGAACACTGTAGACCTTGCCGAACACCTGAACCATGGCGTCTTCCCCTGATGGTTTTTTTAAAAGTTGAATAAACCAAGAAACTGATTCATGGTGGACTGACTCAGTAGCAAAACAAAAAAAACGAGATGGGATGGGACCCCCCCCAAAAAAAATGTAATTCTGGAAACGCCCCTGGACTGTGTATTAGGCACGTGCATACCTGTGAGATATACCACCTCTTCTTCCAGTTGTGTGAAGAGGCGATCAGCTTCTTCTTTGGTAAAGAGTAAAGCGTAGTCGCAGTCTAGTCCCTCCGCTTCAATCTTCCGCCAGGGAACCGGTTGAGAGAACTCCGCGAGCTCTTCCTCCCCTGCATGTTTCACGTCCTCCGTTATGCACTCGCTTTTGTCGCTCTCCAGCTTTAACGGCGACCTCACCGCTTCCGTCCGCTGCGCGCGAGAACGCTTCCTCTTCATGAATGTATCTATTAGTGACGTGCACATCAAAAGGACCTGTCATTGCAATGGTAGTTAACTTAAAACATTTTAGCGCCATAAGACTGCACCTTGACAATGGGTTAAGCCGTACAATAAATTAAAATGCATTAAGAATTTAGGACAAGAAAGTTAAAGATCTTAAAACTGCATCAATTCAGATCCAAACTAATCTGAAGTTAAGTAAAAATGAGTTTATGATTATATGCACGCAAACGTATGTTTCTATGCACGTTTTATATTAGGAACGTTGACTTAGTTGCTGCAGTCAAAATCCAATGTTTACCCAAAACCTTTCACCATTCATAAATGTATCCCTGCGACGTCATAGCGCGCGAAAATAATCCTCTGGGTAAATTCTTCAGGAGTGTTTGATAAACGTGGAAGCCTGCAGCTAGCTGGACACGTCTTGGTTTCTGCGTCAAATTATTACCCGGTAACTGAAAGAGAAGGCGAAAGCAGAAAAGGGCTAATGAGAATGATAGGTCAGAAAACTATCAATTCGTTTTTCACGCCTGTTTCGAAAAAGAGAAATACAGACAAGCTAAATGGAGACACCAAGGATGAGCATGTAAGTTAGGAATGGTCTCGCTGTCGCTGGCTATCTTTCTAGCTAATACTATTTGGGGGCGTGGTTGTTTGCAGTATTTACCTGGTTATGATTATAATCTTTACATGGAATAAAACAAACAATGTTGAAGTTTCTGTCTCGCCAGAAAGCAGTCTATATTTTGGTTCGATTAGCAAGAAACTGACCAATCACTGTTCTTATGGTCCCCGCCGTAACCACATTTTTTTACTAACCCGACAGGAAGTAGGTTATGTTCAAGAGCCGCAGTGGTTAGAAAGTCCCTAACTATGTTTGCACCGTCTGTGAGACGCTCACCGAGGAAATTGTTAAATGTGACATGTCAAGTTTCACAAAAGTCTTGCCTTTCCCGAACTACCAAGGTTGGCCAGAATAAGAAGCTGAAGACATCTGACGATAAGGCGGCTTCTTCGTCATCTTATCGTCTGAGCCCAGAACAGCTCGAGCGAATCGCTCAAAACAAGAGAGCTGCTCTGGCGAAGCGCGAGCTCGGCAGCCAAACACCGGAAGGATTTGGGGAGAGCTGGCAAAAGGCGTTAAGAGCAGAGTTTTCAAAGCCCTATTTCAACAAAGTAAGATTATGAACTAACACAGACTTGTCATTTCACGGTGTTTTCTGCTGATAAATGCAAAGACACGTTACGGGGCAGTATTGGCTAATCTTCCCCGTTTCAACATTCCCGTAGTTGATGTCCTTCGTTGCCGAGGAGAGGAGAAAACACACCATCTACCCGCCCTCCGACCAGGTGTTCACCTGGACACAGGTGTGCAGCATTCAAGATGTAAGTACGTGATTATGTCAGGTATGTCTGACTGACACACCTAACTGACTTAACTCCCTATTCAAAATGTTACACATTACAAGACACATCTCTCAAGCTGGACCATGTTATGCCTGCATAGTGTGTCACATGACACAGCTCAGCATGCCAACACCCTTTTACACCAGTCAAAAAAGTCAGGAGAAGGTTCAATAATACAATTCAATAACAAACTTTTTGTATATACACAAACTGTATACAAAAAAAATGCACTTGATGTATTCAGACTGCCTGTAACCTAGAGAATGATACATTCTAAAGACCAGTTTTCTTGGAAACGGTGACCAGATGGGTGGAGCTCATTAGATTTATCTTTCAGCGTCGATGAGGAGTGTCGTTTTTGACTCAATCTCGACCTGTTTGTCTTCTCCACCGTAGGTCAAGGTGGTGGTTCTTGGCCAGGATCCGTACCACGGTCCCAATCAAGCCCATGGGCTGTGCTTCAGTGTGCAGAGACATGTCAAACCACCACCGAGGTACACACACGTTCCACTGAGGAACCCTTGAGTTACACAGAGGAACCGTCGAGTTACACAGAGGAACCGTCACTTGACGCTAGCAGCCAACAGCTGTCGCAACACATCCGCAAACTATCCCTTTATGCGAGGAGTAAGGGCGCTGAGCGGTTAGGGAATCGGGCTAGTAATCTGAAGGTTGCCGGTTCGATTCCTGGCAGTGACAAATGACGTTGTGTCCTAGGGCAAGGCACTTCACCCTATGTCCCTGTACTTACTGTAAGTCGCTCTGGATAAGAGCGTCTGCTAAATGACTAAATGTTATGCAATCCCCCATCTCCCATTTTTTCCCTCACTGAGTTTTCCTGGGAGTTTTCCCTTGTCTACCTTTGAGGGTTTAGATGGGTTGAAGTGCAGTTCTATGGGGCGTATGTGAAGGCCTCTGTGACATTGCTTGTAAAGAAGGGCTATACTCATACATTTGATTTGATTTTTCAGCTTGATGAACATGTACAAAGAATTGTCCTCCGACATAGAGGGCTTCCATCCCCCTGGGCATGGAGAGCTGACAGGATGGGCGCAACAAGGTACTGCTGAACATGTCAATGTGTTGATAACTAGTGGGGGTCAGATGGCCGATCGGTTAGGGAATCGGGCTATTAATCAGAAGGTTGCCAGTTCGATTCCCGGCCGTGCCAAATGTTGTGTCCTTGGGCAAGGCACTTCACCCTACTTGTCTCGGGGAGAATGTCCCTGTACTTGCTGTAAGTCGCTCTGGATAAGAGCATCTGCTAAATGACTATATGTCATTTATTTATGTAAATAACTCTCTTGGACATCGACAGACCTTCACGTCAATACAAGTCACCTCTCCATACCATGAACAGTATGATCACATTATATAGCTGAATCACCTCATTGTCTGTGCTGTAAGTTTGTCGCTCTCTCTCCTCCTCCCTCCCCCCCCTCTCTTTCTCCTCTTCTCCCCTACCTCCCCCTCATCCCCCGTCCCCTCCTCCCTCTCTCTTCTCCTCTCCCCTCCCCCCCTCTCTCCCCTCTCTTTCCCCTCTACCCCCTCCCCCTCATCCCCCGTCCCCTCTCTCTCCCCCCCCTCTCTCTCTCTCTCCCCCCCCCCCCTCTCTCTCTCCCGTCCTCCCCCCAGGAGTGCTGTTGCTAAACGCTGTGCTCACCGTGCGAGCTCACCAGGCTAACTCCCACAAGGACCAGGGCTGGGAGGTGCTGACGGATGCGGTGATCCGCTGGCTCAATGACAACCTGCAGGGCCTCGTCTTCATGCTGTGGGGATCCTACGCACAGAAGAAAGGAGCAGCTATCGATAGGGTTAGATTATATCAATACAATTAGATATAGTGAATTCATCTAATTACATATCTGTTCTGATAGTTAGTTGTTCATACAGTATCTCATACATATCTGCTGTGATGTGTAGCGATGATCAAACACAGTATCTGTAATGGTTTGCATGACAGCACTATTTGCATGTCGCTTTGCATCAAAGCGTGTGGTGAATGAATACATGTAAACGTCAAGTATTTTAACCTCTAGCAATGGTACTCTTATCTTCGGTAGAAACGTCACCACGTCCTCCACTCCGTGCATCCCTCTCCGCTGTCGGCACACCGAGGATTCCTCGGTTGCAAGCACTTCTCCAAGACCAACGAGCTGCTGAAGAAATCTGGGAAGCAACCGATAGACTGGACCGCACTTTGACATTTGGATTTGAAATGCGAATACTAGCAACGTGTTTGCTAGCTACTGACCAAACTGTATAAGCTTACGTTTTCCTTCTTGTGTCTTTGCATTTTTTGCGGAGTTTTCCGCCACACTATGGAGAGTTAGTTGGGGTGGGTGTGTGTTAATGTCCATGTAGTTCCAGTTTGCACATCTGTTTACATTTTCTTTTAAGGCTCATGGTAATACAGCTGGTTGGAAGTGCTAAAGTGTTTAGGTGAACCCACGGCTGCAGACGGGAAATAAGTTGACACATTTGTATATACTCTTACATTGGTTTATGGTTTTGTACTAACAAATAAATATCTAGCGTACTTCCGTATCGTTTCTAATTGGCGTTCGGTCCTCAATGGCTGTCAAATCAGACACAAAAGAAGGCGTGCTGTCTTTCGTAAGTGTGCGACGCTGGGCTGGCTAGCCATGATAGCAGGTTCCATGAGTTTCAAGTAAAGATACAGATCAGCTGCGAGGCATTAGACCTGCTACTTAGACAATAACTTGTAAATATCAAGCTAGCTAGTCAAATTGTACATCTATATATTGTTATTGTTTTATAGCCGCCATAAACAATGCCTGTTGAAAGTTTGCCAATTCGACAGTCGTCCTTCCATGTTCGGTTGCTGCAACAGTATCTGGGTTTGCTGAAAAATTACCCTATCCTCACCAAATCCGTAACGAGGTTAGTAGTTGGCCAGGTGGCTAGAATGCATTGTATGAGCTAACTATAGTTAACCAGCCACATCTGTGCAAAGTGACATTTAGTTGCAACTTTGCCGCTGTTTGTAGTCAAACAGGTTTGCTTCATTATTTTACGGGTTTCTCACCCAATGTTGTTCATTAATTGGCTAATTGTATTGTAAAAATGTTAACGAATTTATTTATGTCTACCATTAAAGCTACTGACTTTATTGTACCCTAAAAGTAAACACCCGTCGTCTCTTTCAACATGGACCTTTTAACCTTTCTCTGGTTGATTTAGCCAATCACCCTCGGCAGTGAGAACCTCCCCTTCGCTTGACAGCACAGCCTACGGAAGCATAATGACGATTTCAATAGACTTTTATTGTCAAAATCTTACTTCTGCTGTAACATAAATCTTGATTTTGCCTCTGCAGTGGCATACTCTCAGCGTTGGGAAACATCCTGTCACAAGGGTTAGAGGCAAGAAAAAAGACCAAGGGTTTGAAGAAGATTGACATTACTGGACCTACTCGATATGCCATTTATGGGTAAGCAACAAAAAAAAAGACATTTCCAGAGGTCCCAATTACAGGATGTTCCTATATATCCTATATCTTGACATGAATTATTAATTTCTATATTTCTGCATTGCCATAAGGAGCAACTGATGTGTGGTCAGATGATTTAGTGTCAATGGTCAGTTGATTTGATCCTGTGTGGCTTTAGGCTTTTAGTCACAGGGCCGGTGAGCCACGTCTTCTACCAGCTCATGGAGGTGCTGATGCCTGCGTCTGAGCCTTACTGTGTGGTCAAGCGCCTCTTGCTGGATCGGCTTGTCTTCGCCCCTGCCTTCCTGATGCTGTTCTACTTTGTCATGAACATCCTGGAGGTCCGCTTTACTCTCTCCCCATCTCCCACTCTCTCCCGCCCTACTCTCCCCATCTCCCACTCTCTCCCGCCCTACTCTCTCCTCACTCCCTAAACTCTCTCTCCCCATCTCCCACTCTCTCCCGCCCTACTCTCTCCTCACTCCCTCAACTCTCTCTCCCCATCTCCCACTCTCTCCCGCCCTACTCTCCCCTCACTCCCTCAACTCTCTCTCCCCATCTCCCACTCTCTCCCGCCCTACTCTCTCCCACCCTACTCTCCCCTCACTCCCTCTCCCACTCTCTCCCGCCCTACTCTCCCCTCACTCCCTCAACTCTCTCTCCCCCTCTCCCACCCTACTCTCCCCTCACTCCCTCACCTCTCTCTCCCTATCTCCTTTTCCTCTGGTCATTCATCATCATCACCCCCCTTCTCCCTCCCCATCGATCTCCTTCCCTTAGTGTCTGTTTTCACAACGTCATCAGATTTATTGAAAATGGTTGCTATGAAGAATGTTGTTTGACTTTTTAATGTTTCTCAGGGAAAGAATTTATCAGACTTTGAGGGCAAAGTGAGAACTAGTTATTGGACTGCCTTGAAAATGAACTGGAAAGTGTGGACGCCCTTCCAGTTCATCAACATCAACTACATACCTGTTCAGGTGAGCTTTTTACAGAAGTAGCCTTTACTGGCACTCGTGGTGATGTGGTTTTGGATTGACAGGTTGTTTTCGTGGTTCACTTTTGTTTTCCCAGTTTCGAGTGCTGTTTGCCAACATGGTGGCCCTGTTTTGGTACGCTTACCTGGCGTCAGTGAGGAAGTAAAGTCGTCCAGGACTGATCTATGCTGGCTGGGGAGGGCCTGGTTTCACACAACGCAACACAACTCGAAAACATGCAATGACTTTAACTCATCTTAATCTACATACCATCTGAACTATTGTTTGTTAATGTGGTATTAGATAGCTCTCTGACACATTTTTGGTTGAGTACTTTCATAAAGAAAACATAATGAGTCACAGAGCACAAACTCTGTGCAAATTTCAGCTCAGGAGGCAAGTATTTTCTGCAGAATATGATGCATGTTTTTATTACATCCTGTCTGAAGTCTCAGTGGTGATGTGGCAGTGTTGTCTTGTTACCTACAGGCTGCCTTAATGCGGGTCTGTTTCAGGTCAAAGTTACACTGAACTACTACTGAACAGTTTCTAACCCAGACTTCCATCACGTTACCTTGTGATGCCGTCTCAAGCAGTATGTCAAGACCATGTCGCCATTTTGTTATGGATGACCATGAAGAGCACACATGCGATGCTGACCGTTATCCATTTTTTATTGTTACATTTCTTACAAACGTATAACAGTGATTGGTTAATGTGGATAAACATTTGACATGAATAACGTCGTTAAGGATTTCCTGCCTGTTACAAGGAGCTAAATACAGATTTTCAAACATCACTTTGAATTACTTCCAGTGTAAAAGGTAATATAATTTAAAATGTCATGTTAAAGATGAGGAAATATTCAGCCTCCCCTTAAACGGAGCGTCAGGAAAATGGTACTGTTAGCCGCAACGTCATAGTCTGCCAGAGTCCTTCCGTCATCCAATTGCTTGCCGTTGTGGATCAGCCTCTGTTGATCGACGGGAACCCGCTCCTTGTTGTAGACCCTGGCTTTGAAGTTGGTAACGGTCTCCTCAGGCGAGACATCGTAGACGCTTGTCTGACCTTTTTCATTCTTCAGGAACACCTGGAATGACGCGGGTTCGGGAGTGACCAGCAGCCACACTTTAGATCCAGAATACAAGCCGTAAAAGCTCAAAACTTTGGAGTCGTCGCTGAGCTGGATCTTTTGCCCGTTTTCGTAGGTCAGTTTTATCCTGGCCACTGGCAGGTTAAAGACTTCAGAGATGCGTTTCTTGAGAACCATGACGGTTGCGTGCTGCTCCACGGTCAAGGGACGCGTTTCTCCACCCAACAATGTGACTATGAGATCCATAGTGATAACTTGAAACCTAAAAAAAAAAATTATAAACAAGATTTAACACCTTGTGAATAATCGTATACACATTCCTGTAGTTTAGCCTATAAATGTACAAAACATGAAAAGGGATTTTTACCTTAGTAGTTCCGACGAGTTCTGAGGATTGTTATGCTGAACAGCTGATGACACCGTTGACTTGAGGTCTCTGCCAGTCCACAGCTGACAGGAGCGGCATATAAACCAAATGAGACTGCGTCACGCCCATTAATATAAGATTCGTTTTCCCTGAGTTCAATCGCTGTCCAAGTTTCGTTTTTCTTTCTCAAAAGCTGTTGTCCCGTGTGAGGGGATTTCCGGAATTCGGCCGAGTATTTGGGCTTGTTTACAATGTTACCTTTATAATTAGCCTATCACACAAGGCAATATTTTTTTATACTTTACAAAGCCTCATTACATTTAATTGGGGACAACGTGACAATCTTATAGAATTTCTAGAATGAGTCATGAAATGGAAGGCATCCCAGGTACGGGGATGACCATGCCTGATCTCAAGAGAAAAGTTTTCTCTGGATGACATGACTTATTAAGTTTCACTTCACAAGATCGGATTCTGATGGAATCGCAGCAGCGCAATACATTATCATAATATTATGATCTGTGTGCGTGGGGGGAAGGGGGGCGAATCCTATTTTGTGGAAGATTTTCCGTGACTAGGCTAATGACAGCTGACACTGTTGGATGCAATTTGTGTCGACACGCATAAACAAAACACAATCCAGAAGTTAATGAAATACGTAACAATATATTATATTCACAATGTTACAAATCTTTTCACATTTAATTTGTTACAGGATATTTAGACATTAAAGTAGGCTATCGCAGGCAAACAAGTAGGCCTACGCATTCAGGTTAAAGTGCTTTTGTGGATTTGATTATCCATGTAATCTTAATAAAACACGCACATCAAGCACAAAAGCAGCAAAACATTAACCCCTCAGTTTCATGGCAAAATGAATTAAACAGTGACCTCTTGTGGAAAACACCAGGCAAAAAAATGTCATTAAATATTTTACATGTCATCCAACAGGGCCTACAACATTGCATTTAGTACCTGTTGCGACATATCAATGAGGCCATTGTGATTTAAATGTTGAAGGACATACATTTTAGTAACGACTCTATTGCACACAAATATTTCACCTTCTACCAAAACAGGAAGGAGAATTTTCTGTTGTACCACACTTACTGTATATCACAGGGCGTTTCTTGGGATTTCCCAGAAGTAGATGGGGTAAGGTAGGGTCACTACATAGATGTCAATGTCACTGTTGTTAGAACGCCCATGCACCTGTACATTCAGGTTCTGATAACTGCTACAGTATACACTTTCACAACAGATTATTTTCCTTAAACTTCAAAACAATATCTTGAACAAAAAACAAAACATAATATACAGTACGGGTAGAATAAACAAGGATATGTGCGATTAAATTATCTAGTGGAGTGTGTACATCTCTTTTGCTCTTTAACAGATTTACATTTCAACATGACGTTCGGTATCCTAGCTGTACTGTACAGGTTACAGTACAGAATGGCTTTCATTTGAGTGACTGAATATTTTTCACTCAGCACTGCGTTAAAAAGGATTATTTTAAACTGACTGTTCGCTACTGAACAATAAACCAGGCATTGTCAATTCTTTAAATGCAAGAAATTTTAAATAATAAATAGCAGAGCCTTTGGTTGTGTTTTGTATCATTGCTACCTTTTGAAATTCAACATTCAAGACCAATTTAATTTCAGTTGTGGACACTATGACCACTTGATGAGAATAGCATCGGTTTCATGTCACATTCTTCACATCAATGCTTGAAATTGAAACCGAAACCTGGCCTGAAATGAATTCCAATGCAATCAGACACTAAAAGCTTTTAACAAGTCTCACGCATTCACCGTGAGTTTTTCTGCCGAGCTGATAGCTGTCTCGAGTTAAACAGAGTTAAATGCCACCTACCAGCCAATCAGACACATCGCCAGAGCATCCCCCCCCCCCCTTTCCCATGGCAATCAGTTAGGTGGGGAAAAATCCTCCCCACCATCTTCGTTTCTATCTTTTACCCAGCTAGCAAGCATTATTAACATTATTGGATGTGTCAAAGTGTGATTTAGAGCATGTAATCTACCCCGTAAAAGAATATGAATGATTGAAAAAAATCCCCCGCTTGCAACTTTTCACCAGAAAGCATCTTTTGAAAGGTTCGGAACAAGGCTGAAACTGGCGGGTTTCGTTACACTTTTTAGAAACGACACTCGATCGACACCAAAGTTGCGTCAGGCCCATTTACGGCTTTGCTATCGGTGCATCGAAGGCTAAGTTACGAGAGCGTTAAACGGAATCCTGGCCTCGTCCTCTTCGTCCTCCAAGGTGCTCCTCTGGTCCGTCCTGTCCGGACAGAAGACCAGGCGCAGCAACGCAAGCCCCCCGCGCACCAACAACCTCAACAACAGGAAAGCAAAAGGCACCGTAACTTGCATCAAGTGAAATACCGAAGCGCTGAACCGACTCAAAAAGCACGTCACGAAAAATGTTCCGAGCGCGACGCACGGATACAGCGCTAGCTTCGCGAACATAAACGCGTGATCTCGACCTCCGTACCTGACATACGGATGCAGTGTCTCGCGCTCGTTAAACAGAGCCGCGACCCAAATCGCGAGCTGGAACACGCCAGCGAAGAAAATGATAACGCAGCTTATCTGTATAGCTTCCAGTTCGTTGCGGGAGTTGCGGGGGAACTCGTGGGTTAGGGTGTACGCTAGCGGTAGGCCTCCGACGAAGGCCAGTGATAAGGTGTTTAGTAAGCCCATGAAGCGCGTGGTCTTGATGACGTGGAGAAAGAGAGAGTGGTGGACAAACCACAGGAGGCCAACGGTGGCGAAGGAACCGAAGTAGGCCAGGTATTCTGGGCCGTAGTCCTGCAGGGCAGCTATCAGGCTGCCTCCATACTTCTTCTGTACCACACTGGGGGTGGGGACGTTGTCCTCACTAAGGAAAACACAAGAAGGGATAATCATAAAAAACTCAACAAGAAAGAGCGTCATTGCTGTTCAGTTTGCATAGATTATACTGTATATTACATACCAACATTGAGAAAAACGAACAAAGTCGCATTCTATGAAAAGTTTCTTGTGCACACGATAAAACCATGCTAAATACTACCCGAGTCTCCTGACTGGACCGAACATGAATTCATCCATCCCACCCCACCCCTCAACACGTCCAGCCGCACACATACTACCAGGTCACGCACCATATATCCAGAATGAGAAGTGTGGCGACGATGGCGTAGACTCCGTCGCTGAAGGCCTCCACTCGCTCCTTGGTCAGCGGTTCGTTGGGGCGGTAGGTGTAGAACAACACCGAGTCTGGAGTCTCTTCCACTTGGCCTGAGGTAAACAACCAAAAACAAAATCGACTTTATAAAAGGGGGGTCATAAGGGGGGGGGGATATGATACCGATGCAGCTTCTTCACCCTGAGTAAATGTCGTTTTTCAGATGGCTGAGCGGTTAGGGAATCGGGCTATTAATCAGAAGGTTGCCGGTTTGATTCCTGAGATATTCCTCAGCTGCTGTAGCACTGAGTTATACCTATGCCTCAAATGTTCTGTTCACTTTCCAGTGTTTCCTCGATGTTGATTCCTCCTGAACGACCAGATCCAAATTTCTGCCGCCACGGTATCAGAAATAGGGCTGTACAGACCTGCCCCCACTGCTGAAAAAATTCCTAGAGGAAACACTGCTTTCATTCAGCAGTATGGAGACACGTACCTATAGCCTTGCTACGACACCATTTCAAAGACTCCGTGATGTAGGGCAGGAAGATGACTACAGCTAGTATCACGTAGGACTGAAACACAAAGAAAAACATTTACCGTTACATGAGGTCTTCCACCATGATCTGGTGGAATTCTTTGATATTACGGTACTGAACTCTGTGACTTTTTTTAATCCAAAATATTTAGTAAACCTTTCAAAACTTGTTTTCAGAACTTTTTTTTTTTTTTTTATAATTTGGAAACCACACAACACAAATTTCTGGATTAATTTTTGTACTTTTCTTCCAAAATATTTTTTCACACACACAGTGAAAGGTGGTTTGGTGGCCTGTTCTATGGGTGTATGTGAAGCCCTCTGTGACATCGCTTGTAAAAAAGGGCTACACAAATAAAACATTTTTACGGTACAGCATTTACCACACACGTGGGTATGCAGGTAGATAACTACCGATCTCAACGCAACCGTTTCAAACTGTAGTCCATCATGGTTTCAGAGAGAGCTTTGTAAACCCTGCATGGAGAACTAGCGATAACTTCTACCTACCAGCTGGAAGAAGATGAAGGAGAAGATGCTGGCGAAGAAGCACATGATGGGAACCCTCATGATGACCTTGAGGATGTGGTGCTTGTAGAACACCTGGTTCTCCGAGATCTGGATCTGGTCGTTCAGGAGGAACGGACGGCTGAAGCCGTACAACACTATGACTGACTGGGAGGAGAGGTGGAGGAGGGATGGAGGAGAGGTGGAGAAGGGATGGAGGAGAATGGGTGGAGGAGAGGTGGAGGAGGGATGGAGAGTCGTGCATCAATGGGTAGAGGAAATAAACTAGTAGTCTAAAACTAAACAAAAGCATTTATTTATTTATTTTTCAAAATCTAGGATTTTTGTCTAATCATCAGTTAATCAGTGAAAGTACTGACATGAAAATGTATTTTTGTGTACAGTATACATACATTACTGTATTACATTACTGTATTATATGAGAGTTCAGCCTCACTTGTTAGAAAGACTCTCACCTGAATCAGTCCAATCACCATGACACACGCACAGAACAGGAGGATTCCTAGGATGTACTCAGGAAAGGTTGCCATGAGGGAAAACTGTGGTGACAAAAGTATCCTATATTTAATATCAAAATCATTAACCTCTTGATGCTCAACTGTGCATCTAATTTGGTTGTATTCACATGAATTAACTTTTGAAACTAAAATAATACAATACAAAATGAGTCAAACTGGAGACACAGACAGAATGTTTGGCATGTGCATTGTGGTATATACATCAACATTTTAATTAATGAATAGGTTATATTTTCTTATGGTTGGAAGTATACATTACAATTGTTCTACTATAGGTAGTCTGACTTACTGTGTATGGAAGAAAGGTTATCAACATCATGCAGGCCTGAAATAAGCAAAATACAAACATAAACCACAAACCAATCAAATCTGAATTCATTTTTATATCTTAATAAAACGCCATTGTTTCGATTTTACCAGATTGAGAAGTGCAAGGCAGTCATCAATACGCTCGATCACTTGAAACAACCTGTGTCAACAGTAAAGACACAACTGATCAATTAAAAATGAGCCAATCAGATCGTGACGCAGGAGAGCTTGTCTGAATGGTTCTCACCTGATATGGGCGGCCCACGCCACACTGACGATCAAGAACGTCATCAGATAGACAGCGATTTTGGTTGTGAGTAGGGCTTGTAAACTTTCCTTTAGTTCCTAACAGAGAATAAAGGAACACGAACTCAGTAATACAGTATATATACACATATATATTTTTTTTTAATGCAATGTGATTTATTCAGTTCTACAACCGTTACCTCATTATCTTCCACTTTTGTATGAGCAACAGGTAATATCTGAAAATACATTGATTTTCAGATTAGATACATTTGTGTGTGACATTTTGGTTGACGTTAATCCGATTTGTTGTAGAAGGCTAGTAGCTCTATATCTGCATGGGGCTCACCTAAAGCATACTGTTAGTGCACAGAAAAACTGCTGTAGCATCGGTACCTTTCACCATCTATACCTTGTATCATCCATTCTTTTTAAGGGTGCCTTTCTAGCTGTGGTTATGTGAAATAATGTCAAATAAACGTGTATTATTTACCATTACAGTGGCTATGATCGAAATAAGCGCGTCGCTATAAGCAAGTAGTCGGTGCGAAGACTGCGTGCTCGAGTGTCCTTCTCGTTCAAACGGAGTAAGACTCCCGATAAACGAAGAGGCATGACTTGTGGTTCTTCTCTTCTCCATCTCTTCATCAACATGATGTTCGATTATCTCATTGTCGACGTTTTCCCCCATAGCGACAAACGAGTCATGCAACAGACAACCCAGACGACAGTGAAACCATGCGGGCACAGTAGCTTTGTTTGCAAACAAGGATGACAGCTGACTGTAAGAGCGGGGTGAAGTCAGCCTCAACGGACAAGCTCATTTCCGGTTGATTTATTCAAACATTTCAAAATAAAAGGTACGACACAAAGTATTTTTCCATTATTTGTAGTTCCCCCCGTTGTAATTCATAGGAAAGAAAAAGTGAATAACATAGGTACTTTTATCGTCGTTTTAAGTATGGGAGGCGTTTTACTAAAGTAATGACAGTACTAGTCAATAGAATCACATTGTGGGACATCTTGGTCCATGCTCTTATTCCGAACTCGAATTCGGAAAAACGGAAATCTTACTGAGGACAGTTTCATGGTCCTGACTGATACCGGAAGAGCTATTAGTATTATTTGTTTTTGCTACTTTAGGGATTTGCTAAGTAGTTTTCATGTCAGTCAAGCACAGTACAGAAAAGATGCATTCAAGTAGACAACCAATTAAATGTTTTTTCCATAGCAGGTTTTCTTTTCCTTCTTACAGGTCTTGGTGGCCACAAAAACAACTCTTGATACAGAGCCCAGGCGAGTGGGTTTAATGTAGTGTATTAAACCTAAAACAGATAAAACTAATATTTATCCTCAACAAATATCACAGCGCTGAATTTTACTACCTGCTTGTTTAAACCTGGAGTTAACAATGACAAAATATAAAAGTAGTTAAGGCATTACAGTCAAGGCTATAATTGTCTAGAACCTTCTAAAATGTGCGCTTTGCAGCCTTTAGATCCATATCATGGATCTCAAACTACTGACATATAATGCTTAAGTGGTTTCTCTACATTCTTGTTTTATTGATGCTCCTTGAGGAATTCCTTCATGTAGTTCGCCAGAGCTTGCGTGTCCTCCACAGTTACAGCGTTGTAGAGAGACGCACGCATCCCCCCAACTGACCTGTAGAGGGAGACAAACAACTTCTGTAAATAACCCTGTGTCAGCCAACAACAGAGAGATCTGTTCCATACAGCGAATTTACTGAATAAGCCAGGCTTATGTCAGGGAAACTGGCTTCACGGAACAGCCCCTTCCTTTAGAGGTGAAGTCCAGTTTCTCTGACTGGACCACAACAGACACACAACACCAAGGTTATGATTCAAACTAGGAGACAACGGGGGTTCTTCTTTAACCTGGCTTGTGTGACCCTCTCGTACCTGTGTCCTTTCAGGGAGATCATCCCTCGTTTAGACGCGCCGTCCAAAAACTGGGCCTCCAGTGTTTCATCTCCGTCCGGGCCGCCCACGCGGAACGGTACGTTCATACGGCTTCTGCAGGCGGCGTCGACAGGACACCTGGGGGACGGGGGGGAGAACGGGTTACCGTGGAAACAGCAGACCGACCGACACCGGGACAGCAGCAAAACAAACTGAGGTGTGTCGCGGGGAGCTTCGCGGACGGCCGCAGGGAGAAGGACACTCACGAGTAGAAGCCTGCAGAGGAGTTGATGATGTCGTAGATCAGGGAGGACTTCTGCTTGTTCAGCGCCTCCATGGCAGCCGTGCCCCCGTTGTTCTTGATCCACTCCAGAACCAAACCCATGATGTAGATACTGGAGGACAGACAGGCAGACAGACAAGGAAGAGAGACAGACAGGCAGAGAGACAGACAGAATACACACAAATTAATATTGTATGCAATAATATCTACAGAGGAAAATCTTTCTTTTTTTTTGGGGGGGGGGGGGGGTGTACACAGGGTGAGGGGTTGGTACCTGAAGCAGGGGGGGGTGTTGTAGAGAGAGTTATTTCCAGCCTGCACTTTGTAGTCCAGGATGATGGGACACTCTTTCAGGGCGTGGCCCAGCAGGTCCTCTCGCACGATCACCACGGTAACCCCGGCGCACCCTACGTTCTTCTGGGCTCCTGCGTAGATCAGCCCGTACTGCCGGGAAACACACACACAAAACGACTTGTTTAAAACATCAGAAGACGGAAGGTAAAAGCAAAGAGCCGCGTAGGCCGCTGGCGAGACCGACCTTGGACACGTCGACGGGACGGGACAGGAAGTTGGAGGACATGTCGCTGACCAGCACGACGCCGTGGGCGTCCGGGAGGAAGTTGTACTCCACACCGTGCACCGTCTCGTTGCAGCAGTAGTACACGTACGAGGCCGAGGGGTTCAGAGTCCAGCTGCTCGGGTCTGGGATCTCTGGGAACACATTTAGTCATTTAGCAGATGCTCTTATCCAGAGCGACTTACAGTAAGTACAGGGACATTCCCCCTGAGGCAAGTAGGGTGAAGTGCCTTGCCAAAGGACACAACGTAATTTTTCACGGCCTGGAATCGAACCGGCAACCTTCTGATGAATAGCCAGATTCCCTAACCGCTCATCCGTCTGAAAAACGACATTTACTCAGGGTGAAGAAGCTGCATCGGTATCATATCAACACTGTACAACCTGTTTGACAAGCAATGTCACAGAGGGCTTCACATATGCTCACAGATCTGTAACTGAAAGAACTGAAAATAATGATACGAGAAGAATTTTAAGAGCCCAATGTGGGTTTCCCCAAAAGCACTTTACACTTCATTTCAAAGCTGGCTGAAGCCAACCGATTCAGCCAGCCTGACAACAGCATTGCTCAACCATGTGAGAACACAGTCAGCATGCCAGTCCTGAGATGTGTTCATTAGTACAAGGTCATTGTCTCCACAGCGGGCCAGGAAACAGGCCTATCTTGTGTTCACTTCAGAACGGTTTTAGATTAGGAACTTTGTATTAATTTGGCAGTTTATTTTGAGGCTGGAACAGGCGTTAAGATCTTCAAATGATGATCATGTGAAACTGACCACAAGTGGAATGTCTAAAAACCAACCCAACCCTTATCAACCGCACCAACTACTATTACTGGTTACGCAAGTATAGCTGCTGTGTGGTTCACATTCTCGTACTTTACACACACACACTTACTAGTGTAGCTGTCCAGTTTGGGGTGGATCACGTTCACTTTCCCGTACTTCTCCGCCTCCTTGGCAGCTCTGGACGACCAGGTGCCCGTCACAATGTAGTCAGCACACCTGTCTTCCTTCAGACCAATCAGGTTGAGCGGAACGCCACTAAACTGGCCAGACCCGCCCCCTTGAAGAAACATCACCTTGTAGTTGTCGGGAATATTTCTACATAGAAAAGAGATTGTGCAAATAGTTAAACCCGTAATAAAAAGGACAACAAAAAATCTTGAAATTGTGTAACTGGATACAAGATACATTTACATAGTCAAACAAAGCACAACTTTGGACATTTAAAACAATGATGATATGAAACAACAAAATGATATCAGTGAGGTGGATGCAATGACAGAATAACTAGTCTGTCCAATCATCACTTTTGACACTCCTGAAATAGCAACTTGAAAATACCCGGGTTGAAAGTACAATAAATCATGACAGTTAAACAGTTCAGAGCTACGAGCCGTGTGCGCCTCACTGGGCAGCCCAGCGGTCAACCTGGCCGGGCGCCAGGCGGTTTGTGCATTCAGCAGCGCTACACGGTTGCCTAGCGCCACAACATAACGCATGCATGAGCAGTCTCACATTATAGGGCCCAGTTCCTGCGAACAAGTGGATGGAATAGAACACCAATCCCTAACTACTGTATCTAAGACACCTACATCTAAACAAATAATCCCCTCAATTTGGCTTCAGTGTCTGAATGCGACGTCTCTGGTGGGTTTGAAATCAATAAATGTTGAAATCAGAGCAAATCCTAAATTTCGACAGATTCTTCTCTAGAAATAAGCCTCTGTTTAAAAGTTCAAAGAAGATTTGAGAAAGAGAGAAGAGACTATTTGTGTTTTCAAACCAACAGGCCACTACTCACAGCAAGTCTCTCAATAGAGTTTCAGTTTTGGTCATAATTTTGGTGAAATCTGATGACCGATGACTCATTTCTAGAAAAGGAAGAGTAACATAAGCATGTTCATACAAGAATAACACATAAGCATGTTCATACAAGAGCAGAGGTCTGTCAGGTATAATACAGACTGGAGTGACTCATCAGTCATGTGACTGTAGTTTGACATCTCAAAGTTTTGAGTATGATTCTTATTACTATGCACAGACAAGAATGACATCAGTTATGTTTGATACAGTTATGATGCATTTTCGACTGATGCTCACCCAGAACACTGATCCCAAGTCCATTATAGTCCACAAGCTCCTGTTGAGCCTGTAACAACACCTGGAAACATGTCACAAAAGTTAGGTGTTGGGAAATTATCTAGTGCGCAGGTAAGCATATGAATAGTATTTTGTCAGCCGAGAGATGATTATCTTTAATGATAACCACAAATTAAGAAATACTCCAGCCTGCCCCTAGCGGTATCTTCTCGACATTGCATTTTCCCCCAGAATTCGGCTGACGCAACCTAAGGATGAAAACGCAAGGAATCTACACCGCAGAAGTCAAATTCCGCGGTTTTCAAATATATATTTTTTGCTTTTTGCAACAATTTAGCGAGGTTAAGATACTGAAATCCCGCAGAAGATTGGTACAAATATGAAAATATATTTTTTGTCAAGTTCATAACAAATTTCCCTAAAACAACACGCCTAATTGTTCCAAGCAGTGAAACAATTTGCTTGGCTCAAGCAGTTTACGCTGTGCGCCTTAAAAGTTTCTTTAAGATTTAGACGATGGATAGCAAGGTGTAAGCTAAACTGTCTCTTAAAACAGCCCACCATCGATGCTTTCATACTTACCGACTGCGGAAGCTTTGCAGGTCCAGGACCAAAGTTGATAATTTGCTTCTTTTCCATGTTTAGATAATATTTTTGTTCTTACAGTAAGACTTGACGTTAGTTCTTGCTTGCACCGATAAATACTCGCGTGGCGCAGACTTTTTTTTGTAGTTGAAGCTTCTGTATTAGGGTGAAAACCTCAGAAGAGCGTTCAAGCCATTTCATTGGCTGCATCCACATGACTGAGTTACTATTCGATCACTCATTGGTCGATAATGTTTTCTGAGGAACAGCGATTGGTTTTTCTATCATGCCACATGTGATTTTGCAGAATCGCATAATTCAGGAGCACACATTATTAATTAAAGCGTAACTGAGAGGCTGAACACATTCATCCTAGTCTTGTTTCCGACAACTCTTTGCAAGGGTTATTTTTACGTAGCCCATATGGTGACACGGAGAAACACGAAAGCCTAACGTTAATGAATGAAAATAGGAAAAAACACACACAAGCTTTCACTATCAAATAGCCTAGTTTTGTACCAAAAACGGCTGCAGCTTTAATCCAGTGAAATCAGTAGATCAAACAACAACAACGTGATCATTTGGAAATCCTCAACAGATCTGTTGTAAGAAAGGACCAGACTACAGCTTAAAACTGATCACAAAATAAACCCCACATACAAACACAGAGTGTGTCAAGGTCAGTACGAAGTTCCCCTCACAAAGGGAATTCTACAAGACACAGCATCCAAAGTCATGTAGAAACACAGACACAATCAACAACAGTCTCTTACAGCCATAACTGATGGTGGTTAATAAAAGGCTCATGACTGGCTAACGCGTGGACAGGGTCTACCTGTTTGGGTCAACGCTGGGCTCAGAGGTCAGAGGTGTGGTGACTGAAGAAGGCTGGTGACCCCCTCTGAAGAGGGGAGGAGTTCTGTCGAGGTCATGTGAGGAACATTCAGGTCACCTGACACACTCAAACAGCCCAGATACGAACACACCGGTGCTTGTGTTCCCTCAAGAGTCTATATTTGGCACGTATCGACTTATAAGCACAGTTGGTTTGGTCAATCTGCCATTTTTACGGGTACAAAAGCAGCTCGGTGCACATCAGTCCATTCTGATTGAAGTTGTGGCATCATACCTATCTGTGTGTTTGTGAGCTCAGCCGGGAAAAACATAAATGAATAACAAAGGTGTAGCCCTGTGTCAATAACAGATCACTGGCCTTCAGGGTCCAGATGAAAGAAAGTGCATCTGTATGTCCCTGGTGGGGGGCTGCCTTTGGATCTCTGTGTCCCTGGTGGGGGGCTGCCTTTGGATCTCTCCACCCCCCTCCAACTGCCCTTCCATCTCTCCCCCGCCCTCGGTCTCCGCTGGCCGCTCCTTCGCCCTCCCTCCGCCTCGCTTCAGGAACACGTAGGGGAACGCCTGCTTGAAGGCCTTCCTGAAGTTGTTTCCCATGAAGGCGTAGACCACGGGGTTGACGGAGGAGTTGGAGTAAGACATACAGTGGGCCCAGATCTTCACCTGCAAATCGGTTGGAGGTGAACGTGACAGTGCTGAACCTCAACAGATATCTGATCTGTAGCAGACTTGCCCGGCACTGACCTTGTAGAGAGAGTAGCTGCGGAGCTGAGGCCTGAAGGCCTGCAGCAGGATGCAGATCTGGATGGGACCCCAGCACACGGTGAACAGAGCCACCATCACCATGACCATCCGAGACACACGCGCCCTCACCGCGGCCGCGCGCACCTCCTGGGCCTGCAGCTGGTGGAGGAGGAAGACCATCAAAGAGGTTGTATGAATAGAGCATGTGGAAAGTGCAGCTGAAGATGAAAGGATCAGAAGCACGTAGTATTTCCGTGGTCAGAGTCAGGGAACAGTCTGCGTTCACAAGCCGCAAAAGTAGAGCACATCACAGACACCAGGCACAGTGAACAAAACCAAACCAAAAAAAAACACCACCACAATATGTATGAAGATGACATCAAAGTCACCTGGTAGTTCCCATCCATGGGCTGCACCCTGGGCTGACCCATGCGCTGGAGCATGAAGGCGTAGCAGGCGCTGATGGTGACCAGCGGGAGGAGGTACACGGCCAGGAAGCTGTAGAGGATGAAGGCCTTCTGGAGGTGGGGCGAGGGGAAGGCCTCGCTGCAGTAGGTCTGCGGGCCGAACCAGAACCCCGCCTCCAGGCGCTGGTACAGTGGCACGGGGACCGAGAGGACCAGGGAACCTGGGGAGGATGACATGCAGCTACGGATGGATGTGTGTGTGTGTGTGTGTGTGTGGAGGGAGGTGGTGTGTAATGTGTGTGTGTGTGTGGAGGGAGGTGGTGTGTAATGTGTGGGTGTGTGTGTGTGTGTGGAGGGAGGTGGTGTAATGTGTGTGTGTGTGTGTGGAGGGAGGTGGTGTAATGTGTGTGTGTGTGGAGGGAGGTGGTGTGTAATGTGTGTGTGTGTGGAGGGAGGTGGTGTGTAATGTGTGAGTGTGTGTGTAGGGAGGTGGTGTGTAATGTGTGTGTGTGTGTGTGGAGGGAGGTGGTGTAATGTGTGTGTGTGTGTGTGTGTAGGGAGGTGGTGTGTAATGTGTGTGTGTGTGTGTGTGTGTGTAGGGAGGTGGTGTGTAATGTGTGTGTGTGTGTGGAGGGAGGTGGTGTGTAATGTGTGTGTGTAAAATACCAATCCAGATGGATACTGAGACCATCACGGCCATGCGTGGTGTGCGGTGTAGTAGCGACTGCAGAGGGTAGACTGTTACATAGCAACGATCCACACTCATGGCCGACAGTGTAATACAGGTGGCCTGGGCGGTCACCTGAAAAGACAAACACGGACGTTGGTAACTTGAATGATTCAGCCTCCTGTTGCTAAATTATCCTCTGTTGTGTTTGTGTGTGACTCGCACTTGTTGAAGGTAGCTGACTAATCGGCACATGAACTCGCCAAACACCCAGCTGGGCAGCGGGTAGAGCGTGGCTGTGAAAGGCACGCAGCACACCAGGAACAGGATGTCTGTGGTTGCCAGATTTACTGTAAGAAAAAAAAAAAACACAGTTGATTATCAAGACTACCTGCCTGCTTATTCTTAACGCCATGAATATGGGTTCACAATAAACAGAATATTTAGCCTACAAAAATGTAGCATCTGCAGGCCTAACATATTCACAGGCAGAGGTAGACCTATAAGGTAAAACACCAGTGTTCACGTGTTGGCTGCAGGGACACATTATAAATAAAGTTTTTATGCACAAACAATGTCATAACGCAGCCGAAGTACCTATGTAGAAGTTGGTGACCGTCTTCATCTGCTGGTGCTTGGTGATCACGTGTATGACCAGTGAGTTGCCCACCAGCCCCACCAGCATGATCAGCCCGAAGAAGACAGGCACCAGCCAGGCGTCCACCAACAGCGGAGGTCCCTGGTCCTCCAGGGTGGACGACTCGTTACACAATGACTCCTCCGTACCCAGATCGCAGTACCGCCCTCCGGTGTGCGTCGACAATTCCGGATTTTCCGTCATTCCGCCGCGATGTGATTCTAGCCAACGAACTCAACACTGTGACCTCCGCCTGAGGAATGTTTAGAATGCATTCCGTCAGATTCTTTGAAATAATCGATGCAGAAAATAGGTTCCTTCCAGTACGCAGCACTTATAGTTACATTTAGTCATTTTACATTAGTTAGCATACTGTAAAAAACAATTATAGATCTAAGGAAACATTAACTTTTATGATCATTTCGATCTTTTCATCTTTTGACAAAATATGCAGATCATTCAATATAACAAGGCAGAGCACAGACACCAGATAAACCACAGCATAACTAAAATAATAAAACTAAAACTTTGATCTTTGTTTTGTGATGTTACTCTTAAGGACATGGATGCGGTCACCTGTTAAAACGTCTCCTCAGGTGGGTCCTGTGTCCTCTGGTGGGTCCTGTGTCCTCTGGTGGGTCCTGTGTCCTCTGGTGGGTCTTGTGTCCTCAGGTAGGTAAACACAGTCTATCTGTGGTTGGTCTCTGCTCGGCTAAGATCCCTGCTCACTCCTTTTGTTTGGTTTGTTGTCGTTTAGATTTGTATTAAACGAACAGTCCACTGTTGCAGCCCTGCTCTGAGAGGGCGACCGAGAGATGAAGAGAGAGATGGAGAGAGAGATGGAGAGAGACAGAGAGAGGGGGATGAGGCACAGGAGAGGGCAGAAGGGTGGGAGGGAGGTGAATATGGAGGGACAGAGAAATCGAGAAGGGAAAATGTGATTGTGTCCCCGCACATGTCTAAGTGTTTGTGTTCTGGTAACATCAAGCTGTTATCGTCCGTAATTATCTGGGTCTCAGTGACCTTTCATAGTGGCTGCAATTGAAAGACAGGAGACAACAACTTCAAAAGGAGTCAGGTGGCTGAGCGGTGAGGGAGTCGGGCTGGTAATCCAAAGGTTGCCAGTTCGATTCCCGGTCATGCCAACTGACAGTTGTGTCCTTGGGCAAGGCACTTCACCCTACTTGCCTCGGGGGGAATGTCCCTGTACTTACTGTAAGTCGCTCTGGATAAGAGCGTCTGCTAAATGACTAAATGTAAATGTAAAAGGATGAGAGTGACGCTCTGAATGGCAACCTTCAATGAGGCAAATCATTTGGCTTTCAACGTTAACAAACAGCATAGTTTAGGATTTGGGAGTTGAAGTACTCATCTGTGATGAGAAGCTCTTTCTTTGACGGAGCCTTTGACTGATGCATGTAATTGTAGTTTAAAGAAAGGAGTTCTTTAGTGGTCGAACAGAACACCACTCAAACCTTGTTCCACATCGTAAAATGTTCTCTAGTTTAAACTCACGTAAAAAAAAAAAAGTCTTATTTTAAATGAGGCTTCCTCAATTATACGTCAATTACACAAAAAGTCGACTGAAAGGGATAAACAGGAGGAAAAGAACATAGATGATGGACCCATACGAGAGGTCACAATGACAAAACAGAGTAGTCTCTCTCTAAGAGCAGTTTCCAGGTCTCACAGTGTGTTTCTTGACAGGTCTAATCTCCCAAGACCAGGGTGACACTGAGGGACAATAGCACACCATGCAACCATCAGAGCTAACACGACGTGCTGCTCTGGGAAGGGATGTAAGTTACATCATGTAACCACCGACCATGGACAAATCAGAGAGAAAATCTCTGAACACTGATTCAAGAACTCTTCGCTGATATTCTCATCATTCCAACATTTATTAAATCAATCTGTTGATTGAAAAAAACCTCTACTACGCACCAAACATGTGAGAACAAAATGATTGCTGAATGTTTGAAGTGAAATCACAATCTAGTCTGTGTCACGTCTTTTAATTACGTTTGTTTATTTGTTTGTGAAATAGGAGATTGTGGAGTTTGAACCTGTGAATGTTCCAACAGGGTGACTGTACACACTGTGTGTGGGTGTGTGTGTGACTGTGTGGGTGTGTGTGACTGTGTGGTGACTGTGTGACTGTGTGTGTGTGTGACTGTGTGTGTGACTGTGTGTGTGACTGTGTGGGTGTGTGTGACTGTGTGGGTGTGTGTGTGACTGTGTGTATGTGTGTGTGACTGTGTGGGTGTGTGTGACTGTGTGTGTGACTGTGTGGGTGTGTGTGTGACTGTGTGGTTTCTGAGTGTTCATCTGGACGGTGAGAAAGCAGAGTAGTAGATGTTAGTCCGACAGACCAGAGGAGGGCAGCAGAGCAGAGAGGTGTCAGCCGAGTGCCTCAGGGTCCTGGGCAGGACACCTCTGTCTCTCTGACTGCTACGCAGGCCAGGCAGCGTCCACACAAGCCTCTTATACAACATCCACTGTAGCTCCCTGATGTCCTCAAAGTACCGCCCACTTACTACAGCTAGACCTCAAAGAGAGACAAAGATGAACACACATCAGACAGTGTTGCATTCTGGGAGCTAAACGCAGCATTCATGGACTGTAATTGTGGGGGGGGGGACACAATACAAAAGTGACTGATGAGTGATGATTCTTCTCTAAGTTGGAGTGCAAGAAAAGGAAGGTTGGTTCAAAGTTCGACTCATATGTTGGGTGTCAGATGGCTGAGCAGTGAGGGAGTCGGGCTAGTAATCTGAAGGTTGCCAGTTCGATTCCCGGCCGTGTCAAATGATGTTGTGTCCTTGGGCAAGGCACTTCACCCTACTTGCTTCGGGGGGAATGTCCCTGTACTTACTGTAAGTCGCTCTGGATAAGAGCGTCTGCTAAATGACTTAATGTAAATATGTTACCTGCTCAGACTTCCTTCAGTTCTATAAGTTACCTGGCTGGCCACACCTCCTTCGGACAGGTTCCCGCCTCCATGGTTCACTTTGTCTCTGCTCGCTCCTCTCACAAACCCCGCCCACATCCGGACACAACTCCCCCTTCAGGAGAAGCTCCCTGATCGAGGACAGCGAGTCACAGCACAGCTCCGTCTGTCTCGCCGCCAGATAGGGCAAGAAGAACGAATCGGGTGACAGGGAACAGGGAGGCTCGTTTCCCGAGCGGGTCTGAGCTGCAGGAGTGCAGCCCTGGGCGGGGTTAGAGGTGTGGAGGGCTGGGTTAGGAGCAGGGGTCTTGTAGGGTTGTGTCTGGTGATGACGCCTCCTGTACTGAGGACCAGAGAGTCTCTGGATGGAGTCTGGGAGGAGAGCTTGTCTGCGTACGTTTCCATGGACACTGGAGGCGTTTCCCAGGACGACCAGACGGACGGGGAGATGACCACTAGGGGGCGTCTTCCTCAGAGGTAGGTGGTTGAGTAAATCAGAAATCTGAATAAAACATACAAATATTAATGCATAAATGTAAATATGATTTTTTTCCATTTATGTTCAATATTAAGTAAGGAAAGGCTGAGCTTGATTTTTTATTTTTCCTACCTTCAACCCGTACAAATCACTGTGGTCGCCATTTTTCCCCCCAGTTTGGTCACCCATGGTCTTAGATAATCACAAATATTGTTAGGGATGATTATAGAAGTGTTTGATAAATCCCGAAGGACTATATTAATTAAAAACTACAGCAGTAAACATTTCAAGTCCATTTTAGAATCTCTCTCGCTCTCGTATGCAGATCTTGACTCGTTAGGCTAGCTTTGCATCTTGAATAAACATGGTCTGATAATCAAAGAATGCACACTCACACAAGCACATAAATCTAATCATATAATCACAAAAAGTTATTACTGGGAAGAAAATTATCTGTGGTCTACTTAATTCTAAGCTGACCTAAGTCTCTACCGACAGCGGCAGTGAGCTAGTACCTGAAATAGGTGCCCTCTGGTCGGACCATAAATGGGGAGAATTGACACTTGAGGAAACAGATATGAACTGTAATATGACTCACTGATGATGTCATAGTCAAATAAAGTGCAGTTAAGTTAGTAGTGTGACAAAATATGGACACAGTTAATGGGTTTGATACTTTCCAAATGCACAATTTTGAACTCCAGATCAACCCTTAAAATTCGTCAGATATCAAATCCCACAATGGTTTCTTTTTCAAATCCATTTATTCTATATGTTCCACACCAACTGTACAAATACATTATACTGGTTAGAAATCTGAAGTATTAACAGCACACAGTTTATACATACACTTGTTCTGGTTTGAGCAAAATAAAATAAAAACACAAACCTCATATACAGTGTCATCATTCCTGTAAGGGATTAGTTTGTTTTGGCTCTGTACTCCGAAAACCTTGGATTTGAAATATCATATTTGTCTTGAGATGAAAGTCCAGACTGGTCAGCTTGAATCTGAAGATGTTTACATATTAAACGTCTTGTTACAATTCCGACATGTTTATGGTTTATGGATGTAAATATCCTCACAGCAACGCTTACAGGGTGCACTTTCACCTGTCAGATTCATTTCAAATGCAAAATGCTGCAAGAATCCAGAGCCAAAACAAAAATGGCTGACTGAAAAGTATTTGAGAGATACATTTTTTTGTGCGTTAAATGCGGTTTAAGGGAGTTGGGACATTCATTATATAAATATACTTACATATATAATATACTCCATTTCAAACAACCAAACTGTAAATATCAGTTTTCTTTGTATTTGCATCACTTCCTCTGCTGATTCAGGAAGTGGAGGGCAGTCCTGTCATTGGATGGATGGTAACTGACTCTGGGCAGGTTGTAGGCTACTGAGCAGCCTTTTAGACCGGCGTGGAGGAATTCTCCACCCAAGCTGTTGGGCTAAGTAGCATGGAAAAGGAGGACTTGAAGGGTTCACGACTGAACACCATGATTTAGTTACATGATCAAACTTGTAATCTGTTAAGAGCCTCAAGTGAAAGGACTTCGGACACAAACTACATTCGGAGACAACTACTGTTTATATTTCCTGTGATAGCGCTACAGAGGTCATCCTGGTTGTTGTTGTCGCCCCCTCCCCCTTCCCCCCCCCCCTCCCCTCAAAGGCCCACAGAGGGTAAGCCTGAGACCGAGAGCATCTAAGTGTAGCGAGAGTGTCTGTTAACGGACTTCCACCACTGACCGCAGGAAGTGACATGGAGGAAGAGGAAGTGAGCTTCTTTGCAGGGTTTTTGCGTGCTAACTGAGTGTAGGGAGAGAGGGAGGGGCTTGTGGAGTGTGACAGTCCCCCCAGTCATCCAGGCGTGTCGGGAGGGCGTGCGTGTGACTTGTCGGAGGGCAGCAGTCGTCGTCGTAGCAGCATCGGCATGGCAACGTCCCAAAGAATTCCGTATTACCAGACTTCTTCACTCTCGCGTTTTATTTTAATTCGTTGGCCTCCTGATGAACGGACTAAAATAGTGTGTGTGTGTCTAGATAAGGGGACTAAAATAGTGTGTGTGTGTGCACATGTAAAGGGAATAAAATAGTGTGTGTGTGGGGGTGGTATGTATGTGTGTGTGTGTGTTGTGTGTGTGTGTATGTGTGTGTCAGGAGGCCTTTTGATGTTCAGATGTTGAAACTTTCTCCACAGCCACACGTTCCCTTGATGTTGGGGTTGTTGAAGACAAACTCACTTGAGAGTTTAGTTTCTACATAGTCCATTTCTGTCCCCAGCAGAGTCAGCTGGGCTTTCTTCTCGATGAACACCCTCACGCCTTCAAGAACAAGACATGAGCGCGCATATATATATATATATACACAAACACGTATGTACTGTATACACAATGCCTTGTAAAAGTATTCAGGCCGCTGACTAACTCATCTACTGAATAACAACTAGTGCCCTTTTCTTGCGGTTTCCCTTTTTTCCTCAGATGTTACTCACCGTCCTGCAAGACCTCCTCGTCAGCCTTGTCCTTCGCCTTGGTGTAGTCCAGGGTGTAGGTCAGGCCGTTACAGCCTCGCGTCCTCACCCCCACCTTCATACCGATCTGCACGCACACACACGCCACCGTCACTGCCTCTCCTCAACGCCATTTGAAATGGAAATGATTTGAGCTTGCGTTTATGTATTTTTTTATACCGTTGTCGATAAAAGTAGCTCATACGTGTTGTGACGTGTTAGATATACTCACACACTCTGGCTTATCCTGCAGCAACAGTCTGATCCTGTTCACAGCAGAAGGAGTCTGGAGGAGGTGGACAAGAAGGGAATTAGCACTCATAAACTGCTGAGTAATGCAGCCAAATAGGAAAACACGATGGACAGTAAACGATGCCTAGATGCTTCGCTCTAAACGCTTAGACTTTACTTTATAAGACACATCTTCGCTTATAACATGCTAAGTAAGACAAAGTGAGCTTGCAGTCAATCGTCACTTATCTAACAGTGACAGTAAACATGCTAGCACAACCTTTTACCACGAACCTAGCAAACGACAAGTTACCGAAACCATGGCCTGTGAATTGTTCTTCATTAAATCCCTATTTCTTACGATCACTATGAACAGCGATGAACGTAAATGAACAATTATCTTCAACAACAACTTGTGTGTTGTGATGTAACGTCATCGTCATTAGCTAGCTAGCTAGCCAAATCGAGCTAGCCGTAGTGCAAACACATAGCCAGGCTATTTGTAATAAGGTTACTTCACTACTGTACACACAAACATCACTGATATTATTCCGTGGTAAACTGTCTATCCATACTGCTGAAAAACTCACCAGTGTTAATGCTGCTCTTGTGGCTAAAATCTTTCTTTTGCTGACCGCCCTGACGGTCGCTCGCACCATGGAGGCGGACATGTTTGGACTTCTGTAAAAAAATTGTAAGTCAGCGACTTGACGTGAAAACACTTCAGACGCGCAACCGCATGAGAAACCCCGCCCCTCTGTTTATGTAAACTGTTTCACAATTGGGTGACGCTTTAATTGACAGGCAATTACACCAATAGGTTTCCAGTTCACTGACGCCACAAACAACGACCGAAATGTTCTTAAGAAGATAGGCGATGTCAAACTACAGCGGTTATCTTGTTATTAGGAGAGACCTTGAACACGTTTTGACAGCGGGACTGGGAGGGGAACATTTAATCTATATTCAACCCACAGTTACTTTGCAAATACTAACGTTATCGCTATTCAATTTTGTATACACAAATGAACGAGAACAGGCAACGGTCTCCCTAAAATGCTCACAAATGATGAAATGAAGTGAAAAAAAAAAAGTAAACAATTTTCACCTAAATAAGTTTTATTTAATAAGAAGGGTCTTTCAGACAGAACACTAGCAGCAAATCAGCCTGGGGCACAGAGCCTTTACATTACAGCTACCTTTCTGACTAACCAAATCCACCACAGCCACAAATTACTGTGTCTGGCCAAACAAAATCAATAGTTGAACAGTTTCTTATTTTCTCTTGAACTTTGGATTGACCAACTCAAGTTTTAGGAACCACAGTGTATCTCTATATCAACATCTCGAGTTCAAAGAGAATTGTGATCATTTAATATATTCAATAACAAAAGACATTCTGCTGGAGTAATACCATAAAATCGAGTTATTTTGCAAAAAAATAAAATGGCAAAAACAAATTAACATTCCAATAATAAACATAACAAAACATATCTAATAAATACCTCATGATTGACACAATTTGCTGTCACATCAGGAATATGATTAACTTTGTTGGGTAAAATAAACGACGCTTTCCAATTTGAGATGGTACGACGTTGGAGTCCAAGACGTTGAACTTGAAGACTGCATTAACTGCTCCGGAAAAAGGAGTTGCCCAACCTCACTCTCTTCTACAATGTTAAAGAGTTCTTACATCATTGCATATACAGTAGCCTTAATCGGGTTAGAGGAAAGTGGAATGGACTTCTACCATCTTTGGAAACTTGTACGTCGTAAGTAAAAAATAAAATTTTTTTTTTTTTTTTGCTGAAAGAAATTAATTTGACCCCTTGTTCAGGCAGTTCCACCTTATTTAAAATCACACAACCCTGCAGACGTACGAGAGGAAAGCCAGTAAAAGTACCTGCGTTGTGTGACTCTGACACCAGAGCCATGGCACAAACTGCTTGCTAGGCTACATGAGGAGGGAGTGACCAATCAGTGCACAGGAAACAAAATCAAACAAAATCACTCTTTTAAAAAACAAAACAAAGAACAAAATAATGTAAAAGCAGAAACCGTGTTGTTTAGGTAAACGAGGAAGTGACGTGCATGCAGCCGGTTAAAACAAGTTCTTTTAAAAGCTCCTCTGAGGAGGAGCGAAGGTTTTAAAACATAAAAAGACCCTCTTCTCCTCTGGATCACGTTGGGCCAATGGTGGTTTTCTTTCTTTTTTTTTTGTGTGTGGGGGGGGGGGGGGGGGGGGTCTGTGAATTTCCACGGTGCATTCCTGGTTCAGGGTTCACTGAAGAAGATGGGCTTGGAGGTCACTGCTCTCGAGCCTCTCGTTCTTCTTTCCACCTCTTTTTTCTTTTTTCTCTTCCTCCATCTGGTCGTCCTCAGTCCACCAGGCTCCGCCCCTGACCGGCCCGCCCCTGGTGTCTGCTGGATAGACTTCCTAAAACGTTCAAACACACAAGATTAACACACCACCCACACACGCTCAGACGTAAACATGACACCGAGCCTGACGGGGGGAACACACACCTGTCTGTGGACTGTGGACATTTTTCTGCCTCGTTTTACTTTTCTCGTCGTGGGGATGCGCGCCCTAGACAAGGAAACGAGGATGAGAATCTCTCTGGGAATGTGTGTGTGTGTCAGATGGTGGTGGACTTTGTGTGTGTGTCAGATACCTGTCTGTCTTTGTCTTTGGCACTTGCTGCAAAAAAAAAGTTAACACAACAGTATTATCAGTGCACCCATGACAGTCATTCCACACAACTGAATTAAGGGGAAATTCCAGTAATACCACGAAAAATGGCAGGAATTGACAGTAGAAAGGCCGGTTTAAAAACAGGTTTAGGAGTGCAGAGAGGGTCTCCTACCTATAGGGGGCCCTCTGTACTGAGGACAGTCCTTCTTCATGTGCGCTTGAGAGCCGCACAGGAAGCAACAGCGCTTCTCCTCCGGTCTCCTCCAGCGCTCGCCCTTCCACGGCGTCCCCTCCCGGCCCCCGTCGGCCGGCTCTGCCCAGTCCCTCCGGCCCTCCGCCCTGTTCCTGTCCTCCTGGTCCCTCCTCTGCTTGGACCTGTCACACACACACAAATCAGTAACACACACACACGCCCACACATCAGTAACACACACGCCCACAACAGAGAAGAGAAAGGCAGTTTGTTGCGTACTTTTTGCGCATGGGGCAGTCTTTCATGAAGTGTCCGATCTTGCCGCAGATCCTGCAGCAGCGGTCATTGGGCGCCAGTTCTCCCTCCGTAAGAACCTCCGGGTCAAAGAAATACTCCTGGAGAGACACACACACACACAGCGCTCATGAGGGAGGAGGGCAAACACACATTTTACACGCAATGCTTGGGAACCTTTTTTTCCAAACGTGAACGTTTGTGAACACGAACCATTTGGCTGGGGTACTCTGGAGGATAGCTTTTGACAGGCACACCGAACACTCTCCTGCCGTTGATGAAGGCCTTCATGATGAAGTTAGTCACTGTGATGGAGAAGAAAGACTGGTTAGCAGAACAGAAGGTCTAAAAAGGTCCAGACAGGATCAATTCACAGAAATAAACCTACTTCTCCTGGACAGGCCAGCTCCCAGGTTATGGTTCAGATCAAACGGGTCTGGGGAAACAGGAAGACAACACTTTAACACGGGGTAAACAACATCCTCACTGCAAACTAACCGACAGCACTCCCCTCTCCTCCACAGCCCTCTCTAGTCTGAGGGGTCTGGCTCCTCTCCTTCACAGCCCTCTCTAGTCTGGACTCACCCTCGATGACGATGTACTTTGAGGTCCACTGCTTGTTGAAGGTGGTGAGGGGAGCGTGCTGGCGGATGCAGATGACGTGCTCTCTGAAGTCAAACTCCTCTGTGTAGAACTGCAGCAAGCCCAGCCACAGCGCCCCCACGGATTCAGTATTCTTCTGGTACTGCGGCCAGCGACTGGGCTGGAGAGAGACACAAATACAATAGTGTTTATTAAGCAGAAACAAGCAGTTGGAATCAGGTGGAATAATCACACACTTAAACACCAACATGCTCAACACACACACACAACTTACCAGAGCCTCCATGTCATCATAAAAGTACACGTTCCAGCCATCGACAAGCACCTCTGGCTTCACATCCCCATCGTAAATCTAGTCAGGAAAAGATCACCATTTGTTATTGCTTCCTCCATCAACGCTCTCGGACGTGTCATCGGTAACGCTCACTCTAGGATGAACCCAGAACTAGGTGAGGTCAAGGAAGCGAGGTGTGTGTTTGTGAGCGAGCGGTGTGTGTGTGTGGTTGTGTGTGTGGTGTGTGTGTGTGGTTGTGTGTGTGAGCGTGTGGTGTGTGTGTGTGTGGTGTGTGTGTGGTGTGTGTGTGGTGTGTGTGGTTGTGTGTGTGTGGTGTGTGTGTGTGTGAGAGAGAGACCTCCTGGAGCACAGGGATGAGAGGTGGGCTCCTCTGCTGCAGGTAGAACAGCACCATGAGGGTGTAGGCGTAGGACGACAGGCTGCCTCGCGACGCGTCCCCGATGTCACACATCTGCAGGGGAGGAAACACACGTCACAACCTTGGGGACACGCGACGCGTCCTCGCCTCACACGGACGGGACGCGAGGGTTAGGATGGCGCCGTGCTGAGCACACAACTTACATGTAATGTAACAGTGAGGAAAGATAGGATGATGTTGACCTGATCATGTAGGCAGGTGTTACGAGTGTGTGTGTGTGTGTGTGTGTGTGTGGGGGGGGTTACCTTGGCAAACACCTTCATGACGTAGCAGAGGATGGTGACCCTGCGGTCGATGGCGGCGTAGCACGCCAGCAGGTTGGTGTTGTGCAAAGCCTGATGGGAGAAAGACAGAAAGCAAGTTCAATTTCCCATTTGTTCCTCCCAGTCTGCCAAGACCTTCCGGCATGTTCCTCCTTACCAGTGTGTTGTAGAGACTGATGTCTCCCTCCAGACTGGTGCGCACGTGGTAGAACTTGACGATGGGCACTTTGGCTGTGGTGATGGGCAGGATGTTTCTTAGATCTGGGGGTGCAGAGAGAATGATGGATGAAATCACACACTTCTCTCATCCTGATGTGTGATGTCAGACCGCTGAAGAGATATGAAGGGTGGAATAATCTGTCTAACTCAGCTTGCAAATAGATAATTAGGCTAGTAATGTATTATTTTTTCGTGTTTCTGGACAAGAATATTCACCCCCCAGTTATCAAAAGCAGAATGCATGTGTTCCTTGCGTTGAATGCAGAAGTGTTTAACAGTGTTTCAGTAGGCAGGACCTCCCCACCCAGAGGCAACACAAACCACACAGGCTGAGGCCTCACCGCAGCAGCCCGGCTTCCATCCCAGCCCGGGTCCTTAAGCTGCCTGTCATCCTCTCTCTCTCTCTCTCTCTCCCCCTGCCTTTCCTGTCTCTCTCAGACTGTCACTATCATTCATAAAGCAGAAATGCCTACAAATATATAAATTCCTTCAGTAGGGGGAAACACGCTAAGAATAGTCTGTACGAGTTAATTAACTGCTGATGCACAGAAGCATGAATTGCCATTAGATGGGGCTGTTTCTCCTAACTTTAACACAAGCTCTCAAATGACCACTGTAAGTATATTTTCTAACTAAATACAAGTTCACTTGAGTTAGGACTTAGGGGAAGGTAGTGAGGACCAGACCTGGGTGTTTTCTCAGCAGTCTGGCAACACTCTCAATAACACTGATGCAGTCCAGGTCCTGAGGAGAGAGCACATCACACGCCAGCGTAAACACACATGTACACATCACCTACACAACACACATGTACCATGTACACATCACCTACACAACACACATGTACCATGTACACATCACCTACACAACACACATGTACCATGTACACATCACCTACACACTGACACTCTCACGTGGAAAAAAAGGTGATTTTTGCGATCTTGTGCGATCAGTTGTTACAAGTTATTTATAAAAGGCAATTAATATGAAGTCGATTCATATCTACTTACAGACTATTTCAGTTTTGTTTGCAAGGTGTTTACAATATATTTTTGTTAATTTCTGTGTGCCAAAGTGACCTAGTGTGATTTCAAAAACAACAGATATTTTCAATATTGTTAATGGCTGGGTGGAACGATATACATATCAAATGAAATAAACGTTAACGCATAATTACATCAGCAGTCTCCTGTCCCTCTAACACCATGCAGATGTCCAAGTCGCTCTGCTTGAAGCCAAATCCGTTCTTCGAAGAACCAAACAGGCGAAGTTTTGCACCTTTCACCAAAAACACAGATTAAACAAAGATTGTTTGTTTTTTTTACATTAAAAAGTCCATTTGTTTCAGCTGTTTGTCAGTGACCTTCTGAAGCACTGGATAGTTATTCTACAGTAGCAACAGTTATACACACAGGAGATATATATATATATTGATATACTTTAGATTGTGGAGATAACAGCCTGAAGTCTTACCTGCAAACTGGCAGCGTACGAAGCGCTCCAGATCCCGCAGGATGTGCTCTCTGACTCCCAGCTCCAGCTCATCAGGGGCGAAGTCTCCTGCAAGGACCAAGCTGGCTCAGCGGCACTCACTTCAACACCCTCCTACTTACAGCCTAACCAATAGGACTTCATGGGTTCAATACCGATTTCTTTATCGAATTCAGTTTAGACGGATACATTATTCAACATTGGTAGCTAAAGAGTTTGGTGAATCGTTAATCAAGAATGAATCTTCCTAGTTTTCGACAAAGTACATGACATTTGCTTGGTTGTTAAAAAAAAATATATATATATGTTAGGGAGTCAGGTGGCTGAGCAGGTTAGGGAATTGGGATAGTAATCCGAAGGTTGCTGGTTCGATTCCGGCTGTGGAAATGACGTTGTGTCCTTGGGCAAGGCACTTCACCCTACTTGCCTCAGGGAGAATGTCCCTGTACTTACTGTGAGTTGCTCTGGATAAGAGCGTCTTGCTAAATGTACTAAAATGTACTAAATGTAATATGTTAGATGTCTCCTCATCTGTACTCACGGTAGCACTGCTCGCAGACGAGACTGAGGGTCTCCAGGAAGCGGGGGATCATGGGAGGCAGGGGGTCCAGCGTCACCTTCTTGAAGTCTTCAGGACAGTCTTTCTTCAGGTGGCCGTCCCGCTTGCACAGGCTGCACACCACCGTGTGGGACTGGAGGAGGGAAGGGTCACGGTTAACCCTTGTGCTGCCTTCGGGTCACATGACCCAAAGGTTAACCCTTGTGCTGCCTTCGGGTCACATGACCCAAAGGTTCATACACGAACCATCGTTGTGTTTACCCAATTTTACCCAATAGAAAAACAAATAAAAATACTTTTATTTTAACCGTTGCAATGCGCGGGGGGGGGGGGGTCTGAGACAGCCCAACGGTTAAAAGAAAATGCTTCACTTTGTTTTTGCATGAGGTAAATTTGTCGCAATACGACGGTGGGTCATAATGACTGACGGGTCAGAATGACCCTAAGATAACCCTGTCACCGTTAACCCACATTACCAACGTTGCAACTGCGGCGATTGAAAAGCAAAATTCTAGTTGTTTACCTTGCCCCGTGTGAACGCTTGTTTGTTGAATTCGTAACACAGTTTGTTGAGGGCTTCCATCATCTTTCCGGATGTTTCTCTCTCTTTTTCCGCCGTCTCTTCGCTCTCCTCCTCCTGGCCCGGCCCCTCCTCATCGGACAGAGGCTCGTCCCCGGACACCTCGTCTAACTGGAAGAGTTCCTCGTCTTCTGTGGTGAAACTGTTCAAGTGCTCTCGACCGTAAACCTCCTCTTCCTCCTCCTCCTCCTCCTCAGAGAGGCTACTATTCCCCAGATCTGCACTCTCTCTCTCCTTCTCTTTATCCGATTCACTGTAGCCCTCTCCAACTTCCTCTTCTTCTTCCACGACACAGTTTGAATCCTGAGATCCAGACTCTCTTTTGTGGCCCTTGGCTGACTCAGCCAGGCTGAGAGAGTCCAGGCTGGAGGGGAGGCCGTGCTCGTCACTCAGGGGTCCCAGACCCACCTCCAGACTAGAACCGGAACCTTTCTCTGGCTTGTGATTGGATGGTTTCGGCCCTCCTAGCTTGTGATTGGCAGGGGCCGTGTTGAGTGGGAGAGCAAAGTACTTGTAGGTGTTTTTGAGGCAGTGGAGGATGTACTCAAACATCTGCTGGCTGTTCAAGGTGCGAGCCACGTTTCTCTTCACAGCAAATGGGTCTAGGGAATACAATAAGTTAATGTAAAACTGCCCTATCAAGTGCAGAAATATTAGTTATGACCAACCAATACGTTCAACAACACCAACTAAGTCCACGGAGATTCTAACCTTCAACAGCGATGCGTTTCTTCGGCCAGTCTTTGGCCTCGCGTGATAGGACGGCACGGGTTCTGACGCTGATGACGCTGTCGGAGAAGTTGAACTCCAGCGAATAGAATCGCAGCATCTCCACCCACAGAAGCCCCACCTCCGGAGAGGAGCGAGGGCCTTGGAAAACAAGAGGGACCTGCTCCCAACACACACACACACACAGGTTAAACATCAAAACACCACCAAAGTCCAGGATACAGAACAACATCAGTCTCAACACAGAAGATCAACTACACATCAGACAACTCCAGCTCCATTTTTTTAAATCCTATTTCCAATGTCTTCCCATGGGATTGTTAGATCCTCAGGAGGAGACGTGAGCGTGGTCACCTTGCCCTTCCTGTAGAAGCCGTCTGCAGGTGTGGACGAATCCTTTGCAGAGCGGTAGCCCCAGTGCACAAACCCGTCCTCCAGGTAGGTGAGGCTGAAGTCTGACAGCCTGCTCACGGAAAACTCCTTAATCTGAAGGGGAAGAGTGAGAACACGAGATGTAACGGAAAAAGAAAATGTGACATGAAAAAAACTCATGTTCAACTGCTAAATTGCTAATAAGTATTTGTTCTGCTTGGCGGTATTAATCTATATAGCCATTGTTACCTCATCACAAATATTGCGTGGGCAGGATGACCTCAGTCAAGACTAATTGGTCTAGATGTATGAGTTCATTCTCATTAACATCCCTGACCCATCAAAACAAACAAAGCAGCAGAATAACACTGATCATTCAGACAGTGGCACTCCCCCCCCCCCCCCCCCTCCTACCTCGTGGCCCAGGTAGCTGGGCAGGATGTGATCCTTGCGCTGCTGCAGGAAGTAGATGACCATGAGGGCCAGGACGTACGACGGCAGGCCCCCCTCCTCCGCTCGGTCCACGTGACAAATCTGACAACACAGCGGGGGGGAAGGTGAGGCGGGTGGAGGGGGAGGCAGGTGGGGTGGAGGGGGAGGCAGGTGGGGTGGAAGGTGAGGCAGGTGGGGGGTGGGAGGCAGGTGGGGTGGAAGGTGAGGCAGGTGGGGTGGAAGGTGAGGGTGGGTGGGAGGCAGGTGGGGTGGAAGATGAGGCAGGTGGGGTGGGAGGCAGGTGGGGTGGGGTGGAGGGTGAGGCAGGTGGGGGGGAAGGTGAGGCAGGTGGGGTTTAGGGTGAGGCAGGTGGGGTGGAGGGGGAGGCAGGTGGGGTGGAGGGTGAGGCAGGTGGGGTGGAGGGTGAGGCAGGTGGGGCTGGTCCTGGGGGAGGAGGTAACTCACCCAAGCCCAGTGTCTGAAGCCCAGGACCAGAGGGAGGAGGAGGGGCTCCTGGCTGGCCAGGGCCTCCAGGTAGCAGGTGGTCTGGTACGCGTTGTCGTTTCCAGCGCTCACCCTGCAGACCAGGCCGCTACGGAGGAAACACTATTATGGTCTGTGGACACACCACCTGCAGTCTGCCTCAATGGTGTACGCTGCAGTTACTGGGCACTCCAGTTACAACATTGTACAAGTGGAACATGGGACATTAGAAAAGCTGAGCATCACTTCCACAACTGAAACTCACCTCTTCTTCTCTTTGCAGATAACCACAGGAACCCTGGCATGGAAATCAGCCTCCATCTCCACGTAGAGATCTGTAAACACACAGTAACTAAATACACCAGCAAAGGATCCGTTTACATTCGATTCACTGAGCCAAAAAATGTCATCACTCACCACTCTTGGACAGACTTTCATGAACCAGCAACAGGACTTCTGGCTGATGCATCTGGAAACACAGTCAACTTTGTAAATCTTCATAAAACTCACATGCAGGTTTGATGCTTCACCACCCCAGATGAAGAAGTCACAGGGTGAGCAAAATGGTACTTTTCAATGTCATACACACACGACTACTCACATGAGAGGGAAACTGAATATCAATGTTGATGTCTGAATCCTTGAACCCAAACTTAGTGCAAGAAGATCCATACAGCCTGAGATTGATTCCTGGAGGAAAACCAAAACAACACAAGATTAAATACATCATAGAGAAAAAACTATACAGAACTTGAAACTACACACATGCTCTCTAAGCACCAACCCCCACAAACTAACATCTAAAAACAGGGTTATGTGTTGGTTCAGGAGCAGTTCTCGTCTGCAGGGTCTCACCAGGCAGGACAGACAGGAGGACGGCCTGCATGGCAGCCAGGATCTGCCGTCTCCTCTCCACGTCCACGTCGCTCATCCCCAGCTCCGTCACCACGCCCTGCAGGGCGCGGCCGAGGGCACTCACCTGCTCCGGCCCGGGAGGCAGGATCTCCGTCAGCATGGCCTCCTCCTTCCTCTCCTGAACACACGGACGAACACACACACACAGGCGTCAGAGTCAGATCATATACAAGTTGGTCGATCACAACGCATTAAAGGGTTAGATGTTCTCGGGGATTGAACCGCCCCAACCCTGCAGTTAGCCGACGACCCCGCTCTACCTCCTGAGCAACAGTCACCCCGGCAACCATTAATCGTTTGGTCTGGTTGTCGTGAGTCTCTCACCCGAGCTCGCCTCTTGTGCCACTTGTCTCTGATGTGTCTGTGGGCGGCGGGGACGGAATCCAGCAGCACGTCACACAGGGCGCAGGAGTACAGGGCGTTGGGGCAGCTGCGTGACCTCTGACCCCATCATGGAGAGAGGGAACAAACGAATCGTTGGATAAAGACAAGAGAAAAGCCATGGCAAGGAACCGGCAACTGCAGACTCTCTGACCGATAAATAACAGGTGCAAGTTTTATAGAGTTTTAAGATTTTTTTTTCTCAAAACACAGTGAGGGTGTTCTTGTCGTATATCTATTCTGAAGAGCACCAACCTTGTTGAGACGGAAGATCTCGTCTTTGCCGATCTGCTCTTCCGCCTGTCTCAGGCCCTGGAGCTCTTTGCCTGAGAGGGCCGACTCGTCGATCACCGGGCCCCTGTCGTTCTCCCCGTGCCCGCGCCGCCGGTCCCGGTTCCTCTGCCTCCCCCCTGGAGCAGGACAACAAACACACCTGGTTCACTACATTACCCAAACTCCCCTACATCAGCCCAGGTTTCACAACCAAGCTGCCCTTCTCATGACCTGTGGACCCTAGCGCCAGGGAGCTGGCCTGATAGCTTCTGAACCAAATTCTCAACATTTAGTCATTTTTAGTCATTTAGCAGACGCTCTTATCCAGAGCGACTTACAGTAAGTACAGGGACATTCCCCCCGAGGCAAGTAAGGTGAAGTGCCTTGCCCAAGGACACAACATCATTTTGGCACGGCCGGGAATCGAACTGGCAACCTTCAGATTACTAGCCCGACTCCCTCACCGCTCAGCCATCTGACTCAACTTCGCCCACCTGAGCTGTCAGCAGTTGTCTCCCCCTGGTCCTCGTCCTGGTAGCCCCTCTTCCAGCGCTGCTGCTGCGGGGGACGGTCTCTCCAGTTCTCCTTTGTCCCTCCTGCCTGGTTGTCAGAACCTGGGAACCTCCTGAACCCTTCTCTCTGCGAGGGGCTGTGGCCGCCCTTGAATCCTCCGGGAGAACCGCTCAAAGGTCCTCCTTTCTTGGAGCCGGCGCCGTAAGACCCTCCATAGGGCCGCTCTTTCTGAGGGTTGTACACCCGACCCGCTTCCTGGCTCCTCCAGGCGTCTGCGTCTTCAGCCACTGGTCCCCTCTCCCGTCCTCCCTGCTTGGGGTAGCGTTGTCTACCTGACTCCTCCATGGTAATCTTCAATCAGACCTGGAGCATCAGAGAGAGAGCCACGAGAGTCATCACTTTGCGAGTAATGACAACATTGAGTGAGAGAAAGGGGTGCTGTTACCGTTTGTTAAAATGTTCGCTGTTGTACAGTAGTAATTAGCTAATAAATGGTACCGCATTGGTTATAAAAAGAGCAGAAAGAGACACTTTGAGAAAATCCTTCCGAGTTTTAAGGCTAGCAAATAAAAGTTCGCTAGTATCTATTTAATTTGTGTCAGCCGGCTAGCGCCTCGAGGTGAATTTGTAGCGTATCTGGCTAGCTAGCTAACTATGATCAATACAGACAGCTAGTTAGGTGAAGACAGCTAGCTAGCTTGCTAGCTGCTTCCTTAAAGTATGCATTACCATTCTGGTAGTCTTAGCACAAGTCACAGCAAACTAGCTAGGCTAGCTATCAATAGCATAATGTTTCACGGGTTGCTTTGCTAATGTAAGATGGCATGACGTAGCCAGTTTGCTAACATAGCTTGGATCTCAAGCTGAGTGGCAGAAAGGAATGAAGCTAGTATTAGTTCTGTGAACTTACAAGTTAAAAACAGTCATGAGATATTTTTCGATTTAAAACAGCCCCCACAGCCAGGTTTCTAGTGAAAGGAAACTGAAAGCTAGCTAGTTAGCTAGCTAGCTGTAGTGTTTTGTGGGCTGCATAATACGGACTGGCTAACAAAACCTTACAATGTAGCTACAACACAAAATACACGATTCATTGCGTGTAAACGCTGCCGTATACATAAAATACCTTTGTCTATGTATGGGCTGCATACTAACGTCCACAAGGACTTTCATTTAATCTCAACAACTCTCCTGTGTCCTCTTGCTTCTGTTGCGAGTTGCGCACGCCTGCGTTTTGGGGGCGGAGCCAAACGTGTTTTTTGGACGACACAAAACTGATGAGGCAATCAAGAGAGTTGCATGAAAAAGCATCTTCTCTGGATATGCCAACACATTCATCAAACTACAGACGTTAGAGTAAATTGGCATTAGTTAGATAGATGCTTTTCTCCCCGTGGAGAAACTGGTGTGCGGCACAATCACAAGGCATCAGTATGGAAGCAAATCAGTGACCTAATGTTTTGAATATTCAAATACATTGAATACTTCATATTTAAATTCAAACACCACCGAATTGTATGGTTTTTAATTCTACTCTTTAAAATTGAATATGAATTTATTTCAATGTTTAAAAAAAAATTAGATCCAAAAATTAAATGTTCAGAAATTCAAGTTGCTGTGAGATCTGATTTTACTGTACAAATTTGAGCAACCTGGAATTTCTGAACATATAAATTATTATTTTTTACATTGAAATAAATTCATGTCAACTTTAAGAGGTGAATTCAAAACCAACATTTCATGTTTAAATTTCAATATTAAGTATTCAATTCCTTTTAAAATTCTAAACATTTTGTCACTGATTTTCTTCCATACACCATGAACCACAAATTTAGATTGTCGACATCATGACGTATAGCGTAAACATCAGAAACGGAGCTTTGAGCGGGGGAGACCCCGGGAAAATATCGGTGATGCATAAACGTCATCGCGTAGATGTCCAATGATAAGCAAGCCCTGGGTTGTCAATACACAACCACACCAAAGGTATCACTGGGTAGGATATTTTTTTTATAGGCGACTAGACAGACGCAGTCTAATAAGTGAAAATGGTGACACTCAAGCACCCTGGAGAATGTTTAGGAGTCATTTGCGGACGAAGGCGCACGAATACCGTCTCTGAATCAGGCGTAGTGCAGGAAAAACAAAACCTGCACACCGGTTCAGAAACCTCAGGCCGCGAGGTACCGAAAGCAGAAAATCATGACCAAACTCAGTGATTCTGGTTTTGAGGAGGATTTTCCCTTTGCGAGTCCTTCGCCTATTCAGACACGCTGGCGTCAACCGGGCCCGGAGACATCACGGAGTCTTCACCGGCTGCTATTAAATTGGTATCACAACTATGGAGAGATTGTTTACAACATACAAAAAGACAAGGAGAAGCTATTTCATCCCTTCAAGTGTTTGGAACGTCAACCTCAGGTACGAAATCGAACGGAAGCTGGGGTAGGTAGACCCCGTGAGAAGCTTCAATCACCTGTGCTTGTTTTGTAGGCTTAACAGATTTGTGAAATAATTTGTGGGCGATAAACAAAACGTGGTTTTTGTATTTCCTCCCAGGTGACAGCCGAGGCTCGGTGTAAACTGGTCAGTTGGCTCATTCCCGTGCACAGGCATTTCCGCTTGTCATTCGAGTGCTCCTGTCTAGCGGTGAACATCATGGGATCGCTTCCTGGCTTCGACACCTGTGGCTGCAGACTGTTTTCAGCTACTGGGTGTCACCACACTCCTACTCGCAAGTAAACAGGCACGTGTGAAGATTGTATAGTTTAGCTCACATCGTAGCATGACAGTTTTTACTTTATTTAGAGAAAGTTGGAGTGTGTTCGCCTGCCTGTGAGTCTGTGTGCTCATTAGTGTCACTTAGGACTGTTTAAGTGTGTGTGTTGGACCTATAGTGCTGATTGAAACATGACTTTCCAATTCCGTGAACTTTCACTTGCGCAGAAAAAGTTAACTCAATCTGTGTCAGATGCATTTGGACGATCAAGGCTTCAACACATTTCCATCGTTAAAACGTGGCTTTAGAAGGTCAGCATGGTTCTGTGAATCCTGCTTAGAGCGCTACGTGGCTAGTAGTACCGTTAGCAATCTGTAAGTGAACTCTTTGTTTTGCTCTCTCAGGTGGAGGTCTTCTCCCCAAGAATCAGCCAGCTCCTCTCCCTCTGTTGCCATGCCTTCTCCCGAGAGCAGCTCTGCAACCTGGGAGTGCCTCATTCTGCTCCGCCTCAATTTCCGTCTAGCCGCGCCCACTTTGGCCTTCTTCCTGGACCACTACACCAATCACAGCTTGGCCGGACAGGAAGTGGGCGGGGGACGTGGAGGACAGCAGGCTGCCTGTGGACGGAGGAGAGGAGGGAGGGCAGTTACAGTCAGGTGCAGGCAGGTGCAGCAGCCTGGCTCGCAGGGTGTGTGAGCTGAGTTTGGCGGACTATGCCTTTAATAAGTACCCTCCTTCTTTGACGGCTCTCTGTGCGGTGAAGCTGGCCAATGAGCTTCTGGAGAAGGGACAGGATCTTGCTGAATGCATGGACCAATCAGAGACTGAAGACAGGACATGTGATCCTGGAGAGGAGAGCGATCAGGGACATTGCATGGATGAACGTGATCATACCCCTGTTGATAATGATCAGCTTCGATATACGAGGATCACACTTTATCAGTGGGCGGCACTCAGTCAGTTACAGAACACACCCCGTTACCGGGTATCCCCACCCTGAATGACCTCACTCTGGGTTTGCAGGACAACACCCAAGGCCTTGCCCGGGAATGCAGAGATAACTTGAAATTGTTAGTGTCCCTGAACAAGGAAGCATTGCTAGCTATGATAACATTGTGATGTGATTACCTCAAAAAAAGCTCAATAAAAATCTTTGCGAATGGCACTGGTCTCTGTCACCTCGTATACTTTATCGAATACATTTGATGTTCATTTCCTTATGAGTTATTATTGATTCCGATGTACTGAAGTATTTATTTGTGACTGTTCAGGTCAAGACAATCTGTTAAAAGTAATTTTTCTACAATGCATTGACATGAGCTGTGTAAGATGTTTCTGGAGAGTATATTCAATTTGCACAATGACTTATGTTTTTGTCTGTCAGTATGCAATCATTATGAAAACGTTTACTGTGAATGGAAACAGGTTGAGAACATGTTCAATAAATCATAAACAATCCAAACAAGTTGTCTTTCCCTTGTCAGAGAGGCAGTCAGGAAAAACTACCCCAAACCTTAGAGAGAAAATGGAAGAAACCTCAGGATGAAAGAATCTAGGGATGGATTCTTACAGAGACATAGGGGCAGTTGTTTGGGGCAGTTGTCAGCTACAGGGGTAGGAAGAAGATCAACATTACACCACAAGACAGTCAGTTAAGAACCAGGAGATCTGGGTGATCCATCAGAGGCATTAGAGACCAATGTCTGTGGTGGTGGGGGGGGGAGTTGATAGTTTTACTTAATTTCATGCAACTCTGTCTCCAAATGAAAGTACAAGATCTGTTTCAAAGGACAAAAAAATGTGATTTCGTTACTTAAGAATTCATCTTAAAAAATTGATGAGGGTTACAGGTTAAAACGGGTCTGACAGCTACACATTAGATGATGTAAATATGATTAATGTTATTAGTTAGTTTACCAATACGTTTTAAAAACGGTGTGATTGTTCTTTCACCTAACCTTATTTACTCATTTGGAGTGGGATGTTGTGGGACTTAATGCTACTGCAAAGACCATTTCCGTTAGTGATCAATCACCCGTAGGCTACTTCTCCAATAATGCCGCTCGGTAGCGCGCGACAAGCGCTGGAAAGGCGCTAACCGTGAGTCCCAAGCTGAGTTCAACAATTTGCCACAGAGTCGGTGGTCCCCAAGCGGATAGACTACACGCACGGAGAGCCCGCGGTAAAGCGCCCTCTCTCGCGGTCCCATTTTGCACTTATGGCAGAAAACCGTTAACTACACCTGTTTAATCTCCGGGGACGCTGCTGTTCCATGGAAACCAAAAAAGGCCGCGGCATTGAGTTGTTTAAACCGGGAGCATGTTGTTTATATCAGACTCAACTGTGTTTTGGTGCCAGTCAATCATTTGGTTGTCGGCAAGACATTAGTAACAATCTTCCTGAAAATGCATCGGAATAGGACATATTTCGGGAATTCTAATAAGGTGGGGCACCATCACGAGAGAGTAGACAGGACACAAACAATTACAGTGTAGTCTATAGAAAATCCGCTAATTTTACGCATGACAACAAGTTACTGAATTGAAAAATAATCCATCTGTATTTTAAAGCATATATTTATGTATATCCTACATATTTTTAATTATAATTCTTCTTCAAGGCCAAACTGATGCTCCCAAGAAGCAGCAGTCCGGTGACGGTGTACGTGGACGCGGACCAGATCCCGTGCGTCGTTGAGGAGGGTATGTCTTGTTGAACTCACCGTTCAACTAGAGCTATAGGCTGTTTGTGGTGTAGCTACGTACCGCATGTGCTCCGTCAGCTAACATTTTTCCAATTTGATCGGTTTGTATACAGCCTTCGCAACGATTGCATGGGACGACTTGGAAGAATGCACGTCTGTGATCCGACGAGATAATGACTCCCTTGGCTCGCAGGTAAAACAGCTTAGACACACACACACACACACAAACACCCACACACACAGAGAGACAGAGAGAGGTTCAAACCATTTCGCTGAGTGAAAGCGCAGCATTACATCAATCCATGACCTACGGTTAATATTTAACAGCTTAACTGTGGGGAGAGTGCAGGAATTTAGCACGAATTATGTGGTTGGCTTGTACCTCTCACCTATGGCAAGCTCCAGCAAGCGGCTTCAGCTTGACAAAAACAATTTGAACAAACCGACTGTTGCTCACACTAAAGCTGCTACTTTTACGTGACCACACACACAACCAGGATGACCACCCAGACATGCAACCCCATGTACTTACCATTTTGGAGTTGGGATTTTCAGGTAGCCTACTAACTGTATATGTTTGGAAAACCTTGACTTTTATGCATTGTAAATGTATATAATCAACGCGTTTTATGTTTTTCGCACAGGTAAATGAATCGGTCGCAGATGAGCAAGACTTTGCAGACTACGCGTTTGATTTAATTGCAGGTAAGAAAAACAACGAAGCTCGTTTTGACAGTGAGTAATTTCACGATTTACGGAGTTGCCTTTAAATCGAAAAGAAATAGTTTTCTGACCCTATTGCTAAAAACGGTTAGGGGAAGTAGGTATTGCGTTATTGAATAAACATACCACAAGCATTTACAGTCTTACTGTGTTTGTATAGACAGACAGCATACATTTTAAAAAGCAATTACCCCGTTTTATAACCAAGCCTCGATAGCCTACATTAAGCAACCATTTACTCCCTAGATTCGCCTGGCACTTTGGAGAGCAGCTTCTCTCCTGCTGGGCTGGTACCATTCCAGGGCTGCATTATACCGCCACTCACCCCGCAGCACGACTTCTCACCGGAGGCCTGCCCGCGTTACCCCTCCCCAACCGAGGGACCGACACATGCCAACGACGAGGCCCTCTGGAGGGGCCTGGCCCAGTACCCACCACAGAGCCCTGGAGGAGGCGCTGGACACCAGCAGCAAGGTGAGGAGACACTTCACAGGGCTAGATCAGGGTAAAGGCTGCATCCTGATCTGAAAATCGGTTCTATTCCATATGTCATATAGACTTATGGTTATAGGAATAAATAAATAATGTATTTAGTCCAAATTTACAAATCTATTTACATTACTCTTAAAACCAAAGATGTATTATCAGTTGGGAAAAAAATCTTATTAAAATCATTCTGAAATTTGGTTAGGTCGAAAAAGATGAATTGTTTGAAACTACATTTCAAGGCTCAAATCATGATCAAACAGTAACTGTTGAGTCTGAACCACAGAGGTCAGACGTCAGAGAGGAAGAGGATGTTCCTGTGTGTCTGAGTCAGACAGAGAAGTGACCGCCCTGACTGCGTAACACATTTGTCCTCCATGTTTGTGTAGCTTCACTTGACGGTCACCAAAAAGAAAGCTGAGATCAACTCCTTCCAGGAGAGAAATGTCCACCTCAAGGAACTCGCCAGCAGAGCCAAGCACCTCGCCTCTGTGCTCGATGTAAGCCTGCCCCGAGATCCACCATCTTCTCATACATAACCTTGATTCTAAACAGATTTACAGGCTCGTTGAGTCGTTAAAAAACCAACAGACACTTTGTTTGTCCTCTTCAGAGGCTGATGAGCGGGAAGGAACCGTGTCGAGCTGCCACACCGTCCCGTCACGGATCCGTCACGGCGAGGAACTGCAAGAGGCCGCGATCGGACGAGGACTGCGAGACGGCGTCCGCCCCGGGCCTAGTGGACGACATTATTCGCGACATCAGCGAACGCTGCAACGCTGTCCTGCACCGCAGCGCGAAAGAGCCCAAACTGGACGACACAGAGACCGTACAAATGTTCGGCTTGTTCTCCGGGTTACAGACCTCTGTTGCCAAGGAGAAGGTTTCTCGCGGGGAAGGGTCCGAATCGCCACTTGACACGTCTTTTCGTACATCGGTCCAGGAACACAGCACCATTCGTACCCAGGCGTATCCACACGGACATTCCTTCACCTCCAGGAACCCACAAGGAGGATACTGCTTTCGCTGGGTACCCAAGCAGAGCTAGCAGTTAGTTAAAGTCAGCGGTTCGACAATCAAAGTATTCAACTGCTAGTGTGCAACTCCAACAATATCTACAGTTCTGAACACTTAAAAAGTTGTCACTTCAAAGCATCATGTTTTACGTTGACGCCTAGGGATGCCTACGTGATAGATGTAGTCAAAATGTCTTCATGTAACTTGCTGTGCTTAATAGGTGAAATAATGCAGAGGAAAGATTGAAGGAAATGTATTGCCATAGCATTCTTACACCGAGTTTCTTGTCAACACTGCCTATGTACTGACTGGGCACGATTCATCCTGTTTCAAACAACCAACAAAACTGTAACAATGCCACATTCAATACCTCAGAAGCTGTTTTACTTTAATAATGAAATATGATAAATTGTGTGTTTTTTTTATTAAAAAAATATATTTTCATGTAACATCGCTATCTTCATTTGCTAATTGGGCCTATTATGTTTTGTTTCGGAAGGAGCATTTCAACATTAATCACAGAAATGGAAAGTACCAGGGCATCCATGAGGGGGCTGTCATTGTTTGAGTAGCAAAACAAACGTTACCTTTTGACACTCTTGACCTGAGGGCAGGTCCTCCCCATTTGTCTTGTGACACTGTGTGGTCTTAGGGGTGTCACAGAGAAATCCATTCAATTACCAGGCGTCCTTTCTGCCTTGTGGACCGGAATTGTCTGCTTTAGACTAAAGACTAACCCTGAAAGGTTTGAGGGACATTGTCGAAACTTGAAACTGGCCACTTGAAAGTATCATTATTTTATGTCATTGATCGCTATGGAGACGGGAACATTCACTATAAATGTGAAAACGATCCACAGCTTCACACCCCTTTCCTATTATCCACATTTGACAAATGTCAAATAAGATAAACATCTGAAGGAGAACATGAACAGGGAGCTACATCTGATCGATCCAAGTTTGGAGATTTGACATTTGTGTCATATTGTGTTAACTCACGTCTGAGTAGAGCTGTAGCTGGGTTTGTGTGAGGTGATCAGGTCCAGAGATTTGAACGTCAAACCGCTGCAGGCCACCTGTTCAAACTCCTCACCCGCAGTCTGTTTGCTCAAGACCTCTGGAAACAAGACATAGGGCCAGGCAGCATTTACAGTACTGCTATGAGCATGAGCATTTGTTTGAGGAGGATTTAACAGCATGGAGGAGATAAGGAGATACTGATAGAGGTTTGGGGCTGCGTGTGTGAGAATCCGCGTTCATGGCTGTCGTGCCTCAGGACCAGATAAGATGTTGGTTACAATATCTGCCAAACAGGAGGAGTCACAGTGATGTGCAGATCTTTAACGCTTAGTGAGAAACCACAGACTGGGTAAACAGAGAGAAGTGGAGAACCGAGATTGCTGTGTAGCAGATTTCAAAAGTGTTCACAAGGAGAGTTCATTTTACTCGTTGAGTGTTTACATAGGTTCACTCTCATGAGTTTGACCTATATAAACACTCATGGTGTTGAATTAACACTTAAAAGTGTGCGGTAGTGATTTTTTTTTTCTCAATACAAGATCACATATGTATGGTAAACTACTAAAGATAGACTGTTGCTCAAACACAGGCCAATGGATTAGTGTCTGGTGGAGAGAAAAAAAGTTTGTGTTTTTTTGCCGTTCTCTTTCAGACTGATAAGAGAGGTTCCTGCAGGTGGGGACATTGTAGAATCTGTCTTGTTGTGTTTAGTTGCGACATTCAGGCCTTTAAAAGAGGGCCCAGCATGATGACCTTGCGTTATTTTACCGTTGACTTTAAACACATGCACGAGAACACATTCCTCTGCTGTGAAAAAATACATCAATCTGGATTTTGTTTATTATCCGCCAGAGCTAAATATGTCTACAATAAAAAAAAACACATACATAGTAAATAAATATAATATGATCTTCTGTTCATATGTACCTTTTCGTCACTATCAAAGTCACAAAGTCTTAAGACGCCTCTTTAAAGCTCAGACTGAAAATAACTGCATTTTTTAAATGGCTTCCTGGCTTTCATTTGGTTTCATATTAGATTAGTTAGTGTTTATAATGCAGGTTTTGTCTGTCTTCTATCATTTGATGTGAAACTAATTTTACAGTGTAACACACAATATTTACTGTGACGTTTTACTACCGTGCTTATCACTGTTGAAATCTGCTGCAAGTTTATCAATTGTTACAAGTCAGAGTTGGGTCACTGTTTGCATTGCCAGTCGAGAGGTATTTTTGTTCTTCATGAACCTAAACCTGCAGTCGAGGTTTCGACATTAGGTTAGTAGTTTACAATCGTTGGCTATATTTTATAAAAACAGCCCATCCCTTCTTTGGGTTAGTGTAGCTATTAGTGCTATGAGTAACAAACGTCTCACATTCAAGGGTATAGGGATTATAGAATATGAGTACAGCTCTACCCAACTGTAAAACAGTCCAACTCAGTCTCAACCGTCGAAGTGTTTTTGAGGTCAGGATTTAGTTACGATAGCCTATTATGTTTCCTTATAGCGCCTCCTTTTGGGCCCATGTAGCTAAACCTCACCTTAACGTTAGGCCTAATTAAATAAGAACAGATAGTCTAATTAAGTTACAGTTAAAACTGTAAATATGTTTAATTGCTTCAGTGAAGCAAGACGTTTGCTCTCAGCATGACCATGAAGTCCTTTAAAGCACCCACTTCACGTCAGCTTGTTTTAACACCCACTTGTAGCCATAACCGCTCTCCTAACAAATACGTTTCTCATTGACTGTTGGAACAATAACCGTGTACATTAACAACACGCGACAGGAGCAGCTTAAGAGTAATCCGTTACCACCAAACTGCGGGAGGTAAGAGGTAAGAAAAGGGATAAATACGTTCCCAAGGTGACATAGTCAAAACACAGACCAGGACTCGTGAAGGAGTGTCACCCCTGAACACAAGATAACAATATCATTATCCATAAAAGACACAGGACATTGGGTTGCGTACACCAAACCAGTCCTACAAGAGCATTTTGACGAGTTTTTCATGTGTGTTGGTTGGGTTAATGACAACATTAAGCAACAGCATCTCTCAGACCGCTCATTGAGTGCACCTGTTGCGGAGCCGGGGCAGGGGCGCGAGCGCATATGGAAATGGCAGGTGGCGAGGATAAATCCTTCTCGCGCCGTTAACCCATTTTAGCGCCATTCGGTGATTCTCATGCAGGGCGGGGGAAACGTGCGGTGGTAATTTTTTTTTGTGGAGGTTTAGGACTATTTCAAGAAACAAGAATACATCTACGCTACATTAAAATAATAATAATAACAATAATCATATAGCCTGTTAAGAAATTGATGCAGCCTGTTATTATTGATAATAGCCTATAGGTTAATATGCCATATATATAGGCTAGTCTTATTAGGCAACATTGTTATTTCATATGCGATTATTGTCCTTGTTTTATGAGCCTATAGTTTCTGGCATTATTGTTATTAATACTACACTTAATGTTAATTCTTTAAATAATATTGGCCTATATTCAATTGGAAAGGCCAGTTTAACGTGTTGCCTAGAATAGCCTACAATGCAGGTCCTTGCTACAAAAGAGCATAGAAACTATAAACTATAGTCAAATCCCTGCTCGAGTTAACACTTTATGTCTATATTCCCGCTTGTTGCAGTCCAGCCCCAAACCCGCCGGTGCTATATAAACTTTACCGCGCCTTGTGCTGCTTTGTCTTGATTAATTACTGTTAAGTAGGCTAGCTAGTGTATCCACAGTTGGTAGCCAAGGGAACCACTAACGTCTTAAATGGCTGAATTCCGTGTGTGAACCTGACATACCTCCGATACAGAACCATCCAATTGTATTGGTCAGACCGCTTCCCGCCCCAGCATCCGCGACTGCTGTGTATTTATGGACGCCGGACAGAGGAGTCTATAACAGGTGTGCTTGCCCTCAAGTGAGGACTGAGCTGCGAGTTGGGTCGATGTAGCCTATGTCTCTATCTAGTTTCTTATTAATTAGGCTTTGTAGTGGAAACTTAGACGAAAGTCCTGTTTTTAAAAAAGAGGATAGGTGTGCTTGCAGCAGGCTGTGGAATTAACAGGTTTTTAAGAGTCAGGCTGTCTTTTTGGTGTCCAAGGAAACATCACGGGGATTTTACGGAAACATTGTCAATTCGAAGGCTCTATAGAAATGGTAAGATTTTCCAGTGAAAATAGAATACGAAGAAGTTATAGTCATGTGACAATTATTTGGGATAGATAGGATAAATAAATGAACACGTCATTGACCAAACTGAGAAGAAAAAAGCGGTCTGGGTAATGATGTGCTGGTGTGTACACCGCTGTTGGCTGAGATATATATTGTCTCTGTGATTGGTTATGAGGCAGTGTAATGTTAGCTGGTTTATATATATTTCAGCTGACACTACAGCTGTTACCTAACCTCTCACCCACTCCACTGACAAATTAAGGATTGCAGCTTTTTCCTTTGCTCTCAAAACACCATCAGGATAAGGAAATGTGTATTATTGAGAACCACAAACTGTCACAGTATCCAAGGTGTGGCCTATGCTTAATTAAATAGCAACGGATAGTCCAATAGGTTTTTTCAGACTGGTGAAACTCCAATGACTTTGTCTCTCTCAATTGAATAAATTAATGTAAAATACCCTCCTATGAAGTGTCCCTGTCCTGGGTGTCTGGAAGGCAGTGTCTCGTTATCTGGTCTGTTTTCTTTGCCAGTTTACCTGCTGCTGCCGTCCAGCTGCCTGTATTTACATACGGGAATCTAGGCTGTAGTTATATTTACATTTATGTTTTATTCATTTAGCAGACGCTTTTATCCAAAGTGATCCTAATAATGCGTAGAAAGCACAGCATGCAGAAGATAGCGAATGAGGAGTAGCCTATAGTTTGGCGGTCAGAGTGAAGGACCAATCTGTATTTATACCAGCAATCTCATCTCATCTACCGTTGGTGCCCAGGAAACTAAAAATGCTTACAATGACAACAGTTTACAGTCAACTATTGCTAGCTGTGAAACTAAAATGTTGTTGTTTAAAGCCAGAGAAGCGTCCAGAGAGCAGATCTGTGTCTCAGTTTGGCAATGCCGTGTTAGCTGCTGTTCTCCGTTCAGCCGCTACACATGCTACCATACCAAGGCAAGGAATGACATCCATACCCATCCAGAGGTCTTCTAACCAGGGTACACAAGCTGCTGAACCACTCAGTTACCAAGTACATTTATTATTTAAACAGTTTTTTTTTAATACTCTTATTTAGCGGATGACTTAGATAATGTTAAATGTATCTTTGTTTATTAATCTCTCTATAGCGGTGTTTAAGTGTAAAGTGTTCAGGTAAGTTGAAGTGTCTGAGAGGCTCAGAGAAAAAAAGATTCCACGTTTGTATCCAAAAGGTTTTTTTCAATAAAAAAGGTTCACTAGCTAAACAGCTTTAAACTGAAAGAGTTGGGACAAAAACCATCTATACTCTACCGGCACATGCACGTGCAACATCAGCCTTATACACAATCATCAACACATGGCTTTTAACATCTGAACAGATTATAAGAAGCAGGTTTACTCTTTGTAAGCATGTCCTTAATAAAAACTTTCACAGGTCTTGAAGGACTATAATGAAACATCTCTGACATCAGTATAAAACTTTACTCCAGTCAGCTGATTTTGGAACAGGAGGTGAATCTATAGAAATATTGCTGGAGGTGTATGTATAAAATAAAGGCTTTTGTTGACGGTAAAACAGTGTCTGCTTTGACTATTTAACTACCATGTTGATCCAAATAATGTTGTTACTGTTCAGATCATATATCATATAAATGACAGGTGAAAACAATGGTTCTCAGGCCACAAGGTAAGACAAATACTTGTGTGCAGTTTGACGCAGCAGGAAACAACAGGCATGCATCAGTTAGGAATTGACACAATACTTTCAGACGCATCTTAAACTTCACAGATTGGCAAGTGGTTACTGATGATGGACTAATTGCCAGAGTAACATTTAAGTATGTACTTATAGCCCCATTTAATCTGACAACACTATCCATCATCATAATTTCTAGATTCCTTACCATGAGTCACCGGAAACAATTGTGTTCATAGAGGTCCTTCTCATTCTGCAACTTGCACACTGGAAGCTACCTAAGAATCTCAAGAGTTCTTATATACCAAGAAAGTGCTAAAGCTCCACTCTTTTCTTCAGGATAATGTCTCGTACAAGAGATACTGCCTCTTCACGCACGCTGAGGATGTTTTCTTCAGGTCTCCAGAACTTCACCACCTTCCCTTCTGGATTCACGAGAAATTTCCAGAAGTTCCACCGAGGTACTTTTTGGACAGAATCTGTATGTTGGGATAGAAACAAAGTGTGAGAATTTGGAAACTCCATGCGTGACATTTAGGTACGCATGCGCCTTCGCTGTCTCAGTCAAGGCGAACTGATTCCTGCTTACCTGTGATAAATTTAAACGCAGGGTCGGGGTCGGAACCCAATATTTTGATCTTACTGAAGAAGGGGAACGTTACGCCGTAGGTGGTCTTGGCAAAGCTTTCAATGTCGTAGCTGTTCCCTGGTTCTGTCTCCCCGTATTGTCCACACGGGAAAGCGAGCACATTGAAATGCGATGTTCCCAACTCCTTGTGGAGGTCTTGCAGTGCGCGATAGTTCTGCTCAGTGTGTTCGCTATGACTTGCCACGTTTACAACCAGGGAAACCTGCGTAACACAAAATAATTGTACAACATTTGATTGTATGACTCACAAATATGAATAAAAAAGTATCCGACTTTGATGTGTGTGCGCAATTGTCTTATGAACTTGAATTATTAAAGTTAACTGTAAAACGCTGATCTGGACTTACTTTTCCTCGGTACCTCCCCAAGGAAACTGTCCTCCCTTTCGCGTCCTTCACTTCGAAAGAATATAAATCTTTTGGTTTTCTTGACTTGGCAAGTTTGGTCTGTAGCAGAAACAGACACCCCAGGCTGACCATCAGACTAAAAAGAACGGTGAACATTCGTGCTTTTGGGGCCGTGGTCTTCGTAGGGTAGCCCCCCAAAGCCTCCATCTTGGAGGCGGTGGTCAACTATCCGAAGTCAAGTTGTAAAACAACGTGTGTCTGACGCTAAGAATGGGCGGACGATATTGTCTGAAGCTTATCCTTTGTGCCGTAAAGACAAAAAAAAGAGGAAAACGTAGAGCACACTGACATCTGCTGGTTTGCAAGAATGAAAGCATCTATATAAACCAGAGACCACAAACAAAATTACGGCAGACTTTGTACTTGACTAAACGCACATGCCCGGTCAAACTACATTGTATGCAGGCTTTATATTGTGGGTATTGCATAGCCCTAATGTACAGGGATGGAGGTCTCTGGATGGTTCAGACTGGGCCTGTTGAAGGGTTTGAATTCAGGGCTGGGAGGAGTGCATGAAGGGGCCACGTCCTTCCTCCGTCCACTAGAGGACAGTATTACACGTCCTCTGATCCCGGCAGCGCCGAAGCCACCTTCCAGAACCTGGGGAGTGCATTTCACGACAGGCTTGTTGTATTCCTTCTTGCCATGAAATGCACCCCCTGCTAATTCTGACTAGGAAAGTGTTACATGCCTGAAACTTACTGTGGTTACTCATACTAGTGCCCTCAGTGTACAGTAAGAATCATTTGATGCTGGGATATACAGAATAGACAATAGAGGGGGGTGCATTTCACGACAGGCTTGATGCACCCCCTGCTAACTGACTAGGAAAGTGTCACTTGCCTGAAACTTACTGTGGTTACTCATACTAGTGCCCTCAGTGTACAGTAAGAATCATTTGATGCTGGGATATACAGAACAGACAATAGAGGGGGGTGCATTTCACGACAGGCTTGTTGTATTCGTTCTTGCCATGAAATGCACCCCCTGCTAACTCTGACTAGGAAAGTGTCACATGCCTGAAACTTACTGTGGTTACTCATACTAGTGCCCTCAGTGTACAGTAAGAATCATTTGATGCTGGGATATACAGAACAGACATCAGAGGGGAGTGCATTTCACGACAGGATTGTTGTATTCCTTCTTGCCATGAAATGCACCCTAGGAAAGTGTCACATGCAAGTGACTCCTAGTCAGAGTGCACATTTTCAGCCAAGGTAGATGCATGTTTCTGCTTCCCCTGTCGACAATTTGGAGCCAGCAATTATAAAGACATCAACTTCACTTTCACGTTTATTTTACATAAAGCTAAAAAAAACTGAATGCCCCAAAATTCACTCGGATCGTTAAGCAGACTCAAAAATTGTAACATAATGGTAATATAACACATAATATGATCCCTTTCCGTAATAATGATACCCCCCAGAAATGTTCACTGCCCCGCCAGTCAAAGCAGGCTGCATCCGGCCCTGGTACCGGCGTTACGTATTCAGAATACAAATGATGAGTAACTGTATTCCGTTACTATTTAAATAGTTGGTATTTAGAATACAGTTACATTGTTGAAATCAATGGATTACATTACGATACTTATCTGTTTCACCTGAGTATTCACTCTCTAAATAAATTTAAGGCAACTCCATGTATTTCCCAGAACTTCTATCTGGAGGTTTCTACACTGTACGAACACAACTACATCTATCGCTCCCATGTCATTGCCACTCATTCTTTCCTTCTGCAATGCTATTGGCTAAGCCAATGCATGGCCATCACATGCACGGGGGATGCAAACTCACGAACCATGGATGGCCAAAGCATGCCTCTCATCCACTCTCAAGTAGTTCGGGAAACGCACGTAAGAAATAACGATGGTTCGTTATTTTTCAGATTGAGTAACGTAAAGGAATACGTTACAAAATACATTTGTGGGCATGTATTCTGTAACGAAATACGTCAAGTGACACCTGCGTCTGTCACAGTGTCATTGTCACCTGGAATTCTACATATCACATTAGCATTTTTTGTGACATAACAAAGTGACGCACAAATAGTGCATTTAGAAAGTATGGCTGCCTGCCCTGTACTCACCCCCACCAGCATTGCTGCTTCAACACCTGAGGAAACTTCTAGAATATGCCATGCCTCGTTTTTGTCTAGCGATGACTAGATATCTGTGGTGGTGGTGGTGATTAAAGCATCGCAGAAGGACTTTTTTTATAACTCTAAATGTGCTTCAACGACTAAACGATGTCTGGGAAACTCAAACCAAGGATTTGCGAGCAGTTTCTCAAAGCTAGTGTGACCAGACGTCCTCTTTTATCCGGACATGTCCTCTCTTTGAGACCTAAAAAATGCGTCCGGCAGGGATTGCAAAATTGTCCGGGATTTTGCCTTGTTGGATATTTGTGTTTCTCTGGGTCTTTCACAAACTATTAGGCCCTTACGTCTCCCTTACGTTCCACCTTCCTGCGCGAGCTTTGACTGTAGAGAGAACTGTCAATTTGATCAGATAGTGCGGCATGCAAAACACGCGACCAGCAGCCCCCGCCCCCCCCTCGACGCGACGAAGTGTCCTCTTTTTCACAAACTCAAATCTGGTCACCCTATCAAAGCACACTTTTAACCCTTCTGTTATCTTCGGGTCATTCTGACCCATCAGTCATTGTGACCCACAGTCGTATTGCGACAACTTTACCGCATACAAAAACAAAGTGAAGCATTTTCTTTGAACCGTTGGGCTGTCTCATGTCATGTGACCCGAAGGCAGCACAAGGGTTAAAATAAACTTACATTTACATTTTACATTTAGTCATTTAGCAGACGCTCTTATCCAGAGCGACTTACAGTAAGTACAGGGACATTCCCCCCGAGGCAAGTAGGGTGAAGTGCCTTGCCCAAGGACACAACGTCATTTGACACGGCCGGGAATCGAACCAGCGACCTTCTGGTTACTAGCCCAACTCCCTCACCGCTCAGCCACCTGACTCCTTGAAATGGGTGTCTGTCTTCCTGTCTCTTAGCAACAGGATGTCTCTACAGGAGCTCGGCTGGAAACAATGTTCAGTACAGCAGAGTGATCAAACACTTGGCTGCAGAAAATGCAGCAGTGTGCCATGGAATGTGGTTACTGTGTGTGTGGTGTGTGTGGTGTGTGTGTGTGTGTGTGGTGTGGTGTGGTGTGTGTGTGTGTGGTGTGTGTGTGCATACTTCAATGAGTTCAATCGGTCCTGTGAGGAACAAGAGGAGGATGAAGAGGAGGAGCTGTTGTCTTATATAAAAGCAGAGATTTTCCCAAAGACTCTGACACGACCGTGGACACACACAGGACCTGCCATCACCTGCTGGGACATATGCCTGGGTCACCTCAGTCCCAGGTAAACCCACCTCCCACAGGGACAGACTCACACACAGATACTGTAAGTGAGAAATGAAATAACTAGATATATAGCTGGTTGGTGTTCACTCCCTGGGTGTCTGTTAGAACTCTTACACACGGCTTTCTTTTGTTGATCAGTTGTTTGTGGTCAGTTGTAACTGATTTAACTACTTGTACTCGCTGTGAATTATATTATTGTTGCTTGCTTTCCTCCAGGTACACCTTAGCACTTACGAAGATCATGTTGTTTAATTGAAATGTGTTTAACTACATGCTCTGCTGGTTCTACCCATTGGGCACTTATTTGCTTTTCACAATGTATGCTTCATGTTTTTGGGGCTATCTCGTTGGTTATGATCATTGACCTATGCACCTTTTGTAAAGCTCTCTCTTGTAAGTCGTTTTGGATAAAAAGCATCTGCTAAATGACTAGTGGTGTAACAATATATTGTGGAACAATATATCACAATACAAATGTTTTACAATATGTATTGTAGAGTTATCAATTATATCATAATTAAACAAATATTATACGTTCTATTAACATTATATTAATAAAATCCATAAAACAATGCTCCGACCGCTACATTGGACTATTTATAAACTTTACAGAATAGAATAAGGTTCAACTATCAGAGGACTAAGAACAACAACTAAACATCTTACTTTTATCATGAATGCACCACTTTGCTAAATTAAAGATTGCTCACTGAGAGCATAAAAAGAAAACTTAGTGCGATATTACTGCAGAAGACCACCGTCATTTCTAATAACTAACTGATAAAAATCTGTTGACAAGCGTAGTCGGTCTCTTATTGGCTGATCCCACCAGCCTTTCTTACAGATACAGACGCTGGTAGAAGCCAGTGGATGAAGTCTAGATGTGATGGTCAGGGTGCCGCACAGTTACAGTCTACAAACTTTTTTTGAAGGCAAACCTTAACTTTGAAGTTGTGACGGTTTGGTTTTCGTTTTCTCTCTCTGCTTTGTAGACTGTGAAGGTAATTATGGTCAGTGGTTTTAGTTCAAGGAATTCCGTCCAATGAATTAATGGCTGTTCAGGTGAGAGACATCTCAGATTGTGTCTGTTACGAGGTGCAGGGAGGATCCAAGCATGAGGAGACAATAAATACTGCTATACATACAGTATGTATAAGACATATCTAAGTAACAGTAGCTAATGCATATACTTCCTACTCTGGGATATTTCCTCTGGAAGTTTACAAGTCCATTAATGCTCGAAAAAAATGAAAATGGCTTTTTGTGTCGCAGCAATTTCACACACAGGAAATTACATAACAGTCACCCGACTAGGTCTAGGTCAGTTAATAAGTATATGTCAATAACAATAACTCTCTAATTTTCATTGACTTCTAACAGTGCAGATGATTGGGATAGGTCTTGTGAGCAAACGTTTCAGTGACTATGTTAAGCCTGTGTTCTGCTCCTCTCTCTCACCAACCGTCTCTGGAGGAGGGGATCCCTCTCTGAATTGCTCCTCCCAAGGTTTCTTCCATTTTTTCTCCTGCTGAGAGTTTTTCTGGGAGTTTTTCCTTGTCTTCCTTGAGGGTTTAGGTTGGTTGAGGGGCAGTTCTAGGGGCGTATGTGAAGCCCTCTGTGACATGCTTGCGTGTAAAAAGGGCTATACAAATAAATTTGATTTGATTTGATTTACTTAGTTCCATGTTTCTTGAATTCTCTCTTGAAAAATATTAAACTTGATCTATTACTGGTAGAGTTGAAAGAGTTGATCGATGTTTAAATCACAGAGGAATTAAATGTTTAATGATGATATCTTCATGTTTCTTTGTATTTTTGTAAATGATCTAACCGTGTTGTTTAATTGTCCTGTATAATTAAAGGTTAACTGAAAAAAAGATACAAAAACCGTGTTCTGTTCTCCCTCCAGGACAGCCCAGACAACCACCTGAGGAACAACGTTCTCTCCTGGCTACGACACCCCCCAAACATTCACTCTACGGTAAGACTGGACTGGACTACACCAGGCTGGGACTGTATTTTTTCCTTCTATGACGACATGTTGTCGGATCACGCTCCTCATCTCTGGGAATCTCTCTCCTTCTAGCAGCACTTCTGGCAGCTGCAGCCCCTGATGTCTGACTTGGAGGCCGAGGCAGGAGGGGGGCCTGAGGGGAGCCCGGCCCAGGGAGAGAAGCCCCCGGCTGGGCAGGCCTGGCGCAGGGCCCGGGGACACATGCTCCAGGGAGTGTCCTACTTCTCAGGAGACATGGAGGCCTTCGGGGACTGGATGAAGAGTAAGAGAAGGAGTCGTCCTCCTGGCAGACACACGCAGCGCCTACAGGGACAGCCATGCAGTGCAGGGAGGGTCTGCCTCGTAGCTGAGGAAAAGACATGAGGGTCATGAGGGCTTGGAAGAAAGTCTTTCATGAGTCTTTCTAATCTGCAGAACAAACACAACGCTCCCAGCCCAGTGGCACAATGCAAAAACCAAACACCCAAGAAGATTAAATCATATGATAAACTGATAAACTGATAAACAGATTGTTATTATCAGCTTAAAACTGCGTGAAGTCTAGTGATTCCAACCTCACTGACTGACCATAGACCCCTTATCCCTCCCTCCCTCCCTCCCTCCCTCCCTCCCTCCCTCCCTCCCTCCCTCCCTCCCTCCCTCCCTCCCTCCCTCCCTCCCTCCCTCCCTCCCTCCCTCCCCTCCCTCCCCCAGATCAGTTCTTCCTGCTGCAGCTGTGCGACTGGGTGTTGCGTGGGGCTGCCCAGGTGATGTTTGTGAACAACCCCCTGAGCGGGGTGATCATCTTCGCAGGGCTGGCCTTGCAGAACCCCTGGTGGGCTCTCAACGGCTTCACCGGGACTCTGTTCGCCACCATCTCTGCTCTCATACTCAGACAGAACAGGTGTGTGTGTGTGTGTGTGTGTGCCATGCCAACATAACAATTCACCAAAAGAACAGGCTGTCCCCTTCAACATTCTTAGACATTCTCAGGAGACGAAGGTCAACGGTTTTCATTAACTGTGTGTGTGCGTACGTGTGCCTGTGTGTGTGTGTGTCTGTGTGTGTGTGTGTGTGTAGGGGGGCTATCTCTGCAGGTCTGTATGGGTATAACGGGATCCTGGTGGGCCTGCTGATGGCTGTGTTCTCCAACGCAGGAAACTGGTACTGGTGGCTACTCCTGCCCAACATCTTCATGTCCATGGCCTGGTGAGTGTGTATGTGTGTGTGTGTATGTGTGTGTATACATATGTGTGTGTGTCATATCTGTTGTTGGGCAAAACAGCCACGCCCCCCCAACTCAGTGTTCCGCCCCTATTCTTAACCAATCGCTGCTCTCCGTGAAAACATCCCAGAAACATTGCGCATCTCTTATCGCCCAGCTCATCAAATTAAGAAAACACCTCAAGCGGTGACGATGCTCGTCTGATTTAAGACCTTTAAGTCAGGGTCTAAATGACTGTTTTGTCTCTCCCGGGGAGTGTGTTGCATGTTTCACAGTGACAGCGCAGTTTGTAAGTGACCTAGTTTGATGATTCACGACTGTGTCGGAGGTGGAGATCATATCTGACCTGCTCGGGGTGCCATTCCTCTGATACCAGTCTCTGAACGTCTGAGACTCGATCTTACATACACTGTCGATGTCGCTCGCCCCGTTCCCTCGATCGGATGGCGCCAACTCACAAGGTCGTCATGGTCACCACGCTCTAGAGAGACACCAGGCGATAGGCCACGCCTCCCCACAGCCATGCCCCTCTCGTATGTTACGCTGGTGTAGAGAGGCAGAAAGGACAAAGACACACACTCACTCGCACACACACCCACACACACACACAGCATCTCGTGTTTATGAAAGGGAGGGATGTAGAGATAGTAGGTCTATCTACAGCGATCGTGTGTGTTTGTGTGTGTGTGTGTGTGTGTGCGTGTGTGTGTGTGGAATGAGCATTCCAGAGATAATTAGACTCAGGTCTTCTGTACTTCGGTGTACCTTGAACCAACCTGAAGACCTCGGCTGGAGGTCACCGTGGAGGAGCAGGAAGAAGAGGAGGAGGAGGAGAAGGAGTAGGTCTGGGTGTGGGAGAATCTTTAACCCGTCTCTCTAAACTCTCAGTCAATTCAATTCAATTTTCAATTCAAGTTTATTGTCATATGTACAGGATACACAAGTATACAAGTACAATGAAAAGCTTTGTGAAAAGTCACATGAAGACTGAGATATCAGCCTTATCTGATCTGGATGCAAGAAATAGAAAATTAAATTGCATCCTGAACCTGCTCACCTGCCGGTCATGACCTTCTGCAGTAACCGTTCCACATTCCACATTGAGCGTGCATCCAGGATGTTTCAGTCAGGAAGGTAACCTTAAACACGTGTCACGCTGAGCTGTCGAAGGTGAGGCCAACAGGTGTGATGCAGAGATATGTGGGAGCATGTCATACAAGTGTGCATTCCCCTGACGCACCCTCCCTCCCTCTCCTCATCCCCCTCCCTCTCCTCACCCCCCCCCCCCTCCCTCCCTCTCCTCACCCCCCCCCCCCCTCCCTCCCTCTCCTCACCCCCCCCCCCTCCCTCCCTCTCCTCACCCCCCCTCCCTCCCTCTCCCCCCCCCCCTCCCTCCCTCTCCTCATCCTCCTCTTCTCATCCTCCTCTCCCTCTCTCAGTCCTATCGTGTCTAGTGCCTTGGCTTCCATAAACAGTCGCTGGGACCTGCCTGTGTTCACTCTGCCCTTCAACATCCTGGTGTGTCTGCACATGGTGGCCACCGGCCACTACAACCATCACTTCCCCCAGGTGCTTATCCAGCCTCGCTCCCAGCTGGCCAACATCTCCTGGGAGCAGGTGGACGTGGCCAAGGTCAGTGTGTGTGTGTGTGTGGTGATGTTTTCAGGCCGGGGAGAAACTTTGTTATTATTTGGGATTTTGCATCGGGTTTACAGGGACAGTTGTGATCGCGAGGATGGATCTGTGATGAAGCTTCTCTCTCTCTCTCTCTCTCTCTCTCTCTCTCTCTCTCTCTCTCTCTCTCTCTCTCTCTCTCTCTCTATCCCTCTCCCTCCCCCAGCTCTTCAGAGCGGTGCCTGTGGGAATCGGTCAGGTGTACGGCTGTGATAACCCCTGGACTGGAGGGCTCTTCATCCTCTCCCTGGTCATCTCCTCACCCATCACCTGCGCTCACGCTGTCATAGGGTCCGCAGTGGGCATGGTCTCAGGTACACACCTGCGCACACACACACACACGCTCTCGCACAATCTCACACTCATCAGAGAAAACAAAACAGCTTACAGAAGTGTGTGTGTGTGCATGTGTGTTACCATCAGGTCTGGCCCTGGCGGCTCCGTTGAGGACATTTACTTCGGCCTGTGGGGGTACAACTGTGTCCTGGCCTGCATCGCCATCGGAGGCATGTTCTACGGCCTCACCTGGCAGGTCCACCTGCTGGCCGTCACCTGTGGTGAGTCACACTGTGACCTCACGCTGACCCTATACCGACCCCTCTCTGACCTCTCTGACCTGGTCTCTGTGTTTCCCCCCATCAGCTTTCTTCTGTGCCTACCTGGGCTCGGCCATCGTTAACATCATGTCCAGGGTACGTGCTCATCCACACACACACACACACACTCACACACTATCAAGAGACACACAACCTTCCTTTATCTTTTCTTTAAGTGTGTGTGTGGTGTGTCTGTTTTCAGTTCGGGCTCCCAGCATGCACCTGGCCTTTCTGTCTGTCGGCTCTGACCTTCCTGCTCCTCACTACGGAGTCGAGCAGCATCTTCAAGCTGCCGCTGGCCAAAGTGACGTACCCCGAGAAGAACCTGGGATTCTTCTGGAGGCTCCGCAAGGCCGAGAGGATGGAGAGGGAGGAGAAGGAGAGAGAGAAAGAGCGAGAGGGGAAGGAGAGAGAGAAAGAGGAGAAGCAGAGAGAGAAAGAGAGAGAGGAGAAGCGGATAGAGAAAGAGAGAGAGGAAAAGCAGATAGAGAAAGAGAGGGAAGAAGAGGAGAGAAAGGAGGAGAGAGAGGAGGAACAGTTTTGAGATGGAGATGTTGGAGGAGGGGGAGGGAGACAATGAAGTCAGCGACAAGCAGGCACCCGAAACAGATCGGAATAAAGATTACTGCACTACATGTCAGATATACGCTCACACACACAGTGTCAGTGAGTATGTGTGTGTGTGTGAGACAGCAGTGATAACCTATAGTAACCTAGAAAGAAGTCTACACAGTAGGACATATCACAAGTTGTCTTTCTGAAATGCTACTTTCAGTGAATCTATCATTTGACATTTACTTTTAGTCATTTAGCAGACGCTCTTATCCAGAGCGACTTACAATGAGTACAGGGACATTTCCCCTGAGGCAAGTAGGGTGAAGTGCCTTGCCCAAGGACACGTCAATTTGCACAGCCGAGAATCGGACCGGCAACCTTCTGATTACTAGCCCGATACCCTAACCGCTCAGCCACCTGATTCCCCTGATTGTACTGTGTGATATATGTAGGAGACATACATTAAAAGTTTATATTTTTTCTAAAACACAGACTCAGAAAACCTTATTTCTAGAAGTTGTCACAGCACTCAAATCGACACAAACCTGTCAAGCACCCCGCATGCTCGCACACACACACACACACACACCCACACACACAAACACACACACACCCACACACACAAACACACACACACACACACACCCACATCTCTCATCATATAGGACAGTGTCCATACAGAACAAAGTGCCCGCATATCTTTTAAGGAACACCATAAATCACACCACGTGAAGTCCTTACTGGTGTCCTTAGACAGCATTCTCAGAATTCTAAGAAGTTCCCCTCCTCGCCCCTCTGATGACACGATAGAGCCTGTGGCTCCTGCTGCGCCCGTGAGCAGGTGAGACCATAGATATATATAAAGGCTAGATGTCTCGTCCGCGTTGCTGGACAACGGAGTCGAACGTCCGCACATGGCGTCCATCTTGCTACAGTCAACTCGCTCACCCATAACATTGTGTTGATGCTACATGTACTTTTTAAATGACCATAACTTGCTCAATTTTCAACCGATTTTGAAACGGTTTGGTTTGTTATCAACGTCAGAGATGTCGGTATGCCACTGCATACTTAATTTTTATAGAATAGAAGTATGCAGTGGCATAACGATCCACCTTAAGACATGTAGTCTTTATATATATCTATGGGTGAGACACCTGGCGGACATCTCAGTCCTGTCAGGAACCTCAGAAAGTCTGAAACCTGATACCTGGGGTGGGTGTAGCTCAGTGGTTAGAGCATCTCACAACAGATCAAGAGGTTGTAGGTTCAAATCCCCCGGCATGTCACCTTGGATGAAAGCGTCTGTTAAATGAACGTCTTTTATGAGAAAAGAATAGTAAACATAATAGTAGACATTCAACGATCTGTGAAGCCTTCTAGAGTCAACAAAACAGAGGCACGGAATAGATCAGAAAAAAAGCAACTTTATTTCATATATTTGTGTTGACATGAGGAGTGAGGACTATTCAAGCCATCCAGAGCAGAGAGACAGGTCCTCTGACCCCGTCTCTCCTCACATGATACAGACAGACAGACAGGTCCTCTGGCCCCGCCTCTCCTCACATGATACAGACAGACAGACAGGCCCTCTGGCCCCGCCTCTCCTCACATGATACAGACAGACAGACAGGCCCTCTGGCCCCGCCTCTCCTCACATGATACAGACAGACAGGCCCTCTGGCCCCATCTGTCCTCACATGATACAGACAGACAGGCCCTCTGGCCCCGCCTCTCCTCACATGATACAGACAGACAGGTCCTCTGGCCCCGCCTCTCCTCACATGATACAGACAGACAGACAGGCCCTCTGGCCCGCCTCTCCTCACATGATACAGACAGACAGGCCCTCTGGCCCCGTCTGTCCTCACATGATACAGACAGACAGGCCCTCTGGCCCCGCCTCTCCTCACATGATACAGACAGACAGGTCCTCTGACAGATAAGTGTTTGGACAGGTCAACCTGAGCTTGACTCAAAGCTAAACTCCAACTGAGTTCAGGGGAAAGGGAAGATCTGTACATTCATAATTCATTGTGTACCTTCATACGCCAGTGATAATCATTTCAAGCTTTTCATCCACGTAGCAACATGACAGGCTAGCCGACACCTAGAAGGCTCTCCTGGTTCAGAAACACACACCTCCGCCCTTCTAGAGCACACATTCATTAAAGCAGCCCTGCGCTCAGAGCAGGGCTGGGTAAATGACCTCCCGTCATTAACACACTATGTACAGAACACACAAAGAAGAAAGCTACCTTTAACAGAAGAGAAAAAACCAACACAGACAATCAGAAGCAGGTAAAGAGTATTTACATCTTAATTACAACTGTACAAGGCCCTGTTGGGAGGGGTGGGTGGGTGGGGTCTGTACACTGATTGCACCAAACGCACAGGGGGAGTGGCCTAAAAGACAGACGACGTCGTGAGCTGGAGTCTGATTGGACAATAGTGCAAAACACTCCTGCCGTCAGAACAGGCCGTGTGTGTGTGTGTGTGTGTGTATCTGTGTGTGTGTGTATCTGTGTGTGTGTGTATCTGTGTGTGTGTGTATCTGTGTGTGTGTGTGTGTGTCTGTGTGTGTGTGTATCTGTGTGTGTGTGTATCTGTGTGTGTGTGTGTGTGTGTGTGTGTGTATCTGTGTCTGTGTGTGTGTGTGTGTGTGTGTGTGTATCTGTGTGTGTGTGTATCTGTGTGTGTGTGTATCTGTGTGTGTATCTGTGTGTGTGTGTGTGTGTGTATCTGTGTGTGTGTGTATGTGTGTGTGTGTGTGTGTGTGTGTTACAGCCAGCGCTGCAGTGTGGGGAGAATGAGGTCCACCCAGCGCTGGTTCAGTCTGATGGTCTCTGTCGCCTCCAACGCACTCCTCATCTGGGAGCCTTTCTGCTTCAGACTGGAGAAGAAGGCTTGGACCTGCACACACACACACACACACACACACACACACACACACACACACACACAGGTCAACACACCCCCATCTAAAGGTGGCACACAGGTAAAGGCAGACACGCACACACACCACAGCAGTGTACCTGGTCTAGATGTGCCTGTGTAGAGAACTGGGAGGTGGTAGATTTGATGATGCTCTGGATGGCATAGGAACCAACAGGAAACCTACCAACACACACACACACACACACACACACAATCAGTTAGTAGTGAATAAATACATGTCCCGTAGGTGCAGTGATGCAGAGTGGCCAGCAGAGGAACTCACTTCTCTATGAGCTGGTCCCAGTTCTGCTGGACAAAGTCCCAGGCGAACAGGTGGCCGGCGAAGCCCTCACTCACAGCGCTGACGACCAATGGCAGCTCTTGTGTCTGAATATCCTGGCCCAGTAGCCCCGCCCTCAGAACCCTGCAGGGAGAGGAGGTCACTTAGCTGTTAGCGATGGAGGACCACACACACACACCACACACACACACCACACACACACACACACACCCCTCACCAGACGATGCGGCGGGCGTCCTGGGTGGAGGCGAGGGCCCTCAGCAGCCTGCGTTTCTCAGCGGCGTCGGAGGCGTGTCCGTAGGCCTGCAGCAGGAAGTCCCAGCCGCGTCCGTCTGGGCGCCCGCGCGGTACACCACCCCCTGCAGGTCCCCCGGGATACTGCCAACACACACAACACATCACTACAGATCCCTCCAGATCCCACCCTCCAGATCCCACCCTCCAGATCCCCTCCCTCCAGATCCCCTCCCTCCAGATCCCACCCTCCAGATCCCCTCCCTCCCTCTAGATCCCTCCCTCCAGATCCCCACCCTCCAGATCCCCACCCTCCAGATCCCCACCCTCCAGATCCCCACCCTCCAGATCCCTCCCTCCAGATCCCCTCCCTCCAGATCCCCACCCTCCAGATCCCCTCCCTCCAGATCCCACCCTCCAGATCCCCACCTCCAGATCCCACCCTCCAGATCCCCTCCCTCCAGATCCCCTCCCTCCAGATCCCCCCCTCCAGATCCCCTCCCTCCAGATCCCCACCCTCCAGAT